>JAKTPF010000010.1:0-484410 GCA_030557475.1 Wenyingozyma nanaspora | reverse complement strand
GAAAGTAAGCTCGATAAAAGAGTAACACGGAACAAACAGCCCAATCATTTGACCTTTTATCAGTACTGGTTGCCTCTGAAATTGTGTAACATGGATTAGAGGAATATATAAACATTTGTTACTCCCAAATTCAAATTGATATTCAAAATAATAGTTATTTTGAGCACAAGAGGGTTGCTTGGTGCGAAGATATTGTTTGTGCGATAAGAATGGTCGTCTATAGCAACCCTTCAGATATTTATCAGTTTTACTGACGATAAATACCTACAATTAAGCAGCATTGAGATATTTGCTATCACAGATGTGACTTGTAAATGTCCATCAGCCATGAAGTAAAATCCGAAACTAGTGGAAAAAAATCTTTATTTCATCCTGTATTTTAGTTTCAAAACATAAGCTACCATTTATAGTCTAGTTTTTGATTTTTCTCTACTTGTTCCAATTATTTGATGCGTGCACTTAATACTGTGAACTTGAATGGATTCATTAAATTATAGATGCTTATGATTGATAGCCTTTTGTTGTGACGATTTTTTCTTTTGATACATATGAGGAACTGATGATGGTAATGCAAATGAATTGGAAAGCGTACAAGGGTGTATATTTAAAAGTTATTTTATTGGCATATTTAGCCCAAAAATCCGCTATATTATGCTTCTTGTACATTTCATTAATATCAAACCTAACATCTCCATAAGTACTGTCAATAATACACTTATTTTCAAAAATTTTAATGGTAGCAGGTCTGCGTTCAAATAATGGATTAATCTTGAGCCAAACAGGTTATCTTGCCTTGTTTCGTATAACAAATTAACAATAATCCTCTCACCAGTGGTATTGAAATACGCTATAATTAAATCTTAAGAACCACAGTAATCATCAAACACTAATCGCCATATTTTTCAATAGACCTATGAGTAACGGCACCATTTAAAGTGAGCTTGATTTCAGAATTTGTTGTTTATCAGCATCTGAAAAGTGTTGAGATTTTGTGATAGCTATAGACCACGTAGAACTATTCTGATAAAACAATAATACCCTGGAACGATGGAAAACAAAAAACAACACCATAAGAAGAGACACAAATATGCTTTTTTCTAAGTATATTGGCAATAACCAAAATGTCACTTTAATAAATGAGCGATAAGTCAGAGTGGATTTTCTGTTATCAACAGTCCTATGAGGGGGCGGGAAAAAAGTAGAAAAGCAAAAAAGAGTCTAAGCTTCCAGTAAATTCATTCTTGAAAAATTGCCACAGTATAACACCAGTTTGAAAAAAATCAAGGAGAGGGGACAAAATCAAAATGCATTAATACTTGGCAAACAAGCAGCTAAGCTGATCAAGTTAAATGTATCACCAAATTGTGTTTTTCATCTACTGAGTTTTTCCAGGTACCCCGAGGTATTTCCAGCCATTGTATTAGCCTATTTTAATATCATCCCTCCCATGGATGTATACAATATTTCCACTTAATATAATTTGGAAGTGGATATAAGAAGCAGAATGATCACATATATAGATGCCACCAGCCAGATCTATATATATACGAAAGCACGGAAGGGATGCCTTATCAAGAGAACAAACTGAGCTTCGGTTTGTTTTTTATGCACGACTCAGGGACAAATTCATGCAATGCACGAAAATGAGCGTGGCGTTTCCGGTGCCTCGTCCAAAGAAAGTGCGACTGTTATCTCTTTAATCGAGATTTCATCCCCTAACAATAATATACTTTAGTCAATCCTTTAAGTTCAGCATGTTGTCCTGCTTTTTGACTCCAGGATATGGGTTAGCCCAGTGTCTTGTACATTATTTGACAGGAACAAATTGGTGTTCATAATGCTAAATAAACATAAGCAGTAACCGTTACCTGCACTTGTTAATCTAACGTAAATGTTTCGTTTTCCAAGGCAGCAGCAGTCTGCCAATTTCTATTTTGAAAATTCCTTCTCAATTTCAATCGTCCAGGGAAGGGGACAAATTGATCAGCAACTTCTAAATTTGAAGTTGAGCTAATAATGCATCCATCAACGGTGAACCAGTTCCTGAAGCAAATAACATTCAGGAATACGGAATGTAAGTAGAAACGTCAATTGTTATGTGTGCACTTTTGAGGTTATTTTTACTATTCACAATGACTTTTACTGGTGAACATTTTGTGTTTGAATGAACTATACTAACATCGCCGCTAGAAGAATTGATTCTGCTTGAGGATTTGGTTTGCGCCAATGAACACACTGAAACTCAAAAGCACAATTTACACAGAAAAAGCAAAATTTTCGTCTTTGATCTGCATCATGTATCATGCAGGCAGATCCTTTGTTCTCCAACATGACAAATTTATATTGAGCTTTATTCGTATATTAGAGAATGAGAATTCCTATTCAAGTTTACTACTTATAAATCAAATGTTTTCTTTGGACATTTTAGTCTGAGTGGTTAGCATTTTTAAGTATGAACACTTGTGTTGGATGATTAGTACCGCAAAAATCAACATTGTATACCTTATTTGCCTTCTTATAGCTTATTGATTTCCAATGTCAACATCATATAAGTAGCTCTTCTAATTGGTTTTTCATTTGGTGAGCTAATTAGTACCGCTCCTCAAGTGGAGTTACTCAAGCCACTGTTTATGCTCAACTAGGCAATGAAGCTTGGAATTATGCCATTTGAAGAAACACGAAACGTGATATTCCTTTGTTTTATAAAGAGGTAATCAATTACTGTTAAAAGAGAAGTCAATTTAAATACAACCTAATCGCCACAAGCCTTCGAAACTGCCAATTCCCATAATTGTCTATTCAAAGTTTTTGTTCTCTTTAAAAAATTAGAATTGTTATTTGCAAAAGATGAAATACAGCGGCCCAATAAAAACAGTTGTCAATTGTTTATTGCTATTTAGCAATTATACTTCAGCTGATAATGTTTCTGCTACTGGTGGATCGATTGTCACCGGAACTGTCAAAACAAATGATTTAGCTGAGACAGGATGTATTTATTCTGGTTACTCATCAGACGTTGGTTTTGATGTAACAGTGTACTCTTTCCCTGTAAGTGTGGATACTTACCTCACAGACACCAATTATTATGCTTCATTATATACAAACTATCCAATTTTAACGAGTGCTAGTGGCGTTACTAAAATTTCATATTATTACGCAGGTGGTGACACAACAACCGGGCCTTATGGTGTACCTGCTGATCAAGTTGCCGAAGCTACTTACGTTTATACAGGATTTTTTTACGCAACAGTAGAAGGTCTTTATGGCTTTAAAGTTATTGCAGCAAATAATGGTATTGTTATTTATGTTGGAAATGGTGCTGTAGTCTGTTGTTCTGATGGAGAGATTCCAGATAGTGCTGCAACTGACTTCAATGCTTATATTGTATCCACTGCTACAGATGGTATTGAAGCTCCTTTCAGTTATGTCTATTTTACTGCTGGTTATTATTATCCACTCAGAATGGTCTATATTAACACTTATAGTGTATTTGGTAATTTCGTTATGGAATGGGAGCTTCCAGATGGCACCGCTACAGAAAATTTTAACGGTTATGTTTTTCAACTTACTTCACAATCAGGCGCTGTTTGCTCTTCAACGGTTTCTCCTATTGCAACAACTACAACTATCCCTTGGACTGGAACTGATACAAGCACTTACACAACCTCTACGTTGACTACTATTGATGGTGTTGCCATTGAAGAAACCAAAGTTGTTGTTGAAGTTCCATATAGCACTACAACCACACCATGGACCGGATCGGATAGCTCTACTACCACTTCGTTGGTAACTATTACAAGCGGAAACTCAACTTATACAACCAGCGAAGTTTTTATCTTAACTCCAGAGGATACCACTACAATCCCTTGGACAGGCTCGTCAACTGTTACTACTACAGGACAAATCACTGTTGTCTCAGGCAGCTCGACATACACCACGACTGGAGAAATTGTCAAGACCCCAGAAGACGTCACCACAGTCCCATGGACAGGCTCATCAACTGTTACTACTACAGGCCCAATCACTGTTACCTCAGGCAGCTCGACTTACACGACAACTGGAGAAGTTATCTTAACTCCAGAAGACGTCACCACTGTCCCTTGGACAGGATCTTTCACCACATCTACGACAGGAATTATTACTGTTATCTCCGGCAGCTCAACTTATACTACAACTGGGCAACTCATTGAGACACCAGACGAGAAAGAAACAACTCCTTGGACTGGATCGTCAACTATCACCACAACTGGCTCAATCATACTCACATCTGGTAACTCTACGTACACCACAACTGGAGAAATTATCTTAACTCCAGAAGACGTCACCACAGTGCCTTGGACAGGATCTTTCACCACATCTACAACAGGAATTATAACTGTCGTTTCAGGCAGCTCGACTTACACCACGACTGGTGAAATTGTGGAGACCCCAGAAGACGTCACCACAGTCCCATGGACAGGCTCATCAACTGTTACTACTACAGGCCCAATCATTGTTACCTCAGGCAGCTCGACTTACACTACAACTGGAGAAGTTATCTTAACTCCAGAAGACGTCACCACAGTGCCTTGGACAGGATCCTTCACCACAACTACAACAGGAATTATTACTGTTGTATCAGGCAGCTCAACTTATACTACGACTGGTGAAATTGTGGAGACTCCAGATGCTAAAACAACTGTCCCATGGTCAGGATCATATACCACAACTGAGACAGGCAAAATCACTTACACTTCAGGCAGCTCTACGTACACCACAACTGGAGAAATTATCTTAACTCCAGAAGACGTCACCACAGTGCCTTGGACAGGATCTTTCACGACATCTACAACAGGAATTATTACTGTTGTGTCAGGCAGCTCGACTTACACCACCACTGGTGAAATTGTGGAGACCCCAGAAGACGTCACCACAGTCCCATGGACAGGCTCATCAACTGTTACTACCACAGGCCCAATCACTGTTACCTCAGGCAGCTCGACTTACACCACAACTGGAGAAGTTATCTTAACTCCAGAAGACGTCACCACAGTGCCTTGGACAGGATCTTTCACCACATCTACAACAGGAATTATTACTGTTGTGTCAGGCAGCTCAACTTATACTACGACTGGTGAAATTGTGGAGACTCCAGATGCTAAAACAACTGTCCCATGGTCAGGATCATATACCACAACTGAGACAGGCAAAATCACTTACACTTCAGGCAGCTCTACGTACACCACAACTGGAGAAATTATCTTAACTCCAGAAGACGTCACCACAGTGCCTTGGACTGGAACGTTCACCACAACTACTACAGGTGAAATCACATATACTTCAGACGGTGAAACATATACTACTACAGGAGATATCGTCAAGACTCCAGAAGAGATCACCACAGTTCCTTGGACTGGAGCTTTCACTACCACAGTGATCGGACCAATCACATATACTTCAGACGGTGAAACATACACTACTACAGGAGAAATTGTCAAGACTCCAGAAGACGTCACCACAGTGCCATGGACCGGATCTTTCACCACAACTACTACAGGTGCAATCACATACACTTCAGATGGCGAGGTATACACTACTACAGGTGAAATTGTCGAAACTCCAGAGCAAATCACTACAGTTCCTTGGACTGGAGCTTTCACTACCACAGTGATCGGACCAATCACATATACTTCAGACGGTGAAACATACACTACTACAGGAGAAATTGTCAAGACTCCAGAAGACGTCACCACAGTGCCATGGACCGGATCTTTCACCACAACTACTACAGGTGCAATCACATACACTTCAGATGGCGAGGTATACACTACTACAGGTGAAATTGTCGAAACTCCAGAGCAAATCACTACAGTTCCTTGGACTGGATCTTTCACCACCACAGTGATTGGACCAATCACATATACTTCAAATGGAAAAGTTTATACTACTACAGGTGAAATTGTTGAGACTCCACTTTCAACTTCAACAATTGCTGGCGCAGTTGCTACTACTTTTACCTCTAATGATGTTGTATATGTTGAGACCCCTACCGGTGTTGATGTTGTTACTGTGACCGTTCCATGTTCTATATCGACGACATACGCATCAGAGACAGTCTATCCAAATGGTGGTTCTACCATTACTTCAACTGTTATTGTGGTTGGAACTCCGACTGAAACCTTGGAGAGCACTTCAGCTAGTGATACTGCTACGTTCTCTGCATCAAGTTACGAAGGTTCAGCTAATAAGCTCAGTGGAGTATCATTTGTGTTTGCAATGTTGGCGATTGCTATTGTGTATTAAGGAAATAATTTCCAGGTTTGTTTCACTTCATTTCAATTTACTTTATCAATTTTATAATTACGTATATCTGCCGGTTTTATTTTTCCTTTTATAAAGGTTTTTTTACCGATTGACAACAGAAAGAATCTTGGTGTATTCATCTTGATTCTTATGGATATTGAGAACTTATCTAACTAGTAGCTTGTCTTTTCATTTAATTCACAGTATTTATTGTAAAAGAGGTAGGCTTTAGAGAAACTCCTGGTTATTCTGGTCCCAGTTTGAAAGAATATTTTGCTTTGCACCATCACACTGTATACTATTTGTGAGTTTCCAACTTTCAAGTAAACCTCAATCAATTTACTTGTACAAACAATGACCAGCTCTGTATGCATAATGCTTTGCAAAGAAACTGAAATGCTAACCATAAAGTGATAATTTTGGTGAGTAACGTTTTTGGTATCAAATTCAACCATATAATTATAACCTGAGAACTGAAAGGTGATATATTAAAATTGCAAAAGCTTTAAATTACGTGTGATATGCCAGACATAGGATTTATAATAAGAGAAGACCCTAATTCTTTATTTATCGTATTCATATCTCTGTTCGTTCGTGAACATTTACGCACATCATAACATAATTTAGCTGCCGTTGTATAAAATGCAAAATAATCTGCAGAAGAAATAAAAACTTCTGTGATGGAATTTTTGTTGTAGGTAGCTTCAGTGAAAAAACTTGCTCAAAGTGTCACTCCTTAATAAGAAGCTCCAGGTTTCAATTTATTGTTTTTTATTTCAGTCTTTCTAGTTCTATATCCAAATATTTGATGCACATCTACCAGGAATCACGAATCAAGATTGTTATGTTGATTCATGTAGTACATTCAAGGATTTTTAGGCCATATAAATAACTAAAGCGCTACGCTTTTCAAAACTCCCGCTCACTTGTAATGCCTTTTATCAAATGATATGATTTAGTAAAAAGCAAATTCAAATTCTAGCCAATTAAAGTTTAAAGAGATACCACAAGCTGTTCATATGTATCATTCAAAATGGACCTTGGACTCTATTTGTATAACTATTTTTTCAATGTGAATATGACTGAGTTATTAATTTGATGTCACAGCCAAATTGTAGATTAAGTATCTCAATAAACAAAACAGCTTAAGCAAAAAATTTAACGCCACCTTTAAGTTCACTTTTGAATGTAATGCAGCATCTGTTCTTTGCCTCTATATAGGTGATTCTTCATTGCTATTGCCTCATTGATTGAGTAATCTTTGCAGTAGAAGCTTGCGGACGTGAATTTGATTGTTTACTCAATTTGGTTGCTATCATTCAAGAATTCTGCTTAGATTAACTATTTAGTATTTCAGCTACAAAACTGCAAATATAATACTTTTCACATTAAAAATCAAAAAAAATTGGAATGCCTCTTGGAACATGAAAACAAAGGCTTATTTCTCACAATTATGCAATCTGTCGTCTTGATGATTAGCAAAATGATAAATTAATTTGGTAGTGAGAAACCGAAGTAATCAGTAAACTAAAGTGTTTACATTGCTGCTTGTAATTGAAGATACCTTGAAAGTTAAATTGAAAATGCAGCAGAGACATCCGCTCAAGTCAAAAATGATGACTGCATAAGTTTTTGACAGACTAGAAGGAAGCAATTGTTCCGCCCCAGTGTTGTGTCATGAATAGCGTTTTAAGGATTGGAGGATGGTAAACTTAACGTAACGCAATTAAATAAAACCTTTCACTTCGTTAACCTTTTGGAAGATCATCGAAGAGTATAATTAGTATAAACAAAACATCACATCTATACTAACATATAGAAATTAGCAGTCGTTACCAAGAGATATTGGAGATATCCTTCAATATTATCATCACCATTGCCATTGTCATTATCACCATCATCGTAAGTTTCAAAATCTATTATCACTAAGTTCACTTCACTTTTTTTTTCCACCGGCTGAAAAAACAGCCATAAATTTATCGTCGCGTCGTAGCACAGAGTAATACTTATAAACACCGTCAGTTACTATCTAATCTCTCCTTGATCACCGTTTGTTATCGTTCCTGCTTTTCACTTGGCTCCTTTGGGCAACATAGATATTAGATACTAGGGGCATGTTGCAGCAGCATCTCTATGTTACAAGAATGACAAACAAAGTCTATGGTTGATTGAGTGGTAGAGCTTCCGGTATAATATAAGATACAATGACTTGCTTTCTTGCCAACCAATCGAACGATGATGAATGACATAAAGCAACACGTTCAAAGGCCAAATTGTACTTATATTTGCAACTTAATCCTCCACCAAGAACTGGTACAGATTTAACTCCAACCAACTAACTGAAGTAGACAAATGATAGCGTTGAAAAAGTTTTTTTTTCTTTGAGCAGTTCTCAATGCTTCCACTGCTACTGAGATTCTTCTTCTGCTGCACAGACGGTTACTAGTTGGGTCCATCTTGAAAATTCAATCGAATTTGTTATGTGAAAAGCAATAAGATCTCACTTGTTGTTGGGCACAAACTTGGTTTGAAGAGGTTGATACATATATAACTGTCAAAGTTAGGGACGTTCATAAAAATGAACAATTAGCAATGAGAAAGATGAAGAAATGATTTAGCGCAAGAGTTGCTTAAGCAAACTGCATTGCTACAAACCACGAATTCATCATTAAGGGAGTCAGTATGAAGTCTAATATTATCTAATGGAGAACTTGTTTCACTTGAAAATTGATTTGGTTGAGTAAGCGGGACAATTTTGTCCAGAATATTTCCCCTTTAAGGTTAAATAATAAAAATAATTGTGGTTTGAAATTAAATATTTGTCAATAACTGGATCCAAAGTATCAATAACATAGTTAATACCAGAGTTACCCATTAAAGCTGCTTGATTTGCTGGAACATTGGATTACCAATTAATAATTTTGAAACAATTGGATTAAATAAAGTTGGATTAATCTTGGAATCCCAAAACGATCTTTGTTCTTCAATTGTTGAAGCTTTTCATAATTCATCAACATCATCAATAACGTTACAAATTCTGAAAACATATCTGGCCATTATGAAACCCATTTGGAAAAACCAGTATCATAAAGACCGCGTTGTTGGAAAGCTTTTTCACCTTTAGCACCTCAATATTGGAAAGCATTTGAAAAGATATGTGGAGATAGTTTTGTAACTAACTATTCCTTGAAATTATCAATTTTTGCAATACCAAACATTTTCCAAATCTCTTCTCTTTTTAAAGACTTAAAAGCGGCTAATTTCCATTCTAATAAATGCTTTTGAGCAGGATTTAAGTCTACACCATGGATTCTTCTTGGGGGATCAGGTAATGCAGCATAAGCTAAAATATTATCACCAGCTGATGTGATAGCTGATACGTTGCCGATGCTGCATCAGCCAAATTCACGGAACATAGTCAATCACAAGCAACAATTTGATTTGGAGGATGTGACCATGGAGATTTTTGTTTTCAATAGCCAATAACAAATTCAAAACAGTTGAAAGATGAAGACAGCTGTTTCTAGCAGAATGATTAGATATAATCACATCAAAATGCATAGCTAATTGTTTTTTTAGTTTTTTGTTTGTTAGTAAGTGTTGCTTTTTACTTGCAGTTTTCTACTTTTGCTTTATTAATCCTTCACTAATACCAATTAAAATTTTACTCGGAGCCTCTTTAAGTGATATGATATGAATATAATAATATATTTGCAACGGTTATGCATAACACATTTTTGTGGCATTTCGTAAGCTTATTCAGAATTTGGATAAGATGTATGATCCGAATAAGATACTTACCTTAGCGGTTTGAACATGACTGTCAGCATCTTTAGCTGTAGATTAGTGATGAAATTTTGTTCTCTGCTTGAAAAAGGTACAGAAAGGAGAGTAATGGATTAGTGACTCAGCAATTTGTCTTGAACGATGTAAGCAGTCTTCTGTCAATCTTCTTGCAACATCATAAAGTAATCTGCCAAATAAATTGTCTATAGAAACTATAGAATGCAAAAAATAAATAAATAGGTAAATATGCTCTCGTCATATACAGAGTCACATATTCTTAGTATTTTCAACTAAATTTTCATGAGCACTTCTAACTTGATGGTTTGAAGTCGAAAAGGAATTGCATTCGGAAAGCTTTTGGAAGTGAGTTTTATTATATACTCACTCAAATAAAAATCAAGGAGAGGGGACATAATGAACCTGCATCAGTAGGTTTAGCTACTCCAGCTGGATGACTGTAACTTCACCACTTAATGCTTCTACACTGAAAACAAGATTTAAGGAGAGGGGACAAAATCAACCTGCATTATGACTTGACAACAGTGTCAGCTAATTTGATTGGCTAATCAAACGCGCACCTTCAGTAAAGAGCTTACTTACCTGTGTTTTTCTTTTATTTTACTCCACTTTCTTTCTCCTTTTAGTCTCTGTCTAAATATAGCAAATACCCCTTAGATCCTATTGACTAATAAGCCATTGAACTTTTCTACACAAAGGTATCTATATGGAATGGCGACAGTTGGATTTCTATCAGACAGGAGAGCATCGAAGAGGTGGCTCATCAAGTAAATTAATTTGTTTTTTTTTATGCACGACTATGGGACAAATTCATGCAATGCACGAAAATGAGCGTTGCGTTTCCGATTGCTTCGTCCAAAAAAGGTGGAATTTCTTATCTCTACACTCTAGAGTTATTGCCTCTTTGTCCTTAAGATTAACTCTCTTCGAATCAAGTCTCTAAACCCAGCATGATCTCCCGTTTTCATTGTTTCTAGAATATGCTTTTACCCCTAGAGGAGTGTGGGTAAAAAAGTCAATTATTCATGTGTGCAGTTTTGTGATTATTTTTACGATTTACAATAACTTTTAGTTTCAAACATTTTCTTCAAATCAATAGTAATAACAGTACAGACAGAAGAAATGACCCTGTTTAAAGGTTTGGTTTCATTGCCAATGAACATGCTTAAATTCAAGAAATTAATTTAAACAGAAAAGCAAAAATACTGACTCTGCTGCCGGCAATTTTTGTACATATGCAGCATGCATCATGCGGGCAATCCATATGTTTTGCCACATGACAATTGCTTATATTAAGTTTGCTTCACGTATTATAAAATAATGATCTCCTTTTAATTTCAGTTCTTGTAATTTAACTTTTTTTTCTTTTTATGCTTTGGTTTGAGTGACTAGCATTTTTAAGTATGAACACTCCTGTTGGATGATTAGTACTGCTGAAATTAACATTGTATGCGTCATTTGCCTTGTGTTAGCTTATTGATTTTCAATGTCAAAATCATATAAGTAGCTCTCCTGATCAGTTGCTTATTTGGTAAGCTAATTAGTACCGCCGCCAGGCAGAGATATTTAAGCCACCACTCAAGCTCAACTAGGTAATAAATCTTGGAATTATGCCATTTGAAGAAACTTGATTTTTCTTTGTATCATAGGGGGATAATGAATTACTGTCGGAAGTCAATTTGATCTTTAAATACAACGTGGTTGCCACAAGCTTTTGAAACTGGCCATTCCCATAACTGTCTATTCAAAATTTCTGTTCTTTTTAGAAAACTAGAATTATTATTTGCAAAAGATGAAATACAGCAGCCCAATAAAAGTAGCTGTCAATTGTTTATTGCTATTTAGCAATTATACTTCAGCTGATAATGTTTCTGCTACTGCTGGAACGATTGTCACCGGAACTGTTAAAACAAATGATTTAGCTGAGACAGGATGTGTGTATTCTGGGTACTCATCAGAGGCAGGTTTTGATGTAACAGTGTACTCTTTTCCTACAAGTGTTTATACTTATCTCACAGATACCAACTATTATGCTTCATTATATACAAACTATCCCGTTTTAACGAGTGCTAGTGGCGTTACTAAAATTTCATATACTTACGCAAGTGACGACACAACAACCGGACCTTATGGTATAGCCGCTGATCAAGTTAATCAAGCTACTTACGTTTATACGGGATTTTTTTACGCAACGGTAGAAGGTCTTTATGGTTTTAAAGTTCTTGCAGCAAATAATGGTATTGTTATTTATGTTGGAAATGGTGCCTCAGTCTGTTGTTCTGATGGAGAGATTCCAGATGGTGCTGCAACTGACTTCAATGCTTATATTGTATCCACTGCTACAGATAGTATTGAAGCTCCTTTCAGTTATGTCTATTTTTCTGCTGGTTATTATTATCCACTTAGATTGGTCTATATTAATGCTATTAGTGTACGTGGTAATTTCGTTATGGAATGGGAGCTTCCAGATGGGAACCCCACGGAAGATTTTAGCGATTATGTTTTTCAACTTACTTCTCAATCAGGTGCTGTTTGCTCTTCAACGGTTTCTCCAATTGCAACAACTACAACTATCCCTTGGACTGGAACTGATACAAGCACATACACAACTACTACCGAGACTACTATTAATGGTGTTGCCATTGAAGAAACCAAAGTTGTTGTGGAAGTGCCATATAGCACTACAACCACGCCATGGACCGGATCGGATAGCTCTACTACTACTTCGTTGGTGACGATTACAAGTGGAAACTCAACTTACACAACCAGCGAAGTTATTATCTTAACACCAGAAGATACCACTACAATCCCTTGGACAGGCTCGTCAACTGTTACTACTACAGGACAAATCACTGTTGTCTCAGGCAGTTCGACTTACACTACAACTGGGGAAATTGTCTTAACTCCAGAGGTTACCACCACAGTGCCTTGGACAGGAAGCACTACAGCTACAATGACAGGAATTATTACTGTTGTGTCAGGCAGCTCGACTTATACTACAACTGGGCAAATCATTGAGACACCAGACGCGAAGGAAACAACTCCTTGGACTGGATCGTCAACTATGACCACAACTGGCTCAATCATAGTCACATCTGGTAACTCTACTTATACGACGACTGGGCAAATTATTTTAACACCAGAGGATACCACTACAATCCCTTGGACCGGCTCTTCAACTGTTACTACCACAGGACAAATCACTGTTGTTTCCGGCAGTTCGACATACACTACAACTGGGGAAATTGTCAAGACCCCAGAAGACGTCACCACAGTCCCATGGACAGGCTCATCAACGCTTACTACTACCGGCCCAATCACTGTTACCTCAGGCAGCTCGACTTACACGACAACTGGAGAAATTGTCTTGACTCGAGAGGTTACCACTACAGTCCCATGGACAGGAAGTACTACAGCTACAACCACAGGAATTATCACTGTTATCTCCGGCAGCTCAACTTATACTACGACTGGTGAAATTGTGGAGACTCCAGATGCTAGAACAACTGTCCCATGGTCAGGATCATATACCACAACTGAGACAGGCAAAATCACTTACACTTCAGGCAGCTTTACGTACACCACAACTGGAGAAGTTATTTTAACTCCAGAAGACGTCACCACAGTGCCTTGGACCGGATCTTTCACCACATCTACGACAGGAATTATTACTGTTGTGTCAGGCAGCTCGACTTACACCACCACTGGAGAAGTTATATTAACTCCCGAAGACGTCACCACAGTGCCTTGGACAGGATCTTTCACCGCAACTACTACAGGTGAAATCACATACACTTCAGACGGTGAAACATATACTACTACAGGTGAAATTGTCAAGACTCCAGAAGACGTCACCACAGTTCCATGGACCGGATCATTCACCACAACTACTACAGGTGCAATCACATACACTTCAGATGGCGAGGTATACACTACTACAGGTGAAATTGTCGAAACTCCAGAGCAAATCACTACAGTTCCTTGGACAGGATCTTTCACCACCACAGTGATTGGACCAATCACATATACTTCAAATGGAAAAGTTTATACTACTACAGGTGAAATTGTTGCGACTCCACTTTCAACTTCAACAATTGCTGGCGCAGTTGCTACTACTTTTACCTCTAATGATGTTGTATATGTTGAGCCCCCTACCGGTGTTGATGTTGTTACTGTGACCGTTCCATGTTCTATATCGACGACATACGCATCAGAGACAGTCTATCCAAATGGTGGTTCTACCATTACTTCAACTGTTATTGTGGTTGGAACTCCGAATGAAACCTTAGAGAGCACTTCAGCTAGTGATACTGCTACGTTCTCTGCATCAAGTTACGAAGGTTCAGCTAATAAGCTTAGTGGAGTATCATTTGTCTTTGCAATGTTGGCCATTGCTATTGTGTATTGAGGTAATCAAAATCTCTAGTTTTTTCTTTTCGTTTGATTTATTTTATCAGTTATATAGTTACATAGATCGGTGCTCTTTTTCCTTTTTAAAAGGTTTTTTTTACCGATTGACAACAAAAAGAATCCTGTTGAATTCATCTTGGTTCTTGTCAATTCCAATATACTGAGTAGTTGAATTTCATGCGTATTATTTCTGATTGCGGCGATTTGTGAATATATAAAAAATACAGGTTGGTTGAATCGGATGACATAAATAACAATGTTTCGATTGAGAAAGTTAAACACGATAAACAGTGAAAGCAGAAATCTCGACATTTGTTGACAAAGTGTAAAGATGTTTTTCAAAATAGACGCGACGATAAAAAGATATAGCTCAAAAATGCCAGACGCGTTTTTCTTGAAGACAGATAGTGAAATTATTGTGATGATAGTGATGATAATGAAGATTATGTCTGTTTTGATAGTAATGTTTGTTACTATTTAATTTTCTATTTATATTTGTACAAAGCGTTTGAAGACTTAAAAGCGCCACGATGAGCTTGTCACCGTCAGGTTCCGTAGCGTCAGAGTCACAAAAATATCTTCCTAGTCGTCCTGCTCCTCGTCCTGGATCCACAAGAGCGACTAAGACACATAGGCAGAGTCATACGACAAATAAGATGTCCCAATCGGATTTAATGGAAGCTTCTAAAAGTGTTTCTGACGAATACAAAATGTTAAAGAATTTTAAGAGACTGTCTATAGGAAATAATCTAATGGGATTCGATGCTGATTTACCTCACACTGCAGTTAATTCTACTCATGAGCTTGAGTATTTAAATAATAATTCTGATATTCATCCTTCTTCATTTGATGATAGCAAAGCAGAAGCATTTCAAATGAATACTGCAAGCCCGACAAAGATCTCTTACACAAGTCCCTCTGTAACTTCAGAAAGCTCATCAAATGACGACTTTTACGATTTATCAGAATCTGAGAACTTGATTTGGGTTCCTGCAAACTTGCATCCACAGTTAGCACCTGAAAACTTTAAGAAACATATCCAGAATACTTTTCAGGAGATGATAAATTCAAATAGTACATCTTTGAATGGTATAGAACATGATGAAGTAAATGAGGCTAAATTGATGAGAAATAGGTCTACTAAATCAAGCGCATTGCATAGATCAAGTTCATTGTCTCGTAGTGTCAATTTTAACGACTCAGATGAGCATACACAGCAAAACAAAACCATTTCTGATCTGCAGGAAAAAAAGGAAGAATCAAATGTGATAAACACAACACGAAAACCATCCTTAAAGGAACTGACAAGACAATTAACAAAGCTATCAGAACTATCAGGCTTAGACTCAACTGATGCCATTTCTTTAGCTCGTTCATTATCCAGCAATTCAATGGGTTTAACGGATATTGAAAAGCAAACATTAGATTACCAACTTTTCAAAAACAATTCTTCAATATCAGATGCGCAAGCCGATGATTCGATAACTACAACCATAACAAATGAAGAAATAGCATCACCCGATTCAAGCCCGTCATTACGCAGATCTAAATGGACTACATATAGAAGGGGAACCACAAGAACGCCACCAGGGAGTTTATCTAGCGTAAGATTGTCAAATAAAACTAACATAGAAAAGCGAAATGGGTTTATTGATACTGATGGTGATACATATATCCAGTTGCAAAATAGCTCCTCGTCCGCTGAATCTATTCAAAATCAAAATGCTCTTGTCCGCTCCAAAACTCCGCCTTCGCAGCGTCCCCCTCCTGTTCCTCAACCAGCTAAAAAGATAGCCAATACCGATACTTTGAAAAATAAGAAGCTGCCTCCCGTTCCCCTAGAAGCTATTGCTCAGAGAGAACAACGGGCATTTTCATCATCGACTACACCACCTTTACCTCAGAAATCTTCAACTTTCCCTTCTCAATCTTCCAGCTCATTTTCCTCATTACAAGAACATTCAAAATTCAATGACAGTTTATCTAGCTCCACCAAAAACCCACTGCAATCTCAAACTTTTTTATACTCAACTTCATCAGGATCAGTGCCTTTTCCGACTTCCTCTAAGCCAGAATCCAGAAAAAAATCATATGGAATATTAAGCATGAACAGAGAACAACAACAACTTTCTCAAGAAAACACATCTGATTTGCAATCATTATCATCATCATCTAACACTCGTAAGTCAAGCTGGAATTGGCTGAAAGACAAAACAAACTCTCTGACGTCATCTTCGTTGCCAAAAGAAGACAGGGACAAATACAAAGTTGCCTCGGAATCTGCTCAGTCTTCAAACTTACGTTCAACTTCTCCTCCAAGTCACACAAGAAATAGACATGGCCCGGCATCGGGTAGTCTTGAAGATATTCCATCATCAGCTGTATCAGCACCGGCTAAAGAAGCAACTTCAGGCTCTTCAACTATGGACTCAGCTAAAATATTTGAACCAAAAGAAAAGAAAAGCATTTCTACTTTTTTCAAAATAAAAAAAGATAAAAAGTTGCCGGGCGCCCCTCCACTACCCTCTTCATCATCTAATATTACAACCGATACAGTTTCAACAGCTTCAAGTAGCCGGCATTCTTCGTCAGTAAACCAGTCTACCATTGGTACAGCGAGCTTGTCTAACAGTCAGCATTCAGACAGGTCATTCGACTATGAGTCATTATACAACTCCTATGAAAATCGAAAACAAACGCTAGATCCCAAAGTCAAAGACAAAAATAATATCAAGCGCAGTGAGTTCAGTTCGTCTTCGTCAGGATCTGATATCAATTCTCCTTCTGTGCTATCTACAACCAAGAAGATAGCTACCAGCGGTAGCGACGCTGTGAAGACGATGGTGAACAGCAGCACTAACACTGGAGTAAAAGATAAAGAAAGACATAAATTGGACACTGCTTCAGTTACTGATGTATCACAAAACTCATTGCCGAGTAAAGGGCCAAATTTATCTCGACAAAGACAAGAACTGGATGAGAACTTTTCTGAAGAGCCACTTGATAACGTCGATAATGTGGCTGATAATAACTGTGAAGATAGTGATACGCAGAGTCAGAGTACATCTCAATCCATAGCTGAAAGAGAAACCCTCAAGTCAACTTTGAAAATTGAAGACAGATCAAACAAGAAGCCAAACGCTCCATTGAAATTTACAGATTCAGCGTTTGGATTTCCTTTACCCCCAGCATCAAATTCAACATTGGTAATGCTAGACTACAGGTTTCCAATACATGTTGAGAGAGCCATCTATAGACTTAGTCATTTGAAACTAGCTGATCCTAAGCGACCATTACAACAACAAGTTTTGCTTTCTAATTTTATGTATGCATACTTGAACTTGGTCAATCATACCTTATACCTCCAGCAAATGGATCAAGGGGACTCGGTAATTGATGTGTCACTTTCAAAGGGCGAAGAGCAGCAACAAATCTCCTCGCAGATTGAAAAACATCACAAAGAAGAGTATAACCATTTAGAAGAGTTTGGGGAGGAGGAGGAAACCTACTCTCATCAACAAGAATGGAAATTTGGGTGTGATCAACAGCAAGTAGTTTCTGGCGTTGATGATTAGTTAAATATCTATCGAATTTTATGTATATTACCTGATACGTATTGACAAAGATTTTTTTTATCCTTTAAGGCCGAGTTGTTCAATAAGCACTCTGAAGAGTTGAAAACCACCATGTTGTCATTCTGTAAATGTGGGGAATGTAATGCACGGATGTAAAACCGTAATTTAACGCGCTGAAAACTAGAAATTTAGAAGCTTGGTAACTATATATAATTTGAGTGATATATATGCCACAATAGATTTCTGCGTCTCTAAGGGCAAAAAAGGAGTATTTTAGAGGTTTAAGACTAACTAGAGGACATTCTAATGGATGGATCTCAAAGAGTCAATTTACATTTCCAAGAATCTTGGTTAATGTCACTGTTCGAGAACACAAAAGTTTCTTTTAATACTAGGATCAGCTGGATTTACTGTATTCTAACACTGATTACAACTGCATTGGCTATGCAATTGGTATCCCATCTGTTTTACACTTGTTTAGGGATTCTATTATTAACTGTATTACATGTTTGGATTGCTAGTTTAAATATTGGGATATTGGCCGCTTCGGGGAGTTTAAAAGACCAATTTCCAAGAATGGCATTCACTCTTAAAAGAAATTGGGCCAAAGAAGAGAGGCTATTGAAAGACGGAACAAATCCCCCTAAACACGAAGAATTAATTGCTCAGGATTTTCTTGTTTCTGATACACTGGAGACTTTAGTAGATTTGATTCTCCGGGATTTTATTCAATCTTGGTATGTGAAAATGTCCAAAGATCCAACATTTTCTCTTGAGTTGAAAGCTAAAATAAAAGAAATAATAATAATATTTAAAGAGAGGTTAAAGTCAGCCCAATTTAGTGAGTTGGCTGTATACAAATTGGTACCGTTATTGAATGAGCACTTTGATAATTTTGTAGCTGCTCATGATGTAGTCACGAACAAGAACCCCATGCTTAATAGAAATTTGACTAGTACTTGGGACCTAGAGAATGTGATTTGTGCAAATTACAACCAAGGAAAGTTACACCCTAGTATACAACTGAAAGAAACGACAACATTTGACGATAATATCAAGAAGTGGATGACAAAGTTCTTGGGGAAATATCTGAATTCAATGGTTCCTAAAAGTGAAATTAGCTCACCTCCAATATTTGTACTATCAAGAGAAGTCTTGACAACTTGTGTGTTTTTTCCACTCATAAAAATGACATCCGATTCTGATTTTTGGAATCAAATTATTGTCACCAAACTGGGAGACATAATGAAAGACAGAGCCCATGTTAAGAGGTTCAGAAACGTGTTGTCCAAACATACGTCAGGGGAAGCACCGGCTGACACAGACAACCAATCTGCTCAAAGCAAATCCATGAAAGAAAACTCGCTGATGAAATACAGGCTCACGCCTACTACAGATAACTCAAAGTACGAAAAAATTATAAAGGAGATTTCTCTCAGTACGTCATCTACAAGTTTAAAGCAATATAAGTATTTTTTATCATTACAAATCAATAAGTCAATAAGGGAATTGGCCGAAGTGAATAACTCCCCATATAGCTCCCCCAAATTGATTGAATCACTAAAAACGTATAGCAAGAGGTTGCAGAGCTTGAGAGCACTAACAGAGTCGACCTTACTAGGTCTGAGATCTGAAGAATCAACAAACTTTGCACACTCGATAAACCAATCTTCATTTGATCCGCAAACCATCCCATCCAATATAAGCCTTGATATATCACTAATGGAAGTCCTCAATGAACCTTCATATTTGTCATATTTTATGGAATTCATGGACTTGAGAAAAAGGTCGCTTTTACTGCAGTTTTGGCTTACAGTAAATGGAATCAGGAACCCATTAGAGGAACTGTTTGATAATAAAGAGCCTGACGAACCGGACATCTTAAGCGGTGAGGATGCCGACCATGATGAGAACTATAATCTGCTGGAGGCTTATGGTAAGGATATGAACCAAGCCGAAGATATTAGGCAGATTTTTTATCAATTTTTTGGGCACAGGTTGTTGAAGATTGACAATGTTTGCTACACTAATGTAGCAAGGTTTGTGGAAACAACTCCTGAAAACCCTCTGTTGTACGTTAGGGCCAGAAAGAGCATCCTAAATTTACAAAGACAAATGTTTAATAGGATGAAGCAAACTGACTTTGTGGCTTTCAAACAGTCAGATCTATTCTTAAGACTTTTAGCATCAGAAAACGAAAAATCGCAGACAATAATAAAACGACACACACAACAAGAATTAAAAGATGAAGACGAGTTGAATGGTGACCCGCTGGCAAATTTCAATGAAGAAGAATATGTTGATGATGGAAAAGAGAAGATTAGCGACGCGGTTTTAAAGGCAGTTGAAGATGCACTTAATGAAATCATGCATGATGAAAGCATTGCGCCACTCCATACTTCTCCAGGATCTGAGGTATCTTTTTCAATGGGGAACATTTTGAAATCTGGGTCTAAGAATGCTTCTGTTTCAAATTTGTTGGAGAGTAATGGTCCCAATGGGTGTGACAACTCACTCGTAAGAAACTCAAGATTGATAAACAAAGAGTTACAAAGGGATTTATTTGGTGGAGTTGATTCAGTAGCTAGCTTTTTTGAGACCCAGACGGACGTTGACTCGGATAAGACATCAGAAAAAAATCTGTCAAAACTCTTTGATGACGATTCTGATATTGACGAGGAGGAAGAAAGTAATTTTGGGGGGACGGACTCATTGTCTTCGTCTCTCCATAATTTGAGTGGATCCCAAGAGTTAAAGGTTGCGCATCCAGGGAATTTGAATTTGAATGATGAAATTGATAAATTGGCAAAAGATATAGAAAGACTGGAAACACAGGTGCTGATATTAGAACCATTACAAAAGAAAGCAGAACTGACTAATAATTTGGCAGAGTTGAAAATTTTGGAGAAGTCTAAACTCAGCTTACAACGCGAAATTCACTTAAAAGAGCTACAGAGGCAACAATTTATTGTACAGGAGAATGACAATAGCTTATTTGGGAAAACAAATGTAAGAATTCAATCTTATGTCACAGGAAATGAAAACGGTAAAGACTTCATACTATATATTATTGAAATTTTAAAGGTTTCCAATGATGATCCCCATGTAGTGACTGCTGGGTGGTTGGTGGCTAGAAGATTTAGCCAGTTTTTTAACTTGCATAATTATTTGAAAAATAAGTATCCAACATTGAGCACCATGCCTTTTCCTAAAAGGAAGGTAGTTCTGAAGTTTCAACAGACCGCTCTCATAGATGAAAGAAAAAAAGACCTTGAGGCATATCTTATATCACTATTGCAAATTAAAGAAGTTTGCTCTGATCGGTTATTCCGGCACTTCTTATCGTCTAATACTTTCAATATTGAAGATACTGATGAATTTTTTAAGAACCAAAGCAAAGGTAGGAATGCGGTTAACATGGCTACTCGTTTATACAATGGTTTGTCTTCTCAATTGTCAAATGTTAATTACAAATCTGTTTTAGGGCAGATGGCAGCGATAAATGAATCATCCTTTGATATTACAGCGAAAGAAATGCAACAAGAATTGAGCAGTTTTGATGCACAAGAAAATATGGGACGTCCACCTTTTGTTAAGCCAATCTGCGACTTTTTGGTTTCGTTATTTACATTACAAAAATCTAATGCATGGCTTCGAGGTCGTGCAGTATTACTACTGCTACAACAACTTTTGGGATCAACAATTGAAAAGATGGCAAGATATCAAATTGAGTCATTAAAATCTCCTAATTCTATTTTGAATATTTTACTTCTTGTGCAAAACTCCTTGTGGCCCAATGGTCAGTTCAGAAAATCAAAAGAGCCCAGAACTCAATTGGAGAAGAACCAAACTCGCTCAGAAGCACAAAAGCTTCTTGAACTTTTTATTACGGATACATGCTCCGCTGTATTTGGGAGGACAAACTCAAAATATGCCGCCAATGCTTTATTTAGCATGCTTCAAATTGAGGTGTTGAACATGCATATTACACTTGTTATTATACAAGAAATATTTAATGAAATGTTTCCCGAAGTGGATCAAACATATAATAATTAATAATACAAACAAGCAATATACTCGTACTTCAAAACTATATATCTGAATTCCACGGAGAAAAGACATTAATAGAGGTTGATTGAAAACCTATTTCGTAGTCTGACAAATTTCTACGAATCATGCTATCTAATTCGGATCTTTTTTTCAAAAGCTTAAGTTGCAGCTCGGCGTACTTCTCTCGTAACTGTTCCGTATATAAATCTGTAGCCATTCTTTTGTCAAATCGCAATGTTGCATAATACCTTGCATCGTGTCTGTAATTATGCTCAAGTTTTTTTCCACTTGCCTTGGAACGTAAGTCGTCTTCAGCAGAAACAAAAAAATAGATATTGCCCTCCTGGTCAGATACAACGGCAGATTGATCAGACTTTGTTTCAAATGAACATTGCAACCCCGGCACTGAGGAAATGTGAGATAAAACCCTTGAGTTTTCCATTACTGAAGATAAATCTCCAGTATATTTGAACTTCTGAAATAGTTGTATGCATGACTTTAAAGACTTAGGGTGGTTTAATTCCGCAGCAATGTCTAGCCAGTCAGTACAACCTTCGCCTTTTGCAATTAGGTCATTTCTCATCAACCTACTTCGTTCTTCAGTGAGTTTATCAATAGCTGTGTTTAATTTCTCAAAAATTCTGGCCTTGAGGTAGTTCGGTAAGGTTACAGGGGGATCGATTATTGGTCTGGCATGTGGTGCGTAATGAGACGGGTTGCCTTTGATTTTCTTATTGTAATTATATATTTTTTGGTGTATTTTTCTTTCAAAAAGAGAGTCCATAAGAAGGCTCAACTCGGAAAAAGCGTTAACTTTTGTACGCTCTGAGTAATAAATTCTTTCACCTGGCAAAAGTCGTTCCCCAATAGGTATGTAGTCTTCCAGTTTAGTAGGGTTGAGTAGTCCTTCATCTTCCCAAGTTTGTTTCGGAACGTGCGGTCTCCGTATTTTAAATTCGGGAACTCTAGTAGGTGTATTGGGAAGATGACTTAGTTCCTTTTCATTTGTGTAAGTCAATGTTCCAGTAGGCACGACAACCTGTTCTAAGGGGACCGGCCAAGCAGTGACCCCTCTGGTTGGTAGTTCTTTGGTTTGAGTATGAAGTAAGTGTACACTGAAAAGGTGGAGCGCAGTGTCAATAGAGTACTCCTTTTCTAAGTTGTCTAAGATTTCCAGGTACTTTCCTGCAATTTTCTTTCTATAATTCCAAGAAGCAGCATCGATGATACGTTTCCCTAAGTTGTAATTACTATTCTTAGTTGCGATTTTGTTTCTTTTGTTGCTGTGGGGCCCCAGTATACCTTTCGGATTCCTCTTTGCATTATTTTCCCGTCCCTTAGTTGTTTGTTTTTCCATAATTCTGTTATGGATCGATAAATGAATAGGCACATACGAATCATAGCAACATCAAATCAGCAACACATCTATTCTTTCTGCGGCCTTGTCTACTCGGTTTAAAGTGATTAAAACATACGAGCTATATTATATACACCCGTGCATTTTATCATAAATTCAGCGACGAAAGTGAACATCAAAGAAGCTTTTAACATCTTTACAAGTTAGTGAAGAAATAAAGACATACACTATGGGTTAGTGAATTTCCTACGTAGGATAATCAAACACAAACATGCCAATACTAGAAGAAATTGAAGATATTGAAGATATTGATAATCTGGATATGGATCTTGCGGAGTTCGATCCAGACTTAAAAACTCCAGTTGCTCCCGCCAGGCCTAAACCAGAAGTGACGAAATCATCAAACGATGGTAGTTCTGGGACTGAATCTGGCTTTTCTGCAAGTGCATTTGGAAATCCAGGTATTGAGCAAATGATGAGGAGTATGGGTATGGAAATTCCAGATATGAATGAAATGAATGATGCTAGTAATGTTCAATATTCCACTGGAAAGGTACCTAATGCATTAACGAAAGGTCAAGTTGTTAATACTAGTGATTTTACAGAAGAACAACTAGAGCAATTCAAAAGTTTGCAGATACTATATCCTTGTTATTTTGATAGCGCAAGGAGTGAGAAACAAGGCAGAAGAGTCAAAAAGTCAAGTGCTGTCGAAAATCCATTGGCTAAATCTGTATTAGATGCTTGCAGAACATTGGAGATTTCATGTATATTGGAACCTGAAAAGTCACATCCACAGGACTTTGGTAATCCTGGAAGAGTCAGAGTTACCTTGAAAAGAGAAAATGGCACTTTATATAATCCGGCAATCAAAAACAAAAGAGAACTAATGAACAAAGTTGCGGCGTATTTGCAGAAACACAAAACAAACCTTTTGGCCGTCAAGGAGTTACCTGCTCCACCTGAGCTTAGCGCTGATTCATTTATTCCAGAACCGGTAGCCAAGGTGAAAGGGTTTAAGATGAATACCATAGTTCCTTTACATTCACCTCTTCTAATGAAAAATCCTCAAACTAAGAGTGTCTACATCAAAGACGCTCCTCCCCCTCTAGCACCGAAGGTTCCAAAACAAAAGATTCAAAGAATTAGAGGATAACAATGTTGCGAAAGAAAAACCTTATTTGATTTTTATATACCTGTAGTGTTAATGTATTACTTGATTTAGTATTATTGTGATAAAACTTACGAACTTACTTGCCAACTTACAAATATTTACGCAAATTTCTTAATGTCTGAAGACTTTCAGAAACTCCGACAGAAGACATACCCATATCAATGTCATTATTCCTTGAAGCATTGACTGCATCATACGCCATAATATCGCCAATCGTGATATCCTCTTCTGAATTATAATTATTACCTGATTGCGTTGTAGTATCTTGAGAGCCATTTTTCTGAATGTTGGCTTTGATCATTTTCAGTATCAATTCGTATCCAATAAGATATGATCCATGATTAGCAGGAGACACATAACAACACCAACTCCTATGCTCATTAATAGGATCAATATCATCTTCATCTTCAAGAACGTTCAAATCAGTATCAGCATGGTAGTAATGCACTGATTTATTATAGTTTGGGTTATTGTGAAATGAACTTCTATCATTATTCAACGAAGTATATGCATCTTTGACACCATGATGTATTGCAGCTGCTGGATACTCACTATCGGGTAACTTTTCAATCAACATATGATTATTCCTCATTCTGAATTCATCGTATGTATTCATATTATCATGTTTTGACCTTTTTTCTTCACCAAGAAGTATACGTCTGGTACACTTAGAACAATTCAAAAAAATAATATTTTTATCTCCAAACTTTTGCATTTTTATGTTCCAGCCAAGTAAAGCCAGTGACAAAATTACAAAGCTCAGGTCACCATAATTTGGCCTTGCGTACTCAATTAAAATTTGAAGTTGACTGTCCGTTAGTATTTTTTTATACGGTTTCATACTCAAGTAAAGTTTGTTGTTTAGCAGTGTCGCCAAAGTTTCTTGAAAAAGCTTCAAATAAAACTGCATATCACCTAAAGAAATCGTGTACGTACTCAAAGGAGCAGAGTATTGTCTCCATGAGCAATATGAATAATGCGCCGATGAAAGTCGTTTCAAAAAGCTGTTTAATAACTTCTTACGGACACCCATATAATTGGCCTTCATTTCATCTTCATCGAACTGAAACAAGATGCCGGATTCACTTTTGAATAAAAAATCCGAATCCTCCCTATTGTTTAATCGTACCAATAAAATCGCATGGCATGTTTGACATATAAGCTCATTTTTCTTTTCAGGATTACATTTCCAGCCGTATCTAGCACATTCCAACGGTGTAAGTCTTCTTGTCTTCTCACAAACTTCTTCACAAGCACCATGCGTTAACTCGTCATCTTTGTCTGAGTTGTAGTTGTAAGCTTCGTCATCATCTTCTATAGTCCATTGCAGTATACCAAAAGAATTGATACGCTCATCTAAAGCAGCTTTGTCATAAGGATCGTATTTCAGCTTATCTGCAGACAATTTTCGAAAATTTCTAAACCTCTTATTCCTTAAAACTTCTAATTTTGGTGACAATGAAAGTAGCTGGGAATTTTTACTTGAGTCTAAGGAGGATGGTGATACAGAAAGAGCATCAGACGGATAGTATTCTGGATTAGACAGTCTTCTCTTAATTATCCGATCAGCACTCCAATGACCTGGCAAACGGCGTAAAGCAGAGGTGGGCTTCCTGATAGTGTTTTGTGCGTGAGAATAACTAAGCGGAGAAGATGAACGTGCTGATAAAGGTGCCAATATGGCACTTTGTAAATCATTTGATGGTGAAGCGGATGCTGATGCGGAATAATTGCTATTTTGGATTCGTAAAGCATTGGATGCGGGAGATATAGAGATCGAGGAAAGAATATTAGCTATGGCATTGGTAACCTTGTGTTGCTGCTCTTCCTTTTGCCGTTGTTCCATTGTCGTTACTCTAATAGGCCTTGTTGAGACGAGTATACATCATTGAGTGTAGACCTTTCAAAGTACTCTTTTAACTAACCAATTTAACTGAGTATATACTGACATGTTGCAAAAATGGCACGGCCAAAAAAACAAAAAAAAATAAAATCACAAATTTTTTTTGAGATGGTTTTCCTTGTAGATAAGAAGGTATGTATATCGGTATTTTAGCTAATGGTTGAAGCAAGTAATCTTTTGAGTTTTGAGACACTAGTACACACGCAAGCTTAATTCCAATGTCTGACGAGTATAAACTAGCTTTCTTAGAAACTGCCTTGGAAATCCAAGCATTGAAGTTTGGGTCTTTCACTTTGAAATCCGGTCGTCAATCCCCTTACTTTTTCAACATGGGTTTGTTCAACAAAGGCAAGTACCTTTCTAATTTAGCTGAATCATATGCTAAAGCTATCATTGCCAGTGGGATTGAATTTGACGTGCTGTTTGGTCCAGCCTATAAAGGTATCCCATTAGCTGCTATTACCGTTACCAAATTATACGAAATTGGAGGTGATAAATTTAAAGATGTCGGCTATGCTTTCAATAGAAAGGAAAAGAAAGACCATGGAGAAGGTGGCTCTATTGTGGGGTGTGAAATGAAAAATCAAAGGATTTTGATTATTGATGATGTCATGACTGCTGGGACTGCTATTAATGAAGCCTTTGATATTATTAAAAGTGAATCAGGTAACGCTGTTGGTGTCATTATCGCTTTAGACAGACAAGAAACAACTACTTCAGGTGATGGTACTCAAAGCGCTACTCAAGCCGTGTCTAAAAGATACTCCGTTCCTGTATTGTCTATTGTTTCATTAGATGATATTATTGAAAAGTTACAAAGCAAATTTACTGATTCTGAATTGCAAAGTATCTTAGAGTATAGAAAGCGATATGTCGCTCGTCAATAAATGTACAATAAATTTACATTGTTCCGTAGTTTTCTTTTTTACTCAAGATATATACTACACTATACGATAAATAAACAATATAATTCCCAGATAAAATTTCCATATAAATGAAAAAGCGGTTCACTCAAGCTCTTGTTCAGCATCTTTTAGCCTTAAAGCGTCTCTTACACGCCGACTAATCGAAGATTTCTCTGCCATAGCATTAGATCCAGACGTTTGGTAACTAGACCTTATGTTCACGGAAGTAGATAAAGAATCAGCAGAATAATCACTTAACTGGGAAGTATCAGAAAATATAGCAATATTAGCCAGATTGGGCATTCTATGTTTTTTCCCAACATCTGATTCAGAAACTTCGGAGTAACCTGATTCGATAGATTCTGTAGACTTGGACCTAATCAATGGGTTTCTCTTTTGTTCTATGGCCTCCTCTGCATCAATCTCCTCGTAATCACTTTCGTCTTCTTCTAATTTGTGTAATGGTTTATAATTTTCAATTACAGTTGGGCCCAGTCTGTTGATAACTTCGGTCACTTCCTTGGCTAGTCTTTGCCGGTTTTCCTTCAATTTCTGCAGCTCTAATGAGTTTGTAGTAAAAATCAAAAGTAATGGTTTTAAGGATTTGAATATATCCATTCCTACTTCACCTATTTTGAGGGCTGCCCAGGTAGTTAAGATTAATATAAACCAGCACAGAGGGAAAATCAAAACTGGATGATTTAACCAAATCAAAAAATTTGGAACCAACCCGTATTTGATAGTGATGATTGTTCCAATCAATGAATAGATGAAATACAACGATGGCGCAAATACCAAAGCGACCAGGACTTTCCAGGATCCTATAACATCAATCGCTTTGATTTTGACAGAAGAGCTGGCCAATGCTTGTCTCTGTTTCTTCGCTGAGATAATTTTTGTTGCAATAAAAACTGGGCAAAATAAAACAGTTCCTGGAAGACTAAAAAAGCCCAATACTAAAAGTTTGAGAAGTCGGGAGATAAATAATATGAACGCGTGAAATCTGTTATTAGAAGCTGACTCAACTTGATGATCTCTTATTTTCAGATAACCTAGTTGTTTGTTATATTCCGATACAGAAGCTTTTAAGTGTTGAATATAAGGTTCATCTTTATACTTGGTGTAACCTAACAATAAGTTTCTATTCATTTCCACAACTCTGGAGAGAGGAATCTGTTTTTGCACTTTGCTTGAATTTTTATATAGTCTTCTAGCAGCTTGAATAGTCATTAGAGTTTCATAATCCGGACTTTGCACTGTAACAGCTTTTACGGCATCAGTTATAGTGGTCATCAGTTCACCGACAACTTCTCTGGCATTTTCCTTATACTTTTCACCCATTCGTGCATCTACTATAATTGGGGAACCAAACTCCAAAACAGCTCTAGAGCGAAATTTATGCGGATGGAAATAATTCATTCCACAAGGAACAATTTGCACCCGACAATTTGGATCTTCAGCTACTGCTCCTAATGCCATAATGGCCACACCTGGTTTTAAAGGTAACAACTCGGTTCTATCATGAGAACCACCTTCAGGTGAAATTCCAATCAAACCTTGGGCTTGCAAATGCTTGAAAACACCTTGAAAAGCATCACTATTATCTACTTTTGGAGCGGTTTTGAACTCAGTCCCATTTTTCATTAGTTCTATTGCTCTTTCGGATTTGAATGGTTTGGCAATTCTCAACTGAGTATCACTTATAACTTCTGCAATTGGTGAGTTCGCAACAGAGTGAGGTAAACCAATTAAACCTTTTACCATACAATCTGAAGTGAAATGAGTTCCAATACCGGTTATCAACAAAGGATCCTCTTCAAAATTTGTGTATGTAATTTTACCCTGTTTTAAAGTCAGTAGATCTTGAGCTCTTTCAACAGGAATGGCACCGGACATCGTACTTAACATACCAACCACTTTTCTCCTGAAAGAAACGGCAGCTTCGATAAAATGCACCTGTCGTTTGCTATATTTATAGACATTCAGTATCACCAAAGCAGCATCCAAAAACTGGTTTGCATGTGGAGCAATCACGACTATACAAGGACCGCTCTGTGGTATATTGAAAGAACCTCTTACAGAAACTTCTCTGAAGAAAATTTCCGAAACGATCCCACAGAGCCACAGAATGAGCTCAAAGAAAACCCCAGAATCTGTAGTAGAAGGCATTGTATGAGTAATACATCCACTTAGATCTCTTGATATGAAGCAGCAGTAAAATATATTAATTCAGAAAAGTCAAGAGATCATTTACATACATAATATGCCATTCGTATTAAAGCCCGGCTACAGCTTATCTGTTTAGGACACAATAGGTAATTATAGCATCCGTACACCGCTTTATTTTCCACAACAAGGCTCAGTAAAGTGCTAGTTGACAGTTTTCAACGGTATCTAAGCATCTAAATAATAAAGGAAATAACTATACGTTTATTGTATCTTGCCACGGGTTGATTGCAAAGAGACCACATCCTGAAACTCACAGGTACATATACTACCACCAAGAGCTGTTTTGTTGCGTATATAAAATCAAGACAGCTTGTTCATTCAATTTGATATCACATCTTCTACCTAATTATTTATTTTTTTGGTTTATTACTCTCGGATCTCGTAGAATCAAAACTCAACATACAACACCTTACATTCTGTTTCCTGCAGTTGATTGGATTCTCTTCTATTGCAATATTGTAAATTCATAGATCATGGCCTATTTAACACTGCCCCCAGAAGTGGTGCCAGAAATCACCACGGCCGTGAATTTGTTTATGTCTTTTGCTCCTCTGCTTTCATATGGAACTACGGTTTTGAGTATACGAAAAAATCAATCATCCAAGGGATTTTCAATGGATATTTGTGCAACTATGCTGATATCAAGTACTTTGCGAATATTTTATTATATCAATGACCCGTTTGAACTCTCTCTATTGCGACAATGTGTTGTTATGATATTTATACAGATCATTTTACTTCGCGTCGCATTGAAGTATAGGCCGGTGGATTATTCGTTAAGTAATCTAGAAAAATACGAATCAAACTGGCTGTCATTAAGGGACGATTTTATTTACGTTAACAAGACACAATTGCTTAATGATGTGAATCTTCTTGTGGAGGAGAAATCCGAAAACATTACAATGGGTATTGTTATTACCATGATCAACTTGATTAGAAGAAACTTGATTTTTGTTGGAGTTATATTAGTTGCACTTTTTAAAGAATTTATTCGACTATTTGATGGTCACTACGTCAGACCGTTTAAATTTTGGCAATGGAGATCCGAGGTTACTTACTGGAAATTTTTAGGCTGTTTTTTAACCGTTATATCATTGATTCAACTCATACTTAATGGGAACGAATATTTGGGAATAAGCTTGGGATCTGCTTCATTTCTTGTTGAGAGCTCGTTACCACTACCTCAAATCCTAATGTTTAATAGAATAAAAACGGTGGAAAACTTTAAGACTATTTTACTGTTAAGTTGGTTAGGTGGTGATTTAACTAAAATCAGTTATTTATTTTACGGGACAAGTAATGTTACATTGATTTTCATAATTGCTGCATTTTTTCAAATGAGTCTCAATTTAATAATAACCTATCAATTTTTTCATTACAAGAAACTTGACAAAAGAAAATTGCAAAATGGTGAATTTGATATCCCTTTGACTGCTATACGGACAGCAACTAGAATAACAAGCAGTTCCATAGGTCAATCCAGAAGTAATACATTATCTCACACGTCTACTTTGAATTTGGTACAGCCACAATCACCTGCGACCTCAACCCCGAAATCTATGTCAATTCCTCCGCCATCAAGCTCTCAATCGTCTATTGGAGTCGGAATGTCTCCATTGTTGGTGAAATCTCCTTCTCAAGAGAAAACCCCTGCAAAATCTAGATCGCGTAGCAGCACTTTGAATGAACATTTTGCGATTAATGGTAACGCCAGCCAGAAGAGAAATTCAATAGCTTCAGTACAGGAGGTTGATCTCGGTATGTTGTTAAATGAAGCTGACTAGCCTCTTTATACTTCATTTGTGACAGCATAGAACACTCAAAACAAACACATAATAAAGTCAAAACTAATTATAGGATTTTAAAAAACATCAAAACCGGGCTCAATCTTTTTCTTTTTTTGTAAATTTTAGAAATATGTAATAGGAATATAAAATAAAGGAAATTAAAAAATAGTTCCTGTTGAAATTTAGTTTAGTAGTGGAGTTATCATGGCAGCATAGATGAATGGCCATTTTGTATCTAGTTTATAAAAGAAAGGCCTTATCCGCGTAAACAAATAAGCGAAGGCTGTATTAAGAAAAACGTCAAAAAGATGGCTTGTAAATCGGGGCCCCTGAAGAAACAGAAAGCGAACGAGAAAGTGCTGTTGTTATTGTGTTATAAACAAGGATAAAGCAAGGTACAGACGAAAGGCCCTGTAACTTACTTTCCCGTAGTGAACGAGCCCAACCACTCTAGATTAACTGCACAAGATCAATTCAAATGGCTAATCTATTATTGGGGATATTCTCCATTGGGTGCAATTCAGTATTCGCGGGACTGTAACAACTTAGTCTTACACTAGAAATCACAAAAATTTACTAAATATTATATACAAACAATCAACCAGCGACGTAAACTTTTTATCCCGCGAATAAATTTAGTAGCCAAATGCGGTACATTACATGCAGGGTGGCTGGTCTCTTGGGACAGCCATACATGAAAGTTTGGTTATTAGCAAATACCCTTTTAGCACAGAAATACCAACCACCTTTGTGCTGTTTCACTACAAGTCCAGCTTTACAGTATGCGTATATAATCTTTTGGCTTTCTCTTTCCTTGGCTTTGAGCTTTGGCTTTGCTGTTGCTTATATCCTAACTTCCATTTTTTGCATTTGCATTTGCTCCTGCTTTTGCTTTGAAGATCAAGTTCAACTGAGTTTAGATCTGATACGCTTTGGTTTCTTGTTCCTGTCTACCAATTTACTCAGGAATAAACAAAAAGAGACATTGCTACTAAAAAACTTTTCATTGGAAACACCATATCAGTTGACCGTTATATTCATTTCACTTACATGTTGATATCTTACGGTGCATATTTGTAATTCACTAACTCATATCAATTCAAATTAACTTTAGTCATTCTTTCATACTCAAATTTAATTCATATACTTCTTAGTTTTTACTTCTAGTTCACCCCTTATTGTTTAAATCACTGGGGCATTACATTCAAATTTGCATATTGACCTTTTCTTCGATTTGTTTTTCACCTGTACAAACTTAAACTTATAGATTTTGCTCACTTAATTTCTTTACCCAACTAATAGCTAATAATAATAGTCCACTTACCCAGTTACATAATCATGAATACTCCTTTACAGCGTTTAAATGATCCAAAGATTAGAAAATCAAAAAAGGGTTTAGAAACTTCATCGACCCTATCTTCGAAGATTAGAAAATCATCACATGAACATCATGAAGATAGTTCAAGACCGTTAAAGAGGGCATCGTCAATCTCATATAGACTCAGTCCTCCTTCTTGTTCATCATCATCTACTATAAATAGCTCAATTCATTCAACAAGCCCTAACGGCTCTAGACTTAGTTCTGCTACTACTGCTGCAACTTCATTATCTTCAGCTGCTAAGAGTTTCATGTCACGAAAATCAAGAAACAGTTCTGGTAATTTGGCAGGCAAAATTAAAAATAGAGTTTTCAGTAAAAACAATTCGAATGCTATTAATTATCCATCAAATACCACAACTCCTAATTGCAAGGATAAAGCTGAATTTTATAAGCTGAATACTTCACCTGATTCAACAAATTCTTTGTTCTCTGCAACTGAATACCTTGACTCACCAATATCCCCGTTTTTGGATAAAGTATATGAATTTAAACCAGATTCTTTGACGTCTTGCAAAAACGAAGATTTCAAAGGAAAGAATTTACTACAAGATTTGAAAGACTGTGAAGAAAGAGTTTCGCAACTTAGTCTGATTGAACCTTTAAAAAACCTTTCGACAGATTGGAAACCGTTAAACGGTTTAAATGAGGGCTCAAAAATATTTGAAATCCCTGAAATACTAAGCATCATTATGTTCTATGTTGGCCATGATGACAAGGATAAGATCCCTACCGAAGTTGCGCCAGTGAAGAGAAATCACAGACATTCATCATTATCCTCCGTCATATCAAATCAAACTCAAAAGCAAAAGAACTTATACCATTGTCTTTTTGTAAACAAGTTATGGTATCACACAACTTTAGAAGTCTTGAAGGAACATATTTATTTTGACAACGATAACAAATTGCTCAACTTTTATGAATATAAGCTGAAAAATCAATTAATGAACCCACGCCAAGTGTCTCAGACCAAATCACTAGTTTTACACAAGATGAAATCAGCTGTCAAACAACATCATTTGGATTTGATTGGGTCAACAATAAACCCTCAATACCTCAGTTGGCTAGAATTATACATTTGTCCTAGGTTATTACCCTCTCCCAGCTTGCTTACCCATGCATTGCAAAAACTTATTGTTCCTGGATTAAGATTACTTTCAGACGATTTTTTGGTTCAAGTATCTTTAAATTGTCCAAATTTGACTCAGTTAGACATTAGGGCATGTGAAATGGTCACAGATGCAGGTCTTTATGCTATAGGTTATAGGTGCCCAAAGTTACAGGTTTTGAACTGCGGTCGTCATTCACGGGGTGAACTTATCTCTGATATAGGTATCAGTTATATCATCCAAAATACAAGCATTACTACACTGGGTGTAGCTGGTTGTGGAATCACAAATGCTTGTATTTGGGAGCTTGGAATGTACAAAGGCAAAACACTGCAAAGGTTAAGTTTAAATAACTGTTGGAGACTTACTGACACAGGATTGCCTCAAGTACTGAAAGAAGATTACTTTCACAAACTTTCGGTGTTGGAAATCCGTGGTTGTTTAAATCTTACTAACTTCAGACCTGTAGTGGAATTTAAGAAGAGACAATATTCTAGAAAAATATCCGTTTTGATTGAAACATGCGAGGAGTTAGAGAAAAGACTAGCACATACACAATTAGAAATGGATAGAGAGATAAGTGCTAGAATTTTCAGTGACATCTCCGAATGGCTGAATGAAGATGATGATAATGATCATGATTTTAGAGTGCTCTTAGGTGAAAACACTGTACACCGCTTGCAGCAACGAGCATAATTCTTTTTTTTTTACTTCTTACTTAACAGATAGACTTAAACAAATATATAGATTTTTCTTCCTTACTTTTAATAATGAAATCAAACGAAAATCACTAAAAAAATAGCAATAGTTATTATTGTTCTATTAAGATCTATTAAAAAGTTTGTGTTATTTGTGTGTACTTAATACAGACCAATAAAATGTAAGAGAATAAGTTCTTTGTCAATCATTTATATGATTCGATAGATGAATAGTTTGCTTAAGTTTGCTTGTTGTTAAGTTCTAAGGTTAATTAGGCTTCACAATAAGCTCTGTAACTTGTGAATGGAATATCTTGGGAATCACTGGTCATGACAACATCGATACCTGGAGCAATGAAATAAACACCACCTTGGAAACAGTCCAATTTACTGGAATCGTCGCCTTTAACTTGCATTGAACCTTTACCTTCACTAACAATCATAATAGAAGGGCCAGATAATGCTTTCACCTCAGCATCACCAGCAACACCATCAAATGTAATTTGCAAAACCGAAAATTCATCAATAGGTGGATCATATAAGTTAAAAGTAGCAGCACCACTTCCTCTTGGGAATTGAGCTGCTTTCAATTTTTGTTCTTCAACGTCATTATAGTTATATAGTAAACAAGAAACTAACACATCAACGTCTTTAAATTTAGGTGTGAAACCAGCTCTGATAACATTATCGGAAGCTGCCATACATTCCATGATATCACCAGAAATATAAGCATGTGGGTCTTTGGCTTGTAAGAACATAGCTTCTCCAGTCTTCAAAAAACAATGATTAAGCATTAGACACCCACAGAATAGACCAATATCATTTGGGAATTGATCATCCATTCTTTGAATCAAATCGGCCAAAACATCACCAAATAACTTTGGTTCTGATTTAGTTCTAGCAACTAACTTAGCAGCTAATGGTGCAATATCGCTTTCTGGTGTATTCATAACTTTACCAAAGACGAGTTGTAACATTTTTCTATTAGTAGTGTCATCTTTGTGAATACCGTTATGGAATTCATCAACAGTATCTTGACCAACTAATTCCGCAAATTCAGGGATGGTATTCAATAGAGTATCAATTTGGTCCAATGGCTTGAAGCCACAAAACGCTTCAAAATCGGTAATTGCAATAGCCATTTCGGGTTTATGATTATCGTCTGGATAATGTTTTGGATCAGACTTATGTAACTGAGCTCCTAAAGTCTTATCAGGATGAGCCTGAATTGATAACACCTTTCTAATGGACAAAACCTTGAACAAAAATGGCAAAGTATCTTTAGAACCAAATTTTTTTATGATATCTCCACCCAAATAAGCTTCTGGATCACTGGCTATAATATCACGTAAGTCCTTGTTGGTCTCGGGAGTTTTAGCAGGACAAGATGAATGAGTACCCATCCATAATTCTGCGTAAGGCTTTTCCTCGTCAACAGTAATGCTTGGGTCAGAAGCTTTGGAGAATTGAGCAACGGCTGACGTACTACCTAATTTACCCCAGTCATAGTTTTGGTAGCCTTTAATATTGCAATATCAAAGTTAGTAAAGCGACACAAGTTAATAACTAGTTAAGGAGGAAAACAAAAAGAATAGGAAATCAAAATAGTGAATTTCAGGTACACGAAAAAAAACATGGTTTGATCAGCTATTTGCATCGAACATACCACCAAGAACACGGAAAAGTTTGTCAGACATTATTGTGTTATAATCTGTAATCAGAATTGAAGACAAGGAGCAAAAAAACCAACAAGACAAGGAGAGGGGATAAAGACAGGTAGCAGCAGCGTCAAATCCTGTTTCTTTATATGTTATCTTTGCTTTGCAAGCGCTGAGCACGAGGACACAATTGTCGATCATTTTTTAGGACGATCGTCTTTTCTGGTAAAAGCAGTACAACATGTTTTAATTGTTGTATTGGTGTATAGATGCGTACATTTAAGGCTGATTTATGTGGCTGACTTTTTGGGCTGGTGTGAAATTGCTATCAAACGCGTCTGTAAACAAAGAATCGTGTTTGCAGATAGACATTAGATATCTGAAAGTTTTGTTTGGTCTTGTGTTGTAGAAGCAGCTGGCCTTATTTCTTGACCAAGACAACCGGCTATAGCATTGAAGACAGGTGGAAGTTTGTGCTACATCTTTAAGTGCTTCTAAATTATCCAATTACTTGCATCTTCTTTGTTTTCATTGCATCCCAATTCATTTCGCTTTATTTCGTTCTTTTGCATCTGATTTTTGCATTTGTAAAGTAGAGTTTACCAACAACTCTATTTACCCATAAGTGTGCCTTTCTTTACGATTAGGTAAACATCTAGCATATTACACCGTCATAATGTTGCTTTCGCCCGATGAGTTTGCAAAAGCATTTGAAAGGATAAAAAGGACCTCATTATCTCATTCTACATGCAAGCTTGTGATATTTGTGTCTAGTTTGGACGTAGATGCAATCTGCGCTAGCCGAATGCTTAGTCTTCTTTTGAAGAAACATCTCATAGTATATCAATTGATACCTGTTGTTGGATATTCTGATTTAAAAACAAAATACATGAAATTAGACGATAGTATAACGAATTTGCTTTTGATAGGATGTGGTTCAATGGTTGATCTTGAGTCCTTTTTTGAAATTGATGAGAACGAACTTATAGATCATGACTATCGCAGCAACTCAGGTGCCCCAATAACTCCGGACTCAAGCACTGATTTTCTTGGCCAAAGGCTTAGGAAACATATATACATCATGGATGGCCATAGACCATGGAACTTGGATAATTTGTTTGGCTCTCATGTCATTAATTGTTTTGATGATGGCTCGGCTGTCACAGAGCTTGAAACTCAGAGACAGGCATATGAGATTTTAGTTGCCGCCGAAAATGAAGTCGGAGAGGACTTTAGTGGTAAGAAAGACGAGGAATACGTTGTTTTAACAAAAAATAATTCTGCTCATCCTGATTTTGATGATCTGGCTGAGTCTGACGACGAAACACAGAAGAAAAACAAAAAAAGAGGTTTGGATAGTGATAGTGAAAGTGAAAGTGAAAGTGATAAGGAGGAAGAAAAAGATGAACAAGATCAAGACGAACAAGATGACCTATTACTCAATGACGGGATAAGGAAACGACGCTTGTCAGAATCTGACGATAGCCCCAGTGAAAGAAGGAAAAGACTGGTTTCAGAAAACGAAAGAACAATTGAATCTTATTATAATCAAGGTACAACGGTAAGCACATCCTCAGCATTACAAGTGTATTCATTAATATCATCATTAGGGGAAACAAACATTGATTATTTATGGCTAGCTATTATTGGTTCAATATCGTTGAGCGAATCATTCACAGAAATGTACGGAAATATAGTTCCAGTGTTGAAGGAAGAAGTTATCAGATTAGATGACAGTATGCCACAAAGCAACTCCACCTCAACCGATGCTGAAGGCAGGGGTAGAAATGCAGATGTTATGAAATTAACTATTGCTAAAGATTATCCTTTATTTTTAATGAGACATTGGAATCTCTATAATTCATTTTTTTATTCAAATTATGTGAATGCAAAATACAAGTTATACACACCTGATGGGAGTAAGAAACTAAAAACTTTATTTGCTAGAATGGGTATTTCCTTGGCCTCAGCAAATCAAAATTGGCATTACCTAGATATAGACTTGAAGAAGAAGTTGCATAGTATATTTCACAGAAATCTTTCTACCCCAAGGTGGAAGGACTTCTTCAAAGAAGGATTTTTTAGACAGTTTGGATTCCACGGTTCGATGAGTGCAAATGATTATGTAGAATCGTTAACTGCGTTACTAGAGTATGATGGTGACGTTAACTCGTCTTTTACAGCTAAAGACAAATCGATATCAAATAACAGTAGATTAAATACTCCTGAATCCGACCTTGCTGGAAGAGACGACACATTAAGTGATGATTACGAAGGAGCTCGTCTAGCTAAATTTATTGGAAAAAGAGAAGCACAATTTATATCTAATTTTTGGAAAGCTTATGACTCACTCTCTGATTTTGAATCTATACTAAAAGGTTTAAAAATTTCACAGCTACAGCAGAAATTTATATTTGATAAGGGATTTGAAATTTTTCAAAAAAGATTAATGAAAGATTTAAGAGTGTTCAGATTAGTTGTATTGAAAGATGAATTTGGTACAAATAACTCTCTTTTACACAATAGCTCAAATGAGGTAAATGACGGTATTGAAATTACAACATTAAGCTCAAACACAAGAATGTTTCAAAATCCTTTAATATTGAAGAAATTAGGTAACTGGATCTTGGACTGTTGTGCGGAGTTAGATTCAAAACTGTTGCCTTTAGTGATTGCTTCGTTGGATCCCGAAACGAATACATACATGGTTATTGGGTTGCCACCTAAGTACCCTGCAAGTCTACAAGATGACGAAATTACAAGAGAAAAATTCACCGTATTAAACACTTTTTCTTTTGCATTTCAAGAAGTAGCAAATTCCACAAACACCAAGAATAGAATTGATAGTTTTGAAAGTTGTATTATTGAAGTCAAAAAAGAAGATTTATCATCTTTTCTTGAAAAACTATCTCTTAGTGGACTCGTCTAGCTATTCCTATCCCAGTTCCGCTTTTTCGTATGTATATATATATTGTATATTAGTAGCAAGAATACACAAATTAATGTCAGTAAAAAATATTTGTGAGAAACATTTCTTCAATCTTCAAACCATTGTAAATACAATATAAATCTAGATATCAGGTAATTGATTTAATGTACATGATTTAATGTACATTATTCGATTACATATCTCAAAAACCTTCGAGTGAGAAATTAAATATTACCACAAGTATAAAACCTTTAAAATTTAAATTCACAAAAATAAATTTTTAAAATTCAACTTTCGAAAGGTACCTTACTGAAAGAAGAGTTTATTTCAAATATAGAAAGCATTATACAGTTAAGAGTGCAAAACTACAAGCACTAAGATACTTTTATGACTAATCACAGTAGTATATTCATTAGATACTTTCTTGGCATTTCTCTTGTTGTACAAACTTTTGTGATTATTTTCACGAGCTTGATTAATATAAAGTTAGTTATATTCATTATTTCAGTTTAAAAAGTTGTACTATTGCTGCATGAATTATGCTTCAATTGATCTAGGTTTATGGAGGTCACAAAATGGACCAATTACTGATTACACTCCTATCAATAGTGTAGTTTTGCTCAAGCTCTTGTTTCATAAAAAAGCCAACTAAATGCATAGCACTTTATTGTTTCACCTCATTTTTTCTCAACTTCTACAGGGCTTTGTGTCCTTTCTATAAATTTGAGGTTTGTGTCTTGCTTGTTTCTTCCTCCTTTGTGTCACTTTCTTGTCAGGGTTCTTGTTAATTTTTTCAATGATCAGAATCCAACAATCTCTCTTACTGATCTGCTTGGTTTTTGATCAATCCATTTATCAGGGATTGATCAATGATTATCACAGCCTGGGATTTTCTCCTCCATTAACCCCATTGGCCAAATGGCGTGTTTCTTTATGTGCCATACAACCTAGCAATGTAGGCTAATTAGCTACAGAGTACGGAAAACTATCACACTTATGCTAAAGGTCATGTACAGTCTTTATTACTAAACCCTACTGACACTTAGCTGGCAGACTATCAGCTCCTAAAATGCAACATGCAGATTGCTAAGTAACAAACTGTTCGTTATAAATAAAAAGTCTTGATTTATTTGGAACTTACACAACGTTTTTGGTATGAAACAAACGCCAGTTGTTGAACATGGCTTCCCATTTAAGTAACAAAAGAAACAGCTTGATTAGGGCAACTGACCTTTACATATCTTGCAATGAAACAGAATCAACAGAAAACAAAAGATTGGGACGTCAGAAAACCAAAACTCGGTGTTATTCAAAGCGACTAAACTCCACAAAAAACACCTTTAAGTATTTATAAGTTATGTATTGATTTGTATAATAGACATACAGAGCAACAGTATCTGAATAGCTTATTAGCTGCTTCATTATTAGTCCTGAACGTCTATCATCACAAGTTTTTCTTGATTATTGATCTCTCGAGCCGCACATAAATTCTGATCAACAAAAGGTAAACAAGAGAATACATTAGGTAATAGTAATATAAAAGAGTCTTACTTTTATTTTTTTTAAGTCCTTCTAACAACATTACAAAATAACAATAAGAAACACGAATGTCTTCTCCAACCAGGCCCATTGGCTCAGAGCTGTCTGGAGCTTCACAAAAAATACAGCCTCTTAAATCTGCATTTATCCCATCTTTAAATACGCCAAATACTAAACATCTCCAAAGATCACCATCCCTAATCACAAAATCAGGCGATTCAAACAAATACTCCTTTTCACGTACACCCTTGAGTTCTTTGAACCCCCCATTGTCAACAACACGTTCTCTACCTAGTGGTAGAGTTACTAAAAAATCATCGCTTGCTGCCAGTACCTCAAATAGCAAAACATCATTACTTGGATCTCCAGGAAGACCAAAATTAACTGTTGGGCCCGGTAAGATCTCGGTATCAAATAGTAAGCGTAGTACTGAGAATAGAGATGGTAGCATGTTAAATATAGTATCTGCCAAAGTTCAAAACAAGCAATCACTTGACAAAGCTAACTTACAACTACTTTTAAAAGAAAACAAAATACTGCTCAGTAAATTGCAAGCAAATCAAGAACGAATGGAAGCGTTATTCAAAGACCTACAAAACGATTGACTATTCTATATAAAAATATTTGTCTATAACTTATTTTTGGCTCTTACAATTTCTAAAGGTATCAATGCATCTTCTAAACTATCATGAGAACCAGTTTGAATGTCTTTATTCAGTATCCTAGCGGCTAAAGTTTTCAGTGAATCTTTCTTTGTTGAATTCGTAGAGTACAAGATTGCCGTGTCAATAATATTAGGGTATATTAACCGCATGACATTCAAGTCGTTCTCCAATCCATGTCCTATAATAATAGTGTTCTCATCAGTCATGTTGGCCATAAGATCGATAAATGATTCAAATGTCGCTGCATCGGTAGGTATTTCATCAACTCCACTAACGTGGCTATTCAAATCTATTATTTCGCCTTTGGGCTTAATTAATATATCTAGGGCTTTTTCCATGGTTTCGAAATTAACTACACTGCATTTCATAATTTCAAATCCTTTTGAAGTATAGCACATTTCGCAATCCAAACCGACTGCTCTGAAAGGTTTGCACATGAATGTTTTGTTATCTATCACCTCATATTTATGTCGTACAGCTTTTATAGTTTGAAAAGGTTGCTGCAAGTGCAGCTCCAATGGTTTTTGTAATTTATAAACATGATAGTCGCAATAGGTACATCCTCTTGAATGACCAACTTCTAAATTGCAACAGGAGTAATAACGAGTTTTGTAATCTTGATTGTTGTACTTCACAGTAACGCCACTTAATTTGTTGGACATTGCAACTTTGCCTTTATGATAACAACATCTATTATTCTTCTTTACCATTTGCTCAGACAACTGAAAGTCTTCCCCACACCGATCACAGGCAATAAACGGAGGTAATTGTTCAGCGTCGTTTACTACAGGCATTTCCACAATATAACCGTTTCTGGCCAATTCAGAAGTTTTGATACATTTCCTAAGTAGTAAGCTATACCATTCTTCTTTGTTGATATTATCCGTGGTTTCAGCAATTGGGTTTGCTGCCTTCATGGGACCAGATGAATTACCATATTTGTTCAGATTAAATATTAAGGTCCTCAAACCTGAGGAATAACTGATACGATCTTTATGCTTTTTTGCCAGTTCATACTCCTTAACAACACTTTCATGAACAGGATATTTAATTTTTAATTTAAAGTACGCCTGATATAATTTCTTCAAAAAAATAACACGCTCATCTTGACGAACAGGAGCATTTGGCAAGACTGGTAAAGGAACAAGGTTATTATGTCTCTTGAGCTTCAAATTTCGTTCCGCCTCATTCTTGTTATGAAGGTTTGATCTATCACGTTTATCAATGGGAGCCATTCCGCTCTCCAGCAACGGGTTTGGGATTGTCTAACAGTATGAATAGGGCATCAATTACAGATTCGAAAAGATACTTATTGTATACGGTTCGTAATCTCTCCTAAAAACCTCAGACTTACACAGTCTCGTAATTACAACAGCCGTACACCACAACGTGACCTTCAGAACTAGGTGAACTTTTTTTTATGGCGTCCACCCATCTCCACCAATGGAGGAAAACAGTGAAAAGAGGCGATCTTCAGGATAATCAAACTAAGACTAGAGAACAAAAAAGAAGGCATTGTAAAACTGGAAAGTATCGGTCTATTAAAAAGTTTCAGAAAGCGACATACTATTATTATTTGTATTATTGAAAAACAAACAATCAAATCGGCTTATTTTACTCAGAGTTTCGTTTGTCAGTGCTTTTACGAGAAATCTCATATGCAGTGCTTTAATATTAAAACCGCAAGTGGTTTGTTATTTCTGACTGGATTTTGCATTTGTTATTAAACATCAAGCTAACTTTTTACAAGAAAATAAGACGACTCCTTCCAAAAATAGCCAATGAAGATGATTAAACATCTCAACATTCAGAATAACAAATAGCAAATGAAAACAAAATATGCGTATCTTCTCTGATGTTCTCTGCAAAATATAAACGATCGTCGCTGAACTGCACTAAAAGGACTATGCATCGACTATTTCTATTTAGCAAATCTCTTGCCTTCTTCTTCTTGCATGAGGAACTTGTGTAGAAGCCATAGAGTTGTCTGATTTGCTATCCACACCTAAATTAGTTAGTGTACTCTGGCACTGCCAAAAACAAGCGCACCAGTTTCTAAAATTCCTATCGTGTTTTTGCTTTTCACAAATGACAAGTGTAATCTGTACAGAAAGAACTCAAACGCAAGGCTATAATTATCATTCCACTTTCGAGTTGAAAGGTTGTCTTCGAGGTATTGATGAGTTTCAATCTGCAAGAGATATAATCTCAAATAAGCAATTTGACTGCCTATTGTATGCTAAGAATTGGGCGATAATCAGTTAGCATAATGTCAAGACTTTGTAGAATAGAGAGGAAGACTTATTCATGCGATCCGAAATTACCGGCATGTGGTATATTTTTCTCAGGTACGTTCGCTTTGATTTAAAGGGTTCAAATTTCTTTTGAGTTATTTATGCTATGTCTATTTGCTTGAATTGATTGAATTTAAAGTCACTGGAGTATGCGGGTTGGCTTTAGGATCCTTTCCATATCCAAACTTGCCTTGGCCAAAGTTCAAATAAACTGAAATAAATCAGTCAATTTGGTTGAACTTTGAAAGTAAATGCCGCAGCACCCATAAAATAAATTTTATACGCACGCGCACTGCCTTGAACCGTTTTTTTAAACTACAGGTACTGTATTTTGATTTATGTCTAGTTATAAAGGAAAATCACGTATGATTCTAGAATATGTATTTACCTGTTGATACTAGCAGCTCTTACATTAATAAACTTTGGATTAAATGACTCAAATGGAATGTTTCGGAATGATTAAGAATTTGCCTACTTGCTTTGTAATATAAATATATGGTGTTATTTCCTTTGTTAAATTCCTTAATGTTTAGTTCGATGAAGTACTTTTTGACTAATTATCAAAATAACCAAACTGTTATTTAACTTTATTGATTAGAAATAAATCGAGAAATAAAACAATATGTCTGAAACACAAGAAGTCTTATCTAACACTGATACAGCTGTCCATGCAGGAGCAGAATATGAAAAGCATCACTATTTGCCAATTTCACTTCAACAACCAATTGAGAAAGCATACGTCTTAGGTCCAAGAACAGGATTATTAAACGTTGGTTACTACAAGAAACAAGCCACTGGTAGAAAATTTGCTAATCCAGCATCTGCAGGTTTGTTTATTTTAGCTACTTCGTTGTTTACTTTGGGTTTAATTTTAACTCAAGCTCGTTCCGTTACCAATCCAGCAATCTTATCTGGTACTTTCTTCTTTGGTGCCGGTTTGATTGAAATTATTACTGGTATTTGGTGTATTGTTACAGACAATACATTTGGTTCTGTCTTATTATTATGTCTTGGTGGATTTTTTGCCTCATTTGGTGCTATTGTTGGTGATTTATTTGATGTGGCTACCGTTTATGCGACTACAGATGATTATAATAATGCTTTAGGTTTATTCTTGTCGTCGTGGACTGTCTTTGCATTTGTGTTATGGACAGCAACATTTAAGTCTACTATCCCTGTATGTGCTTTGGTATTTTGCATTTGGTTCTTTTTATTGTTATACACCATTGCTGTATTTGGTTCTCATACAGGGTGTCAAGTTGCATCTGGTGTTTTCTGTTTCCTGGCTTCAATGTGCGGTTTCTATGCAGGTTATGATGGATTGACAAATCCCGAGAATAGTTATGCTGCAATCCCAGAATGGAAGTATTTAAGAATGCCAGGTTCTTGGAACGAACCGGAAATTGAAGCTGATGTTGATCCAGCTCAAAGAGTTTAATTTAATTTAATTTAATGATTTTATTTGAAGATTATGATTTTGATTATGATAATGACATAACTGAGAAGTGGATGGTTTCGCAATTTTAACTTAATAAGCCTAATTTTTTTAATTCATATATTTACGTATATATATATGCTATCACGATAACAATAATAAACCTCCCTTAGTTAATTACCTAGAAATCAATAGTATAATTATTATAAAAATGGTATTATGCAAATAGTCAATATTCAGATGGACGCGACTATTCCAAGCCCAGCTCCACAACAGGCGAGTTTGAGACAGATTGTAGGCTAAAGGGAAGTGAGAGAGAAAGAAACTCTCCGCAATTTAGCGTTGCTGTATAGGGGGTGCGTGTTTACGCTGGGATTTTCGGGTTGTGGGTAAGTGGATAAACGATTCATCTGTCTTCTATAAACACTAGTAGACGGATGTTCAATATGTGTTAGGCAATCACGTCAACATTGCAAAGTATTACATTCAACAAGCCCAGCAGGTTGTAGTGTGGTGGTAGCGTGGAGTGGTATACGTGGAAAGAACCCGAGGAGACTGAGGAGAAACAGCATATTTTATTGCTTGTCTTAGCTACTCTTTACGGCGTCCGAATTTGTGATCACTCTTTTCCCAAAGCCCTTTTTTTGTATTCCCTTGGCCCTTTGTAGGAAACGCTATGCTATGTCTTTAGTATTATTTCCCCGGACTCCATATCTACCTATTGACCTATCGATCTGGTAATTTTATCATAGGATGTACGGCGTAGTAGTCCGAACGGCATGAATTAATGAACTTTAAAGAGAAGACAGCCTAGCGCTTTCGCAAGGGTACTTTGTTTACTTAGTTTTTTAAGCAAAGGCTACTATAGCTAGTAAAGGAAAAAATCCACACACCGGGTGGTATAAAGCATTTGATATAAACGAGTTTTTAACTTACCAATGACTGCCAAATTACTACAAAGTGAGCTAACTATATTCCAACCACACCACAACTACCGCAGACAGGAAGACTAAACACCGTCCGCGAGAGTCCGAGGAGGGTGTAAATACAGAAGTGAATTGCACCCCCTCACTAACCAGAGGCGCGGCTTTTCACCCGCTCTTTGCGCACAGCCGTGGATTTATTTTGTATGGTAATCTAGTCCAGTTGATGATCATGACATGCCTTTTCACTCTTCTATCCTAAGATTCCTTCCTATTTTATTATTTTTCCTGCTATTGTTCCCCTTATTGACTGTAAATTTCCTCTAAAATTATGTACGCTATAGGTTTTCTTTCTTCACCCCTCTTTCCTGTATAAATACTTCTCTGTTTCCTGTCACTTTCTTTAATCAGCTTTCGGTGTCGGCATCTTTCTCTTCCTCTTCTTTTGTTTTCTCTTTGGCTATCAACATACACTTATACATATAACCATACGTACAAATTTAAAATGTCTACAGACTCGGCTGAATTCAATCCCGATATTGAAAAACAAGCGACTCTTCTTAATGCAGAAAATGACCCTGCAATGGGTCAAGCTGCTCATAGAATGAATTCCACAATCTCAAATTTCCGTTACGATAAAGACAACTTATACATCAACGATGAAGTGATTCCTAAAGAAGACTTTTTATACGCTTTTGGTGGTACTTTCCAAACTGGACCTCAACCTGCGACCAAAAGATTCAGGGAATTGGGTAACCCAGTGCCAGCTGGTTTAGCTGCTTTTTCTTGTTGTACAATTACACTTGGTTTAATCAACATGCAAGCCAGGTCTGTCACCGCTCCAAATGTCTTAGTTGGTGCTTGTTTGACCACTGCAGGTTTTGTTGAATTAATTGTTGGTGTTTGGTGTCTCTTAATAAATAATACATGGGCTGCTACTGTGTTTTTAATGTTTGGTGGTTTTTGGTCTTCTTATGGTGTTGTTTTAACTTCTTTCTTTGCAATTGCTGACCAGTATGCTAGTACCGAAGAATTTGATCAAGCTATAGCCTTATATTTCTTACCTTGGTGTATATTTGCATTCTTGATATTCATGTGTACTTGGAAATCAACTTGGGCTTTATCAATTTTACTATTTTTAATTTGGTTCTTTATCTTATTATTCACCATTGGTACATTCATTGGTTCAGTTAAAGTTATGAAAGCTGGTGGTTTCTTCTGTTTAGCGAGTGGTATAGTGGGTTTATACAATGCCTTTGCTGGTATGGCTGATGAAAACAATTCATACTTGGTAGTGAAACCTATGTTCTTGCCTAATGCTGCCCATCCTCCAAAAGAGGAATGAAATCTTCATATTTTTTTCATTTGTAATGACTTCTAATGAACCTTAATTCAATTTTTTATATCATCATTATTCCAAAATTAACACACTTATAAAATCAATAAATTCCATTCTTACTCATTTAATTTACTCTATTTTTGCATCACTAAGATTGAATTACAATTTTTTTACATATCACACAATTATCTTGGTTATTTTGGGGATTTTTGGTCCACTTACTTGTCTTTACTCTTTATCTTTACTATAGTATGTTCGTTAGTAGTTTGTTAAATATAATAAAATAATTTCAAAATTGTTAAAAATCAATTCAAAATCAGAAGAAATTTTTTTTGTGTAAGGTTTATCAAGACCCTTAATATCAAGAAGTACAAAAAAATAAAGCATAAAAAATCACCTTGTCCAGCCGTGAGATCGAAAGCACCAGCCGTGTACGGCTATCACGTTACTGTATAAATCTCGAACTCGTCTCCATCAGTGGCTTGCCAAACGGCTGGAGAGCCATGAGCTGTTGATGTTAAGTGATCCACATCACATCCATATCGACTCACTGCTTCATACAATATGTACACAGTGACCACTCTGGCAAATCAAGCAATAAAAATCACCCGATATACAAAGAAGAAAACTTTTTTGCATTGTATTGTTCTACAAGAAAAACATAAAATCACGGACTTTAGAAAGTAGGAGTCCTCCTCCACAACAAAATCTATCCTGAGTTTACAGAGCTTTCGCTCATTGCTCAAAGCCGGCATATATGGATAAACCATACGCATGTTGACTTAGTTTGCCACGCAGAGAGACTAATAATCATTTGCTTGCTGCTTAGTTTGCCCTAAGTACATCCTCTTCAGAGAAAGAGAATAATAGCTTAGTCCATTAATGCCTTTAGACATTCAAGTATACAAAAAAAATTCCCCCAGCTAGCGCATTGACATCAAGCCATACCCAAAACGTCGATGTTCTTAGAAGATGTTTGCATTTCAGCAAATAATTGGGTGGTCCAAAAAAATGTCCAGTAGTTTGGCTTGCCCAATGATAATGAGAATTTTTATAACTAACTTGGCGAATATTACTTTGAAATCAAAAACAAGTTGTAACCTACAATCTTTAAAACTTTTAAAAATCTCTATTTAGATTAAAAACTCGTTACTTCTATAAATATAACCGCTCAATTTCAAGTCTTCTATATAAGCGGACCACTTATCATCGCCTTTAGACAAACACTTTGCGTCACCAATAATTACCAAGCCGTATTTGGCTCTTGTCAATGCGACATTCATTCTTCTGGCGTCTTTTACGAAACCAATATTGTTCCTATCATTGGATCTAACACATGACATAACAATGAAATCTCTCTCATGACCTTGGAAAGCATCGATTGAGGCGATCAACATATTGTTCACAATATGAACACTCATACCTCTTCCTTGCTTGGACTCACTATCGATATCATCTCTATCTATATCAATTTTGATTTCTTCAGTTTTCGGATTCAAAACAGCATTACTAAACATCATCTTCGAAATTAAATCCCTTTGACCACCATAAGGAGTCACAATACCTATATCTTCTGGCTTTACATTTTTCTCAACAATCAATGTAGTCAATACTTCAATAACCTTTTCAGCCTCAGAATAATTACGGTAGGTATAACCTTGTTCTTCACTAGCAACATGGAAAAATCTACTTTCTCTATGATTTGGCATTTTCGATGTATCCCAGAAATAGATGGGGGACTTGATACTGTATTTTGATCTATCCTCTGCTGTTATACCATCCAACAGTTTACCACTGTAAAATGTGTTTCTGGGAAATTTACTAATAGCAGGGTGCATACGGTATTGAGTATCTAACATATGGGGATTAACATATGTACCGTTCTTCAAGATCCTTTCAAACAATGATAATTGCAATGAAGGAACTCTAGCAAATGCACTTAACTGGTTCTGATCACCTACAAGTACAAGCTTTTTGATCCCACTCATACCTAACGGTATGAGACAAGCTGGCTCAGAAGATTGAGTAGCTTCATCTAATATGACAACAGGAACTGAGCTCAGTGCTTTGATAGTTGGTCCTCCAAGTGCAACTGTTGTAGTAAAGATAATCCTTGCCTGTTTCAAAAGTAACTCAGAATTAGAAATCACAGCATCCATGAATTTTCTGTAGCCATTCTTGGACACGTCATCATGTCGGCCTCTTCTTAAATCGTCGGATACTTGTAGCTGCTTGTCAGAAAAGGTTTTCTTCAGTTTATTATGTAGACAAATTTTACCCAATGGATGTGTGGATTCATTATACTCACTTTCTTTAGACTTCGAGACAATACGGATAATATCTTCCCTTCCTTCTTTCACAAATTTCTCAGCAATATTATCAACTGCAACGTTAGAAGCAGCAACAACAACAATAGGGTGATAGTTTAATTGTTGAGATAGTTGTTTGATGATTTCGTAAATGGTGGATGTTTTACCTGTACCTGGTGGACCTTGCAGGACAGTAACATAGTTTGTCATCACAGATTGTAATGCATCTCTTTGAGATTGATTTAGTGTATTCTTAGTTATTCTGTTACCGCTATTGAATTTAATTTGTCTTATTGGAGTTTTACCTAAAATCATTTTAATAAATTCACTATTCTCTAGTGTGGCCGTGGAGTTCAAAATCCTGGAGACAGGTGCACTACAAGACAAAATAGAATACATTCTATTATTTGTCACGCCCATCAGTTTATTTTCATTCCAGCTGAAGAGGTCAATAGAAACTACTAACTGTGACATACCTCTGCCTTTAACAAGATTCGATTCTTTTATAGAGCCAAAGTATAAGATTGGTTCTGCATCTAGCTTAGCTGAAGATTTGGGCATTAAAACAATCACACCATTTCTAGGGAAAGGAGATGTTCTAAACCTTCTCATATGTTCTGGTAGCAATTGCATTATTGATTGATGGTTAAAAATCGCTTGATATGAAGTTGGGGAGATCCACTTGATAGATACTTCATTAATGATTTCATTATCATATAACTCTTCAAGGAATAAACCGTATGCTAAATGATTGAAATATTCATTTAAAGAGCCATAGGTTAAAGAAGGTTGTTTGGGAGTAGACAATGAAACTAAAGTATCAATTTTCTTGATTCTCGATACTACTTTCTCCTCTTCTAAATTAGCGGTAGAGTCAGATAAATTATTTTTGGCGTTGTTATTATTCCCAGACTTTTTATTTTTGTTATCCTTACTCTTTTCGAAGTCTTCCTTACCTGTATTCTGGGTTTTGGATTTTTTTTCTATATGAACGTGTGGCCTAGGCTGTTGCTTATCCTCTTTTTTAATGGACTTGGATGACACATCCTTTATATTACTCTTTCCCGGAATAGTTTTACCATCACCTCTTCTATCCTTTGAACTCTTTTCAAGTTTAAAATCAACAGCGTCTTTCTTTGATTGTAGACTAGAAGTTGAATTGTTTTTTGTAGTGTTTGGGAATGTTTTCGTAGATCCATTGGGAAATTTCTCGGAAAATGATCTATCAACTTTAAGTTTATCCAATTTGTCAATGGATTGCTGCAAACTTGCATTGAAATTTATGTCAACGAATTTTTTTTCGTGAGCGTCATCGAGTACAAAACCCTCTTGAGAGCCTTTTTCGCTACTATAGTCGTCTTCATACTCTTCTTCATATTCTTCATGGCCTTCTTCATAGTCTTCATCATTGTCTTCACCATAATCATCATCATCATCATCATCATCACTGAATTCATCATCGGAAGCAAACACATTAGCTAATGACTCAAAATCCACCTTGGTTTCTTTTCCAGCAGCTGAAGGATCAAGGTAAACGACCAATCTTTTCAGATTTTCAACATTGTTAAATGTAAGTCTCTCGGGATATACAGCAGTCTCTTTCAAAGCACAAGTGTCACATAAAATCTTGGAAATTCTGCCAGCATTAGAAAAACCTACCAGATCAAAAATTCTGCTGGTTCCACAGGCCGAGTTTTCACATTGTATTGTCTTATCCAAAGGCAAATACTTGATTCCTTTCAAATGTCTTGATTCATATAAATGATTAGCTAGAGTAGGTTCATTATAAAAGTTACCACATTGTCTGCACCCAAAGTTGACAAAACCTGACGGTGAACTAGAGAAACATTGAGGTTTGCGTCTTCTCCCGCCTCCTGATTTCCTTTTGCCACCTCTGCCACCTCTTCCTCTTCCTCTTCCTCTCCCTGATCCTCGGCTACCACCTCTACCTCCCCGTCCACTCTTACTTGAACCTCCTCCACGCTTCTTTGTGCCGCCTCTACCTCTCGAAGAAGAACCACCACGAGTTGCTCCACCACCTCTTGAAGAATTTCTCATCTTAAACACTATGTAAAACCAAGTATTTCAGATTGCCGTCTATTGTACAAAATAAGTTATGATTGAGATATTGTATTGAAAAGAAAGCTCTCTGTTCGATAAAATTGTATGTTACCTATGTATATCTCGGAAACAAACTTTCAAGTCTTATCATTATTATATTTTTTTTTTCAAATCTTGAATGCAGATGCCAAAAACAAAAAGTAAAACTCTGGTGTAAAGATGTATAAAATGCAGGCTCTATCAGATAATAAACTGGGATACAAACTCATGAGCAATGCGGAATTCAAGGAAAGAAAAAAAAACTGCTATTTTTCGAAGACTTCATATTGTCCAAGATAGCTAGGAAATTTTCCCATAGAAATTCTGCGTGTTGCGAGAATTGCTCTATAAAGAGGCACTGTCCAAGAGTAGAAAAAGGACGCATATGAAATAATTACAGGTGGCCTGCTTTCTGTGCATACGGAATTAGCACCTGCCGTCACCTCCCAGCCCAAGCCTATTCATGGCCCTTTAAACTTGCCTTCTGGCATAGAAAAAGGCAACAGAATATGGGACAATTACTGCTGGTGCTCACTTTACACATGAGCGCCCTTTGCAGTGATAAGGTTGCGCTTCCAGTATCATGTTTAGATTTAGGAATATTGGAAAAAACAAAAACAATTTGAAAGACTCTGTGATGGGAAGAGTAACTGCACAACATTAGAACAGGCGTCTGGAAGCGACTTCCTGCAGCCGGGAGTAGTGAACTGATAAAATGCGTGGATATTTTTTTTTTTTGGCCGTCTCGCATAAGGCCTAACATTCCAGCTCAGACATGCAAAAGTTTTGGCCAAGCAGCTTTATACTGTGAAATACGGAATGTATACAGTTGAATTGTGTGTATATCATCTTTTTCAGACAAGTTTCTGGCAATATATCAAATAGAAGGCGTACACAAGTTCTTACTGTACCACGTTATGCTTCTATTCTCTGATCTGGATCTAGTGCTATTACTTTTAAAGCACTAAACTTGGAAAAAGTCTAAAATGAAGCTTCCCACACTAAAGTTTTAGATTATATATATAGGAGAGCCAAGCGTGTAAAGCGCGGAATTATGCTGGCATATTGTTTTGCTTTTGGCCCATTTGCCGTCCTTTTGCAAAGTGCCGCTCGCCACTTGAGCACTTCCTTCTGCTTTCTCACCAGTCATGTGTGCTTTTGCGGCTCTGCGCAAACACAAGCGAAAGCTAATAATCTACACAATTTTGATAAAAACAGTGAGTAAGGTGGCCCAAAACTCGCAGGGGTAGTAAGTAACATGAAAACGAAGCTATATACCATCCAGACCATATTAATAAAAGACTTTTCACCTAATATCGCAGATGAATAATAAAAACAAACTATTTTTCAACACTGCATGAGCCAGTACGCTAGTGTGAGACCTCTCTAATCCGCGATGACTTTAATTTTCTATGGTACGAACTGGCTATAAAAGCGACAGAAACCTATGAGTATGGCAATTCAAATACATTTGTTGAAAATAAAGTGGCTGTTAATGTATGTTTATGATGAAAAGACTTTGATAATAATTTTTGAGTGTGAGTGAAATTTGTAAACTTAGGTATCCGGCCTGCAAGTGTGTTTCTTGCAGTCCTACCAATGCCTTGCTAGTGCGTTTAGCTTTTCAATTAGACTCGGAAAAAACGATTACTACGTGGGGTTTATTCCAAACGACCACGCGGTTTTGAGAGAAAATAGCTTGTAACGTGTAGTCTTCTCATATTATTCCAATGTAGACTGTGAACAGAAAGTCCTCTATTGCAGTCTTCTATTTTGTTTACAAGAAGAGCAATTCTTTGACACAAAAGAGCAACCTTTCCGCACTGTCCTTGTTAATTGTTTATAGTCATGACATTTGTATTTTGGGGTACGTAGAATAATCCAGCCTTTCTATTATTGGAACAGCATATTACAAATCGAGGTAGAGATGTAGCCGAGAACTCTTAGATTACCAAGGGAATATAGGGCAGATAACCAGAACAAACAATTTTAAATTACGTATGTGTAGTGTGTTGTTTTTGTCATATAATTAGCTGATAGTGAATACTTACTTACAAGGAACGGACCGATTGAAGTCAAAGGAGACAAAATAAAATGAAGAGCACCTATCAGCATGTTGCGAGAATTTATTAAACTTGAGATGGATTTATACTTCATGCATGAATGTGCATATTGTTTTTACCTCGCCTAATATGAGAAGTCTTTAAACAATTTCGTTTTCAAAATCAGTAATGAAGTTATATTTTATTTTATATACTGCCTACAAAACAAATAAGATAAATTTTCAATAAGATCATCAATAATCACCTCTACTAACATTCTTTCTGCGGTACCAATTGATAAAATCTCTAAGTGAAGACCTAACTCTCCTAAAATCTTTAGAATTGATAGCTACTTCGATAGTAGATAGCAACTTTTTTCTTTCGTTATTATTAACTGATCCCAATGAAATCAAAGTCTGATCTAGCCAAGACAAGGCAACTTTTGAGCCGCTATCTAATGTGGATAAGTTGATTACTTTTGTAATCAGTTCTGAAGCTTCGGGATATAAATCGCTTGGATATTTGTATATCAAACCACTCACTAACGTGTACAGTAACTGATTACCGGATATCAAACTGAAGTTTAAAATCTTCAAACGTAAATTGACATCAATTTGGTCAATGAATGAAATAGGAGGGTTCTCAAATCCCCATGAATAATAGTCGATTAAAAACTGCAAAATGATTTTCAATGCTTGGTATTCATGAATAACGTTCAACAACTGCACAGATAATTGAAAGATAGAGTTCTCAAATATGTCAGATTTAATGAAAAACTCAGTCTTGAACATGATGGTGTCTGACAACATTCTATAAAAATCTTCAATCAAATCAGCATAATCTTGAAATTTAGCGATTGATTTATCATCATAAGAGGAAGTAGCAGCCAAATTCACATTCATTTCAGATTCCAGAAATTTAATGAAATTAGTGATTTGCTTTTGAGTAAAGAGTTCAACTGAACCTCGTAATTCGTTGACATTGACAGTGACTACATTGGATTCAGTCAAATCCATTTCCAAGGATGAATACTCTTTAATTAATACACCAGATGCCCAAAGGTAACAACCGTAGTTATAATTTATAAAACCGCTAACCAACAAATCACTTATTTGGCCTAATATTGGCAATAATGGTAAGCAAAAATTTTCGATTGATCGTTTAATTAACTTGACACATCTTTCACTTACTTTTGTGGATTTTCCATAATTGGAAATCAGTTTGGCAACCAAAGGAATAACTACTTCCATCAAAATCTTAGCAGTGGTGTTATGTACATCTAGTTGATTTGAAGGCCTTAAAATGCTAGCATAAATTGTGATAACTTCAATGGTGTCTGCAATTTTTGTATCGACTTCTTTGCTTTGCATATTAGATTCATTGATTGAGCTTAATTTTTCTAATGTTGGCGTCCAGAACATAAGTGTAATATTGTATAAGGTCTCTTGATTTTTTTCCTCTTTTAAAATATGAGCTATACCTTCAATAATGTCATATAAAGATTCATTATCCAATGATTCTGAAACATTATTATAAAAGTTGAATAGCTGTTCTAAGTAATTGACTAATAATGACGAGCAATCCATACAGAAAAATTTCAAAGCATGAGATGCAGCCATTATAATGTCGTCAAGATCTTTTTTAGAGTAACCTTGTTTTTGCTCAAATCCGTTTATAATATAGTTTAACTGTCCTTCTAGAAATTGAGGGTGCTTGGCTGTCCATTCGGTATACCTGCCTAAGACCAATGTAGCAGCGTATCTAATCTTAGGATTTTCAGGTAACTGGATTAAATAATTCATTATCTCAGGCAATATTTTGTCTTCGTCTTTGCTGACTTCTTTACCCATTAGCCTAATTGCAAATAATGGAGCTTCAATATCTTGCCATTGTACAGCTTGGTTCTCCATTGCTTTGTTCATGAAAGCTTGTAACTTTGCAAAAGGAATGCTTAATGCATTAATTGCACCGGTGACAGCACAACAATCTTTCAAAACATCACCCATCTCATATCTAAATTCTTTGAACTTATCTTCCGCTTCTTTATTATGTTGAAATAAATCACTTAAATCGGTGGAATTTGAGGTCAAGGGATAACGCAGATGATTCAAAATAATCTCTAAAAGTTTAGAGTATATAGGTTGATATAATGCTTTAGCTTCTTTTCTAGTGCTTAACGTAATTAGCTGTTTTAATTCATACCAAAATTTGAAAGTATATTTAACTAAATCTAAATCTTCCTCATACGCAGTTAGTTCCAAAATTATTTCAACCAAAGGCTTGAAAAACTCGGCATTCTTTGCTATCAAAGCACACCATGCTTCACCCGCGGTTACATAAAGCATAATAAGCTTATCCATCTTATCTATATCATCAACTGATCTAGACAAAATTTGCTTTAACGTTAATAACTGCTGATATAAATTAGTGATAATATTTACATCTTCAATTTCAGCTGTTTCACTGACAATTGTAGAGAGACATTCAATAGCCATTTCAAAATTCTCGCTGTTTTCATCAGTATCATTTTCGATGTTTTCAAAGATAAGTGATGATAATTCGCTGTTAGATAAAATTTCTTGAAATGGAATATCTGTTATCCATGATTGAATACAAGTCATTATTAGTATATTGATTTCTGGTGAGTTTGTGGCCCTTGATTGGGCAAATGTAGTCAGTAAATACAATACTTGTTGTAAATTATCATTAATCAATTCATGAGTTCTTTTGTCAAATTCTTCGTCAGTTAGTGAGGATTGTTTAACATCTGATAATTCTTCAGGCAGTATCACCAAAAACTCAAGCAATGTAGTTATGCAATTGGACTTGGATAAAGTTTGTATGACTTCGGTAAGGCAGTTTGACCACTCCAAATATTGCAACGAAAAGTTTGACAATGTAATACACAATTGAGTTGTAATAAGCTTAGGTTTGGTATCATTATATGCAATCATCAATTGAAGTAAAGAATCTTTTAAGCCTACTAATTGATCACTTGGAATTTGGTGGAAATCGTATTTGACTTTGGATCTAAATGTTTGAGCCATAAAAATCTTAAGCTGCATTATATCATTGGAAGTATCTTGAATATTGTTCCCTAAGACTGGAAACAACACCGACCATGCCTCTTGTGATCTTTGAAACTTCAGGAGAAAATCGTTGGCTTGATCTTTGGTGGTTGAATCAGCCGCTGTGTACAGCGTATTCAATGCTTGGTTCAAATTAGATATTATTTCCTCTTGTGACATTATACTTAAGTGTGGATAGAAAAACCGAGTTTTGAGGATGTAAGAATATGATAAAACTCATCTATTGTTGATTAAGTTATTAATTATTTAACCTCCAACGTTCTCTGTCTGTCTATTTTCACGAGGAAAACTTTGAAATCTTACTGGTGCAAGGATGAAAAATAAACAACGGTGCAAGGTGTTGTTTTTTGTGTATGTTAACAGGGAGAAGAAAAAATTAAGACCTTAGCTAAGCTAAAGCTGGACACACTTGAATAGACACATAATGAAAGATTGTGCCATTGCTAAGTCAGCTGCAATCGTCTTGTACTATATTACATAATAACCACAAAAGCACGATGTCTGGAAGACAGCAGAAGGTGATGGTTCCACCCATCAATCAATTGTTCAAGTATTTACAGAAGCAGACAAGAGTGAGCATAATGTTATACGAGCAAATATCCGTCAGAATTGAAGGCATAATAAAAGGATTTGACGAGTTTATGAATTTAGTCATTGATGACGCTGTTGAAATTGATATGAAAGGTACCAAGGAACCTAAAAAGCTGGGTATGATGCTGCTGAAGGGAGATAACATAACTTTAATTTCAAGTCTCGAGTGATGAGTGAAAGATAATAGGACAATGTTGAAACATTAATGGAAAAATTGTTTCTGGCTAGATTTTGACCAATACTGAGACCGTTTCTTTTACTCAGTAAGAATAAGGACAGCCAAACTATGGCAAACCATTAACTGGAACAAAAACATGCTGAATAAGCTCAAAGCGGGAAAGAAAGTCATATAACTACCATTAAAAGCACATATTGCACCAGACTATTGTTGAGGACACCTTTTAATGCTCTGGGTTATAGTCAGCTTTTCCGTCTATAATGGAAAGAAGAGGATCTGTAAGTTATGAAGATGCAAGGAAAAAATTTAGACTGTTATTTATTTAGTTTGTAGCCATGTATATTAACTTAAGCCTATTATGAAGAATAAAGGCAAAAATACAAACGCACAGAAAAGTGCTAATATGCATTTGAATCAAAAGAAAACTTTGAATTTAACCACTTGACACCTTGCAGCCCACTGGCCCAAAAATCGTCTCATTTTTGCGTCTGGTATACGACGACAAGAGGGTACAAGAGATAAGCGTTCAATTTGACCATAATAACACCATGTAATATAATTGTAAAAAATATGCCTCATAATTTTTAGTTCTCAAATAATTTTTTAAAATTTGGCTTCCTTTATACTTGCAGATTTAACCGCTCAAGGTTGAACGGTTTTCAATACCCTTTTTGTCATTTTTTATGCTTCATAACTTCTTTGTTTTAGGCCCTACTTGGAAGGCTCTAATCATGGGGGCCCAGAACGCAAAAGAGCACAAAGGCTCAAAAGGCTTATTGTTAGTTAAGGTATACTCGTCAGTGCTATTGGTTTGTGGCTCACGCCGGTGTTAAGCTGCCCAAGAATAAGTAACATAAAGCTGTGAAGCAGGCGATAGACTGACAACAAGCGGAACATGGTGAAAGTGCAATGCTTTGACCCGATCAATTAATGCTAAGCAACTTTACCTATACGCACGTAAAACCACTTATATGTTTTGCTTATAGAAACTATAAACCAGCCAACGGGGTTCGTGAAAAACAAACGGAAAAAAAAGAAATACTAAATATTTTTTGCAATTGAGTAAACTGTAGAGTTCTAAAAGAATTGACAAAAAATAGCGTCGTAGCTGATACTAGATAAAAAATATAACATCAGCTTGACCTAAAATTGCGTGCGAATCAGTAATAAAAACGAGAAAAAGCTTAATGCACATGTATTAAAAGTGTTAGATGAAAATAAATGAAGTATGGAAACCAACAGTCTTTGAAACAAGGAATAAACTTTTATTACACAATTATTTAAAACAATAAGAGATGAAATATGAAAATGCATATATTCAAAGAAGAATAGAAAACGGTTATATAGAAAAAAAGCATGAAAGTATAAATGAGTATTATTTTGTCCCCCCGTATGCTCTAAGTCCACTTTAGCCCTGCGAGCCTGATTTAGATTCTTAATAAGTGCGCTTGTGTGTGCGTTTTTCTTTATTTGACACCTACTAAGGTAGAAATGCTAAACATTTTTGGTATTTTAGCGGGTAGAGAGAAGTCAACAGGGAGGACAGCAAAGAAGTTAGAAAAAGGAAATTTGCATAAGCATGATAAAAACCACACGGCGATTGCGATCTGGATCATGTGTTAGGCATGTGCGATCGCTTGCGCAAGATACAGTTTGCTGGTGAATAGAGAAAACCGAGGCTCTACATAATAAATAGATTTCAATTAACATTTCCATGCACCCACATAGTGAATACATAAATGCTAATTCCACATATAATTGATTACCTTTGTTTAATTAGATTATTTTATGGTTGATTAGTGGAGAAACTAGAGACTGGTGGACGGCACAATAGTGGAGAAGTTTGAGGGGATTGACTGGGGAACAGATCTTGCAGAGTGTGACAAGTAACGGTCTAGCGGTAGGGGTCTAGACGAGAGTGTAGCCTGTGTCAAAGTGGGTCTATTGTATTATTGACAATAGCTACTGAATTATCCACTGAGCATGACTGGAGTACAGAGAGAGAAGTCAATCATGTCGTGTTGTTTGCTTTACTAGTTATCCAACGCAGTCGCAGTGTACAGTTTGTAAATGCACAAGTGAGTAAAAGATGAATAAAATTTATATACATATACATAAACATATATGCCTTTTCAGTCTGATTTGTATGTGTCGCTCCCATTTATTATTGTCAAGTATATACTTTGAATAGGCTCTATCGTCTTTTTGCTGTTAGTGTGTGTATAATATATCTATCTATTTCACACAAAATAAGAGTATCCATCCACCCACCTGCTCATGTAATATAGGGATGTATGTAATACGCCGGTGCAGAATTATGGATTCAGAATTGGCAGATCACGTATAAAACCCAAATTTTAGCTACAGAGTAATAGGTTTCCGGCAATCGACTGGACTAATTTGACTAATCGGTAAAATCAGTAAACCAACAAAATTAGTAGTTTATCAAACAGGCCAACCGAGGGTGCTTACTATAGCGCGAATTACCTTCCCATCACAATAGGTTTCCTTTGAAAAAAATACTTTTTTTTGCAGTGAGAAAATTGTGTTTTAAATAATTTACAATCTCGTATTGTTTGTTTCAGCCTTGATCTGGGTCAGTTGGGAAGGTGTTTATTGTGGTGCTGATGCGTCTGTTCAGGTTCAAAGCGTAAGTTAAAGGAAAGAAAGATAAGAGCATAACTGCGCAAAGGCAATGAGGGTACCACTTGTCAGCGGATATTCTCTTTTACCACAAGTAATGTATTTTTGTTTAAGGGACGTAGCTCTTTTGAATCTATTACCGAGCAATAACCGATAGCGTAAGCCAAATCATAGCAATCGGTTTCCTTGGTACAAACCATCACACTTGCCTCTACACCCCCAAGATCACACAACAAACCTTGCACTTCCTGCAGAGATAACGGCCGGTTACCCAACAGTCAAATTTTAGGCACTCTACAGACTCAGTTAACTGTTTTTTTTTAGCGGCCACTACCGCGCGCATATTATTATGCACATACCAGCACCCTCACACAATAAAAGTCCGATTTAGCGCTGCAAAGGAAATCTAAATCTTTCATCTCTATTATTCTAATTAACACAGTCAGCCGACTTCTGTGGCTCCCCTACAAATATAGAATTAACGAGTACATGTCTAACATGCCCTGCATACGTTAACTTGTTGAATACCTACCAATTTGGCTCCTACCTGACCCACTGATACTTAAATTAAACCAGCTTAGTTAATAATTCTGAGTTAAGATTAAATTTTAGTGTTCGTTTCTTTTCATCAAGATCACTTGCATCGTTTATCAGCCATCCTTCATCTGTCTCAAATTGGTTAGAAAAATATAAATAAACTTCAACTTCTCTGCTGCACCTCAAATCACTTCTTTTTATTTTCACAAAACACCGTCACTATATGCTTTCAAAGCTTTTGCATTTTCATTACTGTAGTTGGCCATCGTTATTGTGACCTCCACAGAAATCTGAAAACAACTTTCCTACTGATTAGTTCTTCAAATTTGCGTTTTTTTAGTTGTATTTTATTGCGGACTCCTTTTGCTTCAACCCTTTGTGTGTGTGAAGATTGTCCGCTGAATGCTCGATATGATGATGTATACTTCTAATGACAATCGCCTTACTGGCAGTAATAACAACGACGAATACCACAACCACTATGAATACTCTTCCACTTCCATGTCTTTCAATTCTTTTCTCAACAACCAACAAGAGCAGTTTCCAACTATAAACACGGATACCTATTGTGCTGCTACAAATAGCAATAACGATCAACTGAATATGAATTTTGATCATAAAATGGCAAATGGTTTTGAAACAGAGAAACAGAATTTTGGCAATGTGCCAATAAGTAATGGCAGGGATAACAAGAACAATATATCTACTCCAATAAACTACAATACCACTACCATCACAAACTTTCCTATGAATACTGAAGATTTTAAACTGGTAGATTCATATTTTCAAGATCAAAACACATATAACCACGCCAGCTCTCAAAATAACGTGCTTCCAATGAATACCGATAACGCTATGCCTAGTAATTATTCGTTGGGTCAAAGTGCCTCCTCTACATGTAACGTTTTGAATATGCATAATCATCACGAATATCTTCAATACGGTCACAACAACCCCCAAGGTATCGTTAACAATTCTACTTATGAAACAGTACTGAGTCATGGTCTGAATTTTGCGTCTTATGATTTCCAATACATTAACACAAAAGGTCTATTTGATTACTCAAGTGGTGCCAATACCAGCGATAGTACTACTAGCGTTGGATCTTCATCTCCTGCGCTTCCTGAAGATGAAGAGTCTACTTCGAGATCTTGTTCAACTTCTTCTTTTCTGTTATTTGAGAATGCTTCACAAAAAAAAAATGAAAAAGCAGATGGTCGTAAACTTGAGTACCAAGAGGAAGGTGAAGATGAGTACGATGATGATAGTGATATCGGTGAACAGGTTACACTATCCCAGAAAAATGGAAAGAGCAGCTCCCAGTTGGTCAAACCACACTCTAATATTAGCAAGCAGCTTGACATTCATGGTAAGAAGACAAGAAGTACGTTGAGCTTATGCAAGACTTCTTCTGGTATTAAGAAGCGTAAACTGAAAACAGTAGATGATAATATTCCTTGTCCATACGAAGGGTGCAAATATTCGGGTATATTTGCATCAAGGGAATATTTAAGAAGGCATATCAGAGAGCAGCACACAACGCAGAAGTCTCATTATTGCCGTGGCTTTGATTCCAATGGGGTTCAGTGGGGTTGTGGTAAAGGTTTCAAAAGGCCCTACCAGTTAGTTTATCATTGGAGAGGCGATAGATCTTTGAAAAGATGCCGTGTCCCTTGTGATGTACTAGAAGAAGCCAAAGTCAATGTTGCTGACTCTAAAATTGTAACAAGTGACGGATCAATAGAATAAACGAAGTATAATCTTGATTTATGTCGTTTTGTTTGTATTTTTTACGACTACGTTGTTGGCGTTTTGGTTTTAATTTAGCCCTGATATGTTGGAGGGTTGTTCGTTAGGTTGTCTAAAGAAAATCTATTACTATTTTGTTTTCGACTTTCATACACGTATGTTTAATTTATCATGCGTGCCTATGTAAGTTTGTGGTTTCTTCACTTCTCCTTTGTCTTCTGTTTTGTTTGTGGTATATGTGCGTTGTATTTTCCTAAATTATTAATCATTCTGATTATATGAATAACACTAAATCAGTAATAGTGTTTGTTAATATACTTTTCTTTTTCTCTTTTACTTTTTTCACCGTTGTACCTCTATAAATATACTGTTAGTAGATTGTCTATTACTTTCAATTAAAAGTTTTTTCTAAATTATCTATATGTGTAATATTATTCAAGCAATGTGCTCAGCTAATCAAAAAGCCGCAATCAACAAATAGGTTGACAGCAGCACATGATTCTTGGTATTTTATTTTATTACATTAGTTCACTTTCGTATGCAGCTAAAACTTGTATTCGATTCTTTCAGTTATTACTAAATTGCGAAATGTAATCATTAATTATATTGTTTCACCAGCACTACTTTTAGCCGGCATATAGTATATGTCGACTCGAGGTAAAGACTACCTTGTTTACGGAATTAATTCCAAAAGAGTGAATCCTCAAAAACTGATTGTTTGCATAGCTACTTAGTACCTTGTCACTTAGGGCTGGGCTGATCCATTCAGCAGAAAATATGTTAATTAAAATATTCCCCACTGATAAGAAGAGTTGTGACAGTGCATGGGACAATTAGTAGGAGTTTTAAAAAATTACCTCTAAAGTTATATTCCGAACAAGGGTTTTGCGCAAAAAGCATCGCGGACGTGGTTCGCACCCCGAATCAGAATGCTAGTGTCCAAACCCCCCACCAATTGAGTGCCTTGGCCATAACATTATAACTATAACTATTGGATAGCTCGCTTGCTTTTGACAGCAGATTAGTCAAATTGTATGCAATGGGAGGATGCCTGTAAGTATGCTCAGCCTGACTGGTATCACTTGACCCAACACGTTGTGCAAATATGTTATTTTTTCGGTTTCGTATGCATGCACAAAACGTTTAGCGTCTCGGCGGTTCGAGGGTATCTTTATACGTCAAAAATCATTTAGTGTTTGCTACAGCAGACTTACAGACTCTATGCTGCGCAGACAACCTCATTAGGTAGTCTCACAGAGATAGTGATGGAGCCTAAAAACCGATAAAGATCCCCATATAATAGTCGCTATAGCAAACTAATATTAGTTTGCTGAACGTTGGAAACAAAAACTAAGTATAGATTAAAAGAATACCAGCGAACCAGTTCCCTATTTAGGTTATCTGCCTCTCTTTTATCCAATCCAATCCGTGCTTGCGCAACGGTTTGGATTTTGCTTTGCAAGATTCGAGTATTGACGGTTTTTTTGAGTGAACCAACCAGCGAAAATCAATAGTAACATACATATACAATGCACTGGAAATATTCATGATGACATCAATATATGTTAAAAGTGTATTGTTGATAGCTTGTTCCTCGAAAATCTATATTGTTAACGGCTTGATATGGTCTGATTTTTACCAATCATAAAGTATTGTCTATAAATATTGTAAGGGGTGTACATCTCTGAATTTTCTTAATCTATATACATTAAATAAGCACATAAAGCATTTAACTAACCCGCTAAAAATAACTCAATTTATTTTCAAAAGAGCGACTCAGCTTTAACTTTGATTTAATAATGCTTGCGTGAATTGATTCGAACCTGAGTAAATTGCATTTTGGATGATAAACGAAGTTGGTGTCTTGAACACATTATCCCTTTTTTTACGAGATGTTTTTTCAGGCTCCTCGGATGTTATCACATTGTACTCTACTTGGCTTTTTATAAGTTCGTTATTACTTACCATTATTTTCAACTCTTCGATTTCTTCCTTGCTGAAGGCCTCAGGTCCACCTGAGTTTTCAAGCCATCTCAAGCTAGATGGATAAACCCCGTATTGTGTGTATAATCTAGTAATTAATTTTTTAGTATCCAGATTAAACTGGAAACCGGATAGCGATTCATATTTTCCGATTATTGTAGTCAGTTGGATTGCCTTTGCTAACCTGGAATTAGTCTTTCCTATTATTTTGCTGTCCAATCCTACCGTGGAGAATCTATCATCTGTTAAATTCTTCAAAATTGCAAATTGACCTTCCTGGATGATATCCAAGGCATTTGGGAATCTCAAAACATAGTTTAGAAACCAGTTGATTTCTTCAGGTCTTGCGACCCATTTAGATAACTCAATTGCTATTGGTCTACTTAAATTATCCGAGGTCGAAATTGATAAAGGTGTAGTCAAAATGTTGAATAACATCCTTTTCTGAAGATTGTCAAGCTGGCTTGATTGATAAACATGTTTGCTTAATAACCTGTAGTAAGATAATAGTTGCTCATCCATTGGTAAACACTTTTCTTCGTCAACTAATTTATGCAATACGGTTAGCGCTTCTTGAACATTTTCACAGTCAATCAAAAATTGAAAATATTCAACTCTAAAAGATAAATCCCGACTAGTGTTAACGAAATCTTTATATCCCAGTTGATTATTCAATAATGTACCAATTAATCTGTCACTAATCAGTTGATTGATCATTTGCTTACTATTGCTTTCACTGATTCTTACATTTCTTATGATATATTGGACAAACGCTTGAATTTCAGCAACTGAAAGCCCATAAAATACTGAAGAATCTATATTTTGTAAAACATCTTTTATAAGTAACTCCTTCATATGATGGCTTTGAATAGGCAAAGTGTTTATTAATAATAGATAGGCAACGACACGTTTGTAATTGGAAAACTTATCAAGTTTTATAATGCTTTCTAATTGTGCTATCACTTTATTGAACACCTTTATGGTAGTAGTTGACTCTGAAACAGATTTCAATTCATTTTCCAGTAAAGCCCTTGCTGGATCCTCAGCTTCTTGCGGGAAATTGATGTCAAAGGAAATAATGGTTTTGGAAATTGAAACTGGTTTACATTTAATGAGTCGTCTCTTGTTGTGTTGAAGCATATAAGTAGAGAATCCAACATTTTGTGCTCCCATCTTCTTCAAATTTGTTGCTTTGATATTATCATTGAATACGTTAAAGTAGTCTCTATATTTTTCGGGAAGATGGTTATTCAGCACCGTAAATAGGACGTCATTGAATCCAAATTCGACAAAAGGATAACTTTTTTCTTGTTTAACTTGAGCCAAATCATACCCATCACCATGCTTGATTTTACGTGGAATATCGATGCTCTCAGCAGAGGTAACAACATTTTCAACAGGATTTATAGCATCTGATAATTTCTCATAAGCGTCTGGCTCGGCGGTTAACATCGTTAAAAGAGATTTAATTTCATCCGTCAGTATCCTCTTGTTACTGTAAAGTCTGCGAGTGCTTTGCATCCCATTAGTAATGGCTTTCAGTCCTCCCATTGTTAAGCAGTACTTTAGGATATCTGTAGCATGCTTTAAAGTTGCGCTTTAGTTGACCTTGTATTATGGGTACTTCATTCACTCTACATATTAAATATTTACTATGATATAGATCTTCGCCGACTTCAGTATTCTTGAATTTTTTTGGTCGTTGGTAAACCAGTTTTTACTTGCACTGCCATAAAGTGGTATAGCTAAAACAATAGTACAAATCACTTTCATGCTTGTCGTATTGTATTAAATCGTTAAAATCATTGCTATAGCGCATGTACTTGTACGGGAATAAGTTATTTAAGTCAAGTTTTGTTTAAAGCCAATTTTGTTATCCTTTTTTTCCATTGAGACTTCAAAGATCGCCTTCAGTTTCCAAAGTCGTATCATGATGAACAGAACTAACAGGTAATGAAACAATCTTAGGAGGCGTATAAACAGCGCCAAGAGAAGCTGTATTCTGGTTTGTGTATGATATCTGTGGATTTTCTAATGTACTATAGGTATTTATTCTATCATGAGAAAAAGTGGATCCATTAGCATTGTTACCATTTTTAAATGCATTAGAAGTTGCTGTGTCGCTATACTCATTGCTGTGAACACTTCTATTACTTCCCTCTCTGTAAATGTTATTTTCAGTACTAGCTACTGAAAGATTTTCTAAACCTTCAAGCTGCGTTGTCCCATTGTCGTTGTTGTCGTCGTTGTAATTGTCATTGTCATCAAAGTTGTAGTGATCATGGTCATCGTTATTTGATTTGTATGCTGTAAGACTGTAGTATTCTTCTTTTTGTCCATTCTTCCCATACTTTCTGTACCGTATACTTCTTGAACTTGCAGTTCTTCTCATCACACATAAAGCCGTGCCACACAATGCTAATAACACAGTTGATAATAATAATGTCCAACTTGACCAATCCAAATGAGGGATAAACAGCAAGATGTCAACTAAAAACGACAAAAGGCACAGTATAAATGTGGGTAGAATCCAAAATAATGTGAGCAACTGAAATTTTGTAGAGGAGTTGAATTTTTCAGAAAATAAAGTCATAGAAAAGAGTAACTCTAAAAAGGTAAAGCCTGTTGCTAACGGGTGGACGATCAATAACCTTGAGATACTATGTCTGGCATTAGAGGGCAATGAGAATCCCTGGGTCAACGCCGATGTTTTGTACCCTATACTGACAGGACTACAATATGTACCTTTGCATAAGCCAAAAACGCCAAATTTATACCCGTCGTATGTACATAACGATATGTTGGTAATCGGTACTGAAATAACAGCAACAAGTTGAAATATAAATGATATTGTGAGAAGTGAACAAAGAGCCAGGACCAGCCGCTGGTGAAAGGTAGGAAACTTCATACGCATAAGATTGCTTTCTATATGCACCAACGTAAGCAGTAAGCGTAGACTCATAGACCAGCTGCCAACTCTCCACTTCCATCTTCAGTGTTCTGCGATCATGCATAATAGAATACAAGAAAAGCCCTTGCAGTGAGTTTTCAAACTGCTCCACAGCCATTTAATTCTAAATAGCACATCCGTGCATGTTTGATTACTGGTTTTTTTTTATTTTTAGTTTTATATTTTTTTTTTTGACTAGTAATAGATATTTTGCAATAACGCTAACTAAAGAAAAATAAAATTCTTTGCAAAAAGTGTAAATTTTATCAAAAACCTTCTCTTACCAAGTATTTGCTGTAATGAGCAGACAGCATAAGAAGGCAAGCAAGAAGACTGTTTTTGAAGATGCTGGTGCTAATGATACCGTGCAACTTAGTCGGAAACAGAAGTTGAAATCTAATTCTGTCAAAAAAAAACTTCTGATCAGATCCCCTTCAAAAAATGTTGACTTTCAAAATAACAACGGAAATAGAGACATTGGGATTGATAGTGATGATGACTATGATAGTGAAGAAGAAAATGAACGAGCTAGAGTGAAAAATAATAGTCCTCAATCTTATTTTGGCATAAGGCAAAGAGCTAAAGACCTACTGGAGGTTAGAAGAACCTTACCTGTATATAAAGTCAAAGATGACTTAGTTCCTCAACTTCTTGGTCAAAAGGTGTGTGTGTTGATTGGTGAAACTGGTTCTGGTAAATCTACCCAAATACCACAGTTTCTAATGGAGCACAATGAAAAAAACATAGCAGTCACACAACCTCGTAGAGTTGCGGCTATAAACTTAGCTACTCGTGTAGCAGAAGAACATGGATGTATTATAGGAAATGACGTTGGGTATGCCGTCAGATTTAACAACGTTTCTACAAAAAAAACTAAACTTAAATATATTACGGATGGTATGTTGCTGAGAGAAATGATGTTAGATCCGTTGTTGTCTAAATATTCTACAATCATCATTGACGAAGCGCATGAAAGAACCATTTTGACAGACTTGCTTTTAGGTTTTTTAAAAGAACTTGTTGTTAATAAACGTGCAAATGACCCAGCTTTCAAAGTGATCATTATGTCTGCTACATTGGATGCCGAAAAATTCTCTGCTTTTTTCAATGAAGCTCCAATTTTTTACATTGAAGGTAGAATGTATCCTGTTGAAAGATTTTATGTATCAACGCCAATAGAAGATATAGTTGATTCTGTAGTTAAATCTGTTATTCAAATTAATAGCAGTGAACTACAGGGCGATATACTTTGCTTTTTACCAGGTCAAGACGAAATTGATAAGGCAGTTGATCTAATATCAAAGCTGTCCGCAATGTTACCAAAGGAAGCTCCGTTACTTGTACCATTACCATTATACGCTGCATTGCCGTCACATTTACAAATGAAGATTTTTCAGCCTGTCAAACACAACCAACGTAAAGTCATTTTAGCTACAAATATTGCAGAAACTTCAATTACTGTTTCCGGTATTAAGTATGTCTTAGATTCGGGTCTCAGAAAGGTGAAAGTATGGAGGCATCAGCTAGGATTATCCACATTACTAACTGCCCCAATTTCTAAGGCATCAGCAACACAAAGGGCAGGTAGAGCAGGTAGAGAGTCAGGAGGTAAATGTTTTAGATTGTACAAGGAAACTGACTACTTGAAATTAAATGATGCTACCGAGCCTGAAATCTTAAGATCTGATATCATCTCCACTGTGTTAATGCTGAAAAAGATGAATGTTGATGACATTTTAAATTGGCATTGGCTTGAATCACCATCTAGAGATTCCCTGGTATCAGCCTTGCAGCAACTATATGCTCTCCAAGCTTTAGATAATGCTGGTAAAATTACCGAGCTAGGAAATAAGATAGTGGTGCTTCCTTTGCAACCACATTTAGCTGCAGTGCTAATCACAGCATTTGAACTGAACACTTTGCCTGCAGTCATTGATATAGTATCGTGTCTTTCAGTTGACAATCTTGTCATGACGCCATCTAATGAAAAAAGAGATGAAATTAATGAAAAAAGAAGAGATGCTTGTAAGTGGGGCACAATGTATGGAGATTTGTTCATGCTTAAAGAGTTTTATGATTTGTTCAACAATTTTACCGATATCTCTGAAAGAAAAGCTTGGTGCAAAGAATTGGCGCTGTCATACAAAGGATTCAAAAACGTTTCCAGAGTTAAAAGTCAGTTGATTGATTACATGTCCAATCTATTTTCAAAGGAGCAATTGAAATCGTTAAAATCTGAGAAAGATGTCGATGAATCTGACGTGTCATTAAACGCTCCAATTGATCCGGCGTTAGTTCTGAAAGCATTTCTCAAAGGTTTCATCACAAACACAGCAATAGGAATGCCCGATAGATCATACAGAACAGTCTCTACGGGTGATTTGATCTCAATTCACCCATCATCCATGATTTTCGGTCAAAAAAAAGATGCTATCATGTACATAGAGTATGTCTTCACGCAAAAGGGATATGCTAGAAGTGTAAGTGCTGTTGATCTGGAGTGGTTACAGGAAATTGCACCACATTTACTTGGCGGTGGTGGTAAAGTTACAGTAAAAAGTGATGATAAATAACCACGATATACTACTTTACTAAGATAGCACCGCCGGGTAAGCACGGCCTTCGGAACTCGTGCGAAAAGAGTTTCGTGAAATATGTCAGGATAATGAACTTGAATAAATATTCATATATTTTTATAGGTAGATTATTTCGTATAACAATCTTCTTTAGACCGAAAAATTTACTAGTATACACAATGCTGCCAAACTGGGGATTCAGAAGTAGCATTCAGGCTTCTCACGCGTCTGAAACGGTCAATTTACCTTTGAAATCATATGGAGTAGATAAAACCGCTATCATCCCGTTCTCCGAGTTTGTTAAAAATCATTCTCCTGAATTCAAAAACAAACACAAATTTAATTTACATCCCTTATTATTTAACGGTATTTTTCAATCATTATACTACAATAAGGCCGATTACTCTAATTGCTACAATGTCTACTATGGACGTGAGATTCTAACATTTCCTGAGTCTCCTGCTTGTGCACCTCACTTATTACCTGGGCAGACTACAGTGGATTATCTAATGGAACCTTTAGAAAAAAGCAAAGAAGAATTCAAAGCTAGGGCCGCTGAAACACTACCTGAAGGATTTCCCAAGTTACATTTTGGTATCAGATACCTCACTGAAAATGAAGCTGTGAACCTCAACAAGAAATGGGCCGAAAATGATAATCCTATTGTCATTATTCAGCATGGATTAGCCGGTGGATCACACGAGCCAGCTATCAGGGCTGTAGCTGAAGCGATGCAAAATAATGGTTTGAATGTAGTATGCCTTAATAGTAGGGGTTGCTGTAGATCACCAATTACGACACCTCATATCTTTTCCGCTCTACATACCGATGATCTGAGATATTTTGTTAACCAATTGCATGAGAGATTCCCAACCAAGCAAATCCATCTTCTAGGTTTTTCATTTGGTGGATTAGTGATCTCAAACTATTTAGCAGAAGAAGGAGAGGACAGCATTATCAAATCAGCTATAACAGTTAGTGCCCCTTGGGATTTATATGATTCGGATCGTCACCTTCAATCTTCTTGGTCTGGAAAACATTTATTTGCCAAGGCAATCACATTTTTTTTGACAAATTTAGTTAAAGTGAACATAAATGTTTTGAAAGAAGACCCATTATTTGACGAAGACAAATTTTATGCTTTAAGGAAAACGTTTAAAGTTCCGTCAGATTTTGATCAAGTTTATACCTGTCAAACAGTTGGATTCCCAACTGCTTTGTCATATTACAAGATAGCTAGTCCCATCAATAAGATTTTTGATATAAAGACCCCCATGGTAATTTTGAACTCCAAGGATGACCCATTCGTGTCTACTTTACATCCATACAAGGAAGTTGAGAAAAATCCATATTTATATATGGCAACCTCAGATTTAGGTGGCCATGTTGCATTTACCAAAGCAGATGGTGATATATGGTATAAGAATGCGATTGCCAGATTTTTCAAATCTTTTGGTGAAGAGATTGATGTTACTTCTAGACCTATCACCGAGTATAAAGGTTATAAAACAAAGTTTTCCTACAAGCTTCCATATTAAACTGTAAAGCACACAAACTTTTTGAGCCTGCAAATTTATATAGAAATTTATATATACAGTCATATAGATATCATATAGAGAAATACAAATACAAAAGAACAAACTTGTCCAAATAATCTAATTAGTTGCAGCGCAAAGCAAGCCCCATGATGCAAAACTATAAAAACCCTTATGATTTGATTCTTTACTTTAACAGGGATTAATAAACTGGAAACATTTGTATTGGAAAATTCATAAATGTATATATAAATACACATCTAGATATTTTACAAGGCAATGAACCATACAAAAAAAACGGGACAAAGATAGGGTTTAAATATAAACGATACATAAAAGTAACGTGCATATAATACTTCAGTAATTGGTCCCAACAAGTCTGAATGGAAATCCCCTATGTGAGGTCTGCTAAATGTAATACTTTATGAGGGGTATATGTATTTATATGTAAATGTGTAGTCTCATAAGTGGAGATTTTTGGGAATGCCGTAAGTAGTCACAAAGTTGTACCACAAACTATAGTGCTTCAAATTTAACAATAACAGTATGGGCCAAAAATGTTTGTTATCGCAGCAATCTACCGCTTTCTATTGTCTGCCCATATATTGCCATACCAACCGACTGCAGCGCGAGAACAGCCCAACCTGGCAGTTTTTCGGCTCTTTTCTTTGCCTGCAAGGAATCATTAGATTAAATTACTTTTGTGAATAGATACTTGTTAATCTTGATTGTTACTCTTTAACTATCTTTTATATAGACACTTCAAATAATACTCAAAGGCGAGATAAACAGAAGTAAATAACCATGGCAAGCCACTAAAGCTAGATCCACCTTAGTAGCTTATCTAATATCTCTAACGTAAACTTTTGAACTAACATGGAACTAAAAAAAAAACTCCGACTAGGACCTGATTTGCTGATATTGGTGCAACTATCGACAGAGTCCAGCCTTTCTTCTCTTTCACTGCATTAAAACTCATGCGAAAATAGGTTCTGTGTGTTCTTAAATCAGATTCGACCAGCTTAAAATAAAAAAGCAAATGGAATGTCTGTAGTGAATATATTCCCCCATGTATAATAATTGGCGCTTCAAGTAACACTTCCACACATATGTTCAATAGACTACAGTGAGATGCAAAAGTGTATCTTTCCTTTGTTATCTCCATCGTATCTAAAGGTGTAATGAAAAATTATCAATCCAAAGAACGAGAGAACTAAATTAACACCTTTACAATCAGGAGTGGGGTTGTCTGTTGTATGCTGGTCAGCCATACATAACTCGTTCAAATCGCATTGTATATGTGACTAAAAGTTATATGGCGTCTCGGATTGATTTTGGAACAAGCGGGCCAACTCTGAGCTTTGACCGAGAATCAGACGGCTGAAGCAGAGTACATTTACGAGAGTTTTTTGTTTTTTTGGCACTAGAGCTTAAAGTAGTCTACATTGTGGAACAAGTTAAAGAATGTTTGGGATGATGGTGAGTGAATATGTAATATGAAATTGCAAATATTGCTAGTAGAATAAGTATAAGTATTGAAGTTTCGGAAAAAGAAATATGTTAAAGACGCAAAACAACAAAAACGTTTATGCCTTCAGGATTATTTTAGGTTAGCCAAGCGGGAATGCGATTATCTTAGAGTTTGAGTCATGTGCGCACATTCAAATGTAGTTGATACCAAATGCTCACTGTACGTTTATGAGTGTCGTTTTGCTCGCAGGTCACTCATCTGCCAATTTTCCAATAATAAAGGGGTAATTTCAAATCTGTATACTACATGATATTCATGGTGGCAGTATAGATGTCCACGGTAAACTCCGGAAATCCATAACGAACAAGAAAAAATAGTAAAGCGCCTTGTTGTTGTAGTAAGAGTTGCATATGAAATAATTCCGTCTATTCAATTTTTCGGTCCGCAGGCAATCAGAATAGCGGCCGCAGTAAAGTAAGGTTATGTGACGGGTGCCTTGTGCACCAGTGAGATGCGGGCGCGCGCATTTCTCTTCCATTTCTCTTCCCTGCTTCTGTTGTTGTTCGCCTGCGGACTCATTGCAGCCCCTCAAAATATTTCTCCGTCACAAAGCTTGCAACAAAATTGTGCCAGAACACGCGGCAACCACTCACACTCTTTTCAATGATTCACCATGGCTGCACTCAATAGCTCGCGCGGGCTCGCTGGTTCGCTCTTGTTGCTGGGGCACGTCAGATGAGGTACTTTTTCTCTGATCTGAAAATAGCGGAGGAGGTAACTCAGCTTTGATTACTAGCAGCTCTTGCAGTCAACATAAGTGCTTCATACCAGAAACGGATCGATTGCTCTATTATTATTACAATCGCTTGTGCGTAGCAATTGTATTCTATTATTACCTTTCCACAGATCAAGCTACAACGCTCCACGTTTCGCATTCCAGTTTAAGGTCATTCATTGCCACCTGGAATGCTACGTACTACATTCTGTTGTCGAGGCTATGAGCAAGGTATCAGGTGACTGAAGGCGTAATTTCGGAAATTTAAACTAATTTTCCTGTGTTCTGCTATCACATTATTATCTTGTATTACTATCAGTTTAGCGGTTGAAGCAGTAAAGTATATAGAGTGGTAAACGGAAAAAGAACTTTCAATCAAGCGATAGACGTTTAATAATCGGCAGAGTGATAATAAAGATAGGTCGTTAGAGATGGCGCTAAAGTAAGATTCAAAAAGTTACTTTATATCTTTCACTGCGAGATTTAGTGTAAACATAAATCTGATCTGTGTGCGAATAATCCGTTAAGCATTACACGAGGGTATTGTAGTATTAGACAGTACATATTAGGAACAGAATGTGATAAAGCAAGGGCAAAAATGATCATCAGCGATAGACAACTAAGAAATTAAACTTTTTACCATGAGCATAAAAAAAGAAAAAAACACTCAATTTCCTATATTGTTAATTTGACAGTTTATCTTTTCTTATTCTTGAATATGGGCAAAGTTTGTCTACTCTTGATTGCCACTCATAATGTTCCCAATTTTGATCTTGACATGGGCATTAGGAAACATTAATCAAGATATGTTATATGTACCGCTTTTGGTTCCTTGTTATTTTGAAAGCCAGACTATTCTTTTTGATATAGATTTGGATCTTCAGTATGCTACTTTGCAAACAAGACAATCAGCAAACTCAGATACACTCAGAGTTTTTGTTAAAGTGTTAAAGTTTTATGTATTTTAGCCATGATTTTATAATTCTACGCAGGAGTTTGATGACTTAAAACCGGTCTTATTTTATTTTATGGTAAGGCTTTGAACTAAGCTTGATATATTGCTAAAAAATCTGCTTATTTGATATTATTTGCCCTTTGTTCGTTGTTTTACATTTTCTAGCACTCGATCAGATTTTGGGCTAGGTCTAAACATCAAAATCCAAATAGTTTCAACGGGAGCGTGCATTAGTGAAAGACTATCAAGTTAAAAAGTAATTTTCAAGACGATTAGTTGCGCTGATAAGGATACGAGGAGAAGCTAGTAAATTAATTATTCGTTTATGTCTAATATAATACGATAATGCTACAAGCTGGCTACCAGGTATAAAGTAATACAGATAGTCATTCAAGCAAGGTGATCTACTGACATCAATACACTAGTTGTAATAGAGTAATATAATTTGTATAAATAGACAATAGCTCCAGTCATGTTAAGATTTGAGAGTGAATAGATGTGTCTCATCCGACGCTTCTCATGTACGTCTCAACTAGGTTTCTACTAGTACATCGCTTTGACGTATACAAATATATGTAAAACGGTTTTCTGAGCTTTTGGGGCAAGCGGATCTTATTGTAACTAATTAAGGGACTCAAACACTAATAAAAGTGAATGTAGGTTACTGTACGTAAATACAGAGTGATGTCTCCAACTTGACTAAGTCTAATAAGTCTAGAGTAACCTCAAAAGCAGAAGGGGTTAAAAATGGCAGGCTAAGGACTAAAATACTATAGGGCTAAAGCAAGCCTAGTTTTCTTTTATTCAGCCAATATACGGGAAAACAAGAAAAATCAGGACATTTTAATGCCCTGATTGTATTGTATTGTATATAGGCGTTAGCTTTTTTTTTTTATTTTTCTAACTTCCTCAATAAGAATGGAAGAACAAGAATGCAGAGGAGCATTTGGGCACTCGGAGAAGACGTTGGCAATTACGGTGGTATAATGGAGTGGCTGAGCAATTGGGTATAGTAAAATGTTGGCAAGTACGAGAAGCAAATCATCATAGGATGTAATAAATTGCGCTCGAAAAGCGATTCAGTAAGTTATTGTCTATCAAGCCGATGCTATACTTACACCTCCGAGTTACGCTATCTTATCTTTTATTAAATTGTAAGTTGTATTAGTTGTAAATGGACTATAAAATTGGCGTAAACTCCAGAAATGACAGGAAATACTTCCTCTTCTCCCGAAAACACAGGTGTGGCGTCAAGCAAAGAACTCTAAAAGACGCACTGGCACTGCGGAAGCATGCAAGGCTAATGCATGCCTGCTGCACCAGGAATACAAGGCTGCATGACGCACGTCCAACGACACTAGCGTTAGACTTAATGCTGCGGCATGCGTGCGCTGTGAGCTAATCTACGTCTGTGGGTTTGCTCTTTGAATAAGGCCTGGTATATATTCATTCACGGGGCCTTGTATTTTAGCTCATACTTGGCTAATGTTCCACTATTAAAACAGATCACTTTATCACGTATTTTCATTCACCAGGTATTGTGAGCTTTAATCAGCAAATAGTGACTACATTTGCTAAGCTCTTTTCATCCAGCTTGCCTTATATTTTGGTTGCCATAATATTGCTTACACGCCTGCGGTTTTCTCATTTTGAGTGATTGATCCAACGTGCGAATTAGGAAAGACCACGCTAGACTAGAAACTAGACTAATACTAGATAATCTAAACAATTCTCTTTAAGCAACTCGGTCCCACTAGTTCCATACTATAATACGGTATAAACAAGCAGGCCTGTTTTTTTTCATTCCTTGATTCTTTGATTCGTAGATTCTTTGATTTTTGGACTCTTCGATTCTTCGACTCATTTTTATCCCCTCTGGTCCTGGCGCTAAAAGGCAATATAGCACCCAGCCCATTTCAAATCTCAAGTCTGCTTTGTTCTTTCGCCCTCCTGTTTCGGTTTATATTTGACTAGGTGTTGGTTTCTTTCAAGCCATTTGCATTTGCATCTGCCCCCTGTCTTCTCCTTCTACTATTTACCGAAAGAGAATTGATTTTTCCGGTATTCAGCTTTTAATTTGAGCATAGGCAAGAAAAGAAAACGACTTATCAAGATAGATTACAATTTACTCTAAAGTGTTTTTTTTACAAGTAGTTTAGAGGATCTATTTGTTTTTAAATTCTACTAATACTCCCTTTGAAATTACAATTCAGCTGGCCATCAAATCGCAGCATTCCCTCTTGTTATTTGACGTTTTTCAAGAAAAGAAAAACTGAAGAGAGATCTTTTATAGAGGATTTTTCACGTAAAGAATCTAATTTACAATAGTTTTAATTTAACTGCAATTACTATTACTTGTCATTGCTACTACCAGAATTAACATTTATTTCAGTTCAATCAACAATTGGTTTACTTAATTGAATTTTTTTTCCGTTCTTTCAATTCACATTTTCGTACAAGTTGTATTACTATTGGATAACTGATTTGTATTTACCTTTTTTTAAGTTACTATAACTGAATTGAGGTCTACGTTTTGTTGCCAATCCATTCCACTTTTATTCAATTCAAATCAGTATAATTTTTGTTATTACTGCTGTCATTTATTTTAAAGCCATATCTTTGCTTTCTTTCACACTATTATGATATGTCTAGTTTAACAACTATTGCAAATATAACAAATCCTTTAAAAAATTCAGAAGTTGACAACAATAATATCACCAATAAGAACATCAACAGTACCAGTATCGACAATCATAACAATCTCAAAGAAAATCACACGAATTTAACTTCTATTTCAAATTTAACTTCCTCATCAAGGTTAGGCACTAATACCAATCATAGTAATAATAATAGTATCAATATTACTAGCTCCACATACCTTCCTCATAGATCAAATAACATATTAGACTCAATGTTTCCGCATAATGATTCTTCAAAGCAGCAGTCGACTTCAATCTCATCACTTAACTCTAATTCAATGACTCGTCCATCAACTTCCACTAACGCCAACTCGTTTTCATCTGCTTCATCCACTTCCTCTACTTCAGTTGCTTCTGCTCCACCAACGTCTAATCCAATCAACAACTCTGATGATATAAACAAGAGAGCCACTATGCAAACTACACAGCACTCGCAACATTCTCATCATCATCACGGCCACCATCATCCACAGCAACATTACCAACAGTCAGGTGATCCAAATTTGGTTTTACCATCTTTGACAAACCCAATGGCAGGTATAGGTGCCGTTGCCCCTCCTGCCGCCCCTCCTCAGCTATCCAACTACTCATACTCTCAACAGCAGCAATTCCAACCAGGTCTTGCTATGCCTACTCATATTCAACAACAACAGCAACAACAGCATCAACATTCCTTGTCGGGTTCACAAGAGTCAGTTGGTCCAATACCTGCTTTTCCTATTAAGCCCAAAAGACTTCGAAGAAAATCTCATGAAGTTGAAACATTATACAAATGTACTTATAGAAACTGTACGAAGTCATATGGTACTTTGAATCATTTGAATACGCATATAATCCAACAACGCCATGGTGAAAAGAGACATCCTAATGAGTTCAAAACAATTAGAAATATAATCAAACAGAGAAATCAAGCTAGAAAAGAAGTCATGGATAACGAAGCCACTAATCCCGGTGCTGTTCAACAAGGTTTAATTGGCGGTTATTCTGCTGGTGGCATCCCTGCTTCTTATGCTCAATCACAGCAATACATTGGCCAAAACTTTCAATATTCTACCCAACCTCAAATGAACGCCTGGTACGGACAGGAAAACTATTCTTTCCAACCACAATCAGCTCAACAAAAATGGAATGATCCATATTTGAATAACACTTATGGCGGTAGTAATAGTAATACTTCAGGTGCGGGTGCTTCAGCTACGGGTTATGGTTCTTCAGCTGTTGGTATTAGTGGTGGCCAATCTCAGTGGTACGACCCTTCTCATCAATACCAGCAACAACAGCAACAGTACTACAATCAACAGGGCCAGGATCAATATGGAGCTCAAAGTAAGCAACCTCAAACCCAACAACAGCAGCAACAACCATCTCAGCAGCAGCAGCAGTATTATATGAGTTCTAGTTCTTCGTCACCTTACCAAAAAGTTTATGGTAGTCAAAAGGTCAAGAGTGAACAGTATCCAGATTACAATACCACGCAGCCTCAGCCTCAACAGCAGTACTTGAGAAGTGTGAATTATCAAACTGGTTATCCAACCACTACCGCAGTCTATCAACCCTCAAACAATTTGTCGTTCCCATTATCTACGTCTCCTGCTATTTATGGTTCTTCGCAATCACAACAACAACAGCAGCAGCAACAACATCAACATCAACATCAACATCAACACCCTGGTGGGTCTGCTCAGCAACGTTCTCAGCGCCCTCAGGATACGGCTGATTATAACGAATGAATGATTCGATCATGACTATTGATTGGTTTTGATTACTGCTGCTTATTGTTTTTTGTTTTTTTTGTTTATGTGCTCTGCGTGCTTTGTTTTATTACCTCTTGATTACCTCCAAATTTACTTTCAAACCAACTACAATTCACTCCTTTATCATTTTTGTGTTATTATAAATTAAATTCTCAATCGTTCAAATTTAATAAAACTATTCAAATTAATTTTTGTCTTTTACTTACTTGCCTTTCATTTACTATTAAACTTTACTTCACTTTACTATACTTGTTCAATCTTACAAACGTCTTTGCCTTACTTTTACTACTATGTATTTATGTATGTATATTATGTATTCGTTCATTCATGGATGGTCGTTGCCGCTCCTTTCTTCGATTTCAGAAATGTTTGATGATATTTAATGAAATATAAACAAAACTAAAAATTTGAAATTTATTGGGATTTAGTAATACTAAATATAAATTAGTTTGAATCTATGATTTTAGTTATGTCTTCAGTCATAGCTATAATCTTTCCTTTTTTTGGACTGGCTTTGCATATTACTTGTCCGTTTCTTATTAGCAATTTGTTATCGTTGATTCTTAACCTCACGTAGAAGTCAGAAGAATTCATGTCCTGGAACCCTATGGAGATTTTATTAGTGGTGTTTGTAGATGCAGGTGCTGTTGTGGGGGCAGTAGATGTAACACCAGAAGCTGAGTCTTTCATCAAATCAAGTAAATTTACATCTGCTTCGTAATCTACGTTCTGTTGATTTGACAAACTTTTGAGATCGTCTTTAAAGTTTTCAAATTGATTAAATAAATTGAATAATAAGTTGTTTATTAATAGCCATGACCTGAGCCTATTGATAATAAGCTCTAGTTGGTTTGGCAAATCGTCTAGTTTAAATTTGTACAATTTGATCATTTTGCAGCCTAGGAGTAAATTAATTTGATAATTGTTTATGTTCAAACTACTGCTTAAATTATTTGCATTATAGCAATTATAAAAAGCATCAAGTATTTCACTCTTGGCAACATTATCATAGTCATTCAACACTATATCGTTATTTTCTTCATATGTAGTGATACCTAATTCGTTAATTATATCTTCTGGAATCCAAACGCAAGGTAGCATTTCAAATATCAATAACTTTAAATTAGAACTGACAGAGCTATTGTTATCCGCAATATTCAAGTCCCATTTACCGTCTTTATACCATAATTTTCTTAATTCCTGGATGGATTTTTCATCTATCGAGGAAGATGAAGTATCTTCTTGTGATGACTTGTTGCCGCTATTACTACCGTTCAAATTAGATATACTATTTTCAAGCTCTTTAAATTCATATTCACTTTTAAAATCGTTTCTTTCTCTTATTTTGAAGTGTATAAGATATGGAATTTCAGATTCTTTGGTTTTAAGGTTATGGGTCTTGTAAATATACTCGTTTACAAACCTATTGTCTTCCCAAATTTTCAAAAATAAACCAATTTTTTCATTGATATTGACTTGTATTTTACCAATACCCAAATCACCATTATACAAATCGTTCAATAATTGTTTTTCATTGAGTGAACTTTCTATGTTACAGTTTTGTTTTAGTAACTCGATTTGATAGTTAGAAATATTGAATAGGTTGTAACTTAATTGATTAAAGAAATTGAATAAATCATTGGGCGAATTTAATGAAAGTCTATCGAATTGAGAAATGATTCTTAAATTTTTATTAAACTTGTCTAATGTTTTACATTGTAAATTTTCAAACAGTACGTTTTCTACTTCTTTTCCATTTGTACCATCTATAAAATTGATTCCTTTATTAACGTTACTGTTTTCAGAGTTCAATGGGATAATATTAACAGCACTAGATAATGACACGCTCTTGACCGTGGTATTATCGCTTAGGAAATCGATATCAATAAGCAAGATTTTCCCCGATAGTGTGAGCCTGGTGATCAGCTGACGTTTATTCACAGCTGGAGATGAAACTGTATTGTATTGAACTTCGTTATTTTCCGTTATGGTTAATGTATCTGTGAAGGTTTCGAATCCATAGATGTTAGATAACCTTTTGATTCCATCTATATTGACTTTTCCTGGTCGTTTAATGAGTATATCTGATATCTTTGATAATGAAATCACGAGCTCAGGATCTATTGTGGGCATTATGATAGTGTGACCGAGTATTTGCTATATTTTTGCTATGTATATCAGTACAATCAACAATGACTGGTTCAACTTATAAGACGCTCAATGTTTTCTTTCATGTTATGCGTTGATGATATTTTCTTCCTTACTTATGTTTCTGATTTGTGTGTTTTTTTTTCTTGTTTGCATGCAACGAGCCGAGATTATTTTTCGTGGAGTTTGTTTTACATGGGCTTTTTTTACAGGCAGTTAGACGAGAGACTTGATGCTACATTTTAGTTAAATGGTGGCTATATACAGAGATCTTATGAGTATATTATACGTAGAGTAGTTTGATTTATATTGGTGTAATAAAACTTTTGTTTTTACTGTGAAATTTATAATTTAACTCCGATATGAATAGCAGCGATACCAAAAGTTAAGTTTTCATAACCTTTACCAGGGACGTAAAAGCCTGCTTTTCTAATCATACCAGCAAATGATTCTTGATTTGGGAACTTTCTGATACTTTCAACCAAGTATTGATATGAATCTCTATCATTTGCAATCAATTGACCCATTAAAGGTAACAATGAGAATGAATAAGCTTGATATACGTAATCTAACAATTGATTATCAACTTGAGAGAACTCAAGACATGCAAAGATTCCACCTGGTTTCAAGACTCTATAAGCTGTGTTTAAACCTTCTTGAATATTAGTGAAATTTCTAATACCGAATGCAATTGTATATACATCTTTTGAATCTGATTCAATTTGATCTAAAGTCTCACCATTTTGTTCAATAAATTGAATTCTTGGAGAATTAGCATATTTTGTATTTAAATGTCTCTTATATCCTTCTTTTAACATATCTGGGTTAATATCAGCCACAGTCATAGTACTTTCATTATCACCAAATTTAGCAGATGCATGATCTAATAATCCAAATGCAATATCACCAGTACCTCCAGCAACATCAAGGAAATTTAAAGGTTCATTGGAATTTTGTCTCATTCCGCAGTCTAATTTATTAATCAAATGAGATTTCCATAAACGATGCACACCCATAGACATAACATCATTCATGATATCATAGTTGGATGCGACTGATGAAAAGACATCTCTTACTAAATGTTCTTTTTCTGTCTCTGCTACGGTTTTGAAACCGAAATGAGTGGTCTTGGATTGCTGTTGTTGCCTCAGTACTGAAATGCTAGAGAAAAATCTCTTGCCAAATGTCTGTCTGATCATTTTACAATTAATTGGTTTTGTCTATTGTGGCTGTTTGAATATACGTGTTGTTTCTTTCTTCAGATACTAATGTTTGCGTATATACTTTACCTTACTTTAATTTACCGGTACTTTCTTTATTGAAGTCTTTCTATGGATGAGAAAAGTGCAATTTTATTTGTGTGGCTGATGAGATTTTTGTTGCGGTCTATTTTGTTTTGCGGCTGGTGCATGTGGCTTGACGGAGCGAGAGGTTCTTTTAGGGGAAGAAGAGACTTTGTGATTATTTGGGAATAAATCTTTATGGAATAGTTTTTAATTAGCTGATAGTTCAAGACTAATTCTTCATGTATCAAGGCGCTTAGCTAATTTTTAGTATTAGACTAAATAAGTGAGTAGATAATTGAGCATGTTGTGGGGGCTTACTTTGTTTTTACTGTTTGTAGTACAAGGGCTAGTCATCCCAAAGGTAAAGATAATGTATTATGAGATGGGTAGTCAAGGAGAAAATGCATTACTCAAGCATTCAAATTGTCAAAAATCATGGGATACGCACGGATTATTAATGAACCAGCAATTAGGTTATGCTGGGCTATCTATGTTTGAGCACGAGTCTCAATTTATTACAGGTTCACCAATTGAAGATTTTACAAATTCTAGTATATTAGGTATAATTATAACTCGTGAAGATCTTCAAATTGATAAGCTTAATGAAAACGGATTAGGTAAATTAGTTGAGAATTCCAATAAATTTGATGTTTCAAAATATACTCGTGCATATCATAGTTTGAAACCCATTAGTATTCCCTTTGGTGCTAGTGGGTTATTTTTATTCAAGGAGAATAAAGAGAATATGAGTGAGCAAGAATATTATGGCCAGTTTGAAGATGATTATGGGAGACCAAAAGTACCTTATATGCAATTACTCGATTATTTTTTATTTGTTCCTGCATCGTATCTTAATGGTATAGGAATAGATATTTTCCAAATAAGTAGCAAATCAGGGATATTATTTTACAATAACAATGAAGCATCAAGATTGAATATCGTTGGTGATAAACCTGTCTTGATAAGCATTCTTCAAAATAAGTTACCAAGTGATGGTGAGAATAAGAACAACAATGGCAGTCTAGAAAACTCTGATGAGGTGAATAGTGATGACTTGATGTTGTTAAATAATGGGATGTTTGATATCAATGGGAATTTGTTTCTTAGTGATAATAGGTATTGTAAGTTAGGTGAGATTTCTGATAGTGCATGTTATCATTTCACGTTTAATTCTAAAGGTGAATTATCTGGAGCTGAAATGTCACCTTTATTTGACGTACGTTCCAAGCGACTTGTATTGAATCCGTATTATAAATTCACTCTTTTAGATTTGATTCCAAAGGATGACATTTCAGATGAGCAAATGGAAAGACTTAGAGAAACTGAAAAGAAAGAGCAAGAGCAATTGAAAAAGGAACCATTAGTAGTTGTTCGGGAATTTAAATCTGCAGTTTTAACACCGGAAGAAGAAAAACAGATGAAAAATAAGATGAAGGCAGATATGCAAGGACACCAAAAAAATTGGAAAAGTTCAAAAGATTTACAAATTGATAAAACTAAATTTGAAAAATTAGAAGGGTTAATCTATTCTAATTTACGTAAGAATATCGAGGATGCGCAAAGGAAGAAAGAACGAGAAGCAATTCATCTAAGTAATTAAGTAACTGAACAATTAAATTAAATTAAATTGAATTGAATAATCGGATAAACATTCACTTATATATAACTAGACTAAATACGTCCACGGAGATATACCTTAAAGACACAAATAAAAAGATAAACGAAAACCGAAGAAATTAAGAAATTAACGGCAAGTACCCGACCCCCAAACCGGGCAGTGCGCTCGGCTAACCCCCATCGATTGAATTCAAAGTTATACCCGAGCAAGGAAAACAAGGAATTAAGGCAGGCATGGAAAATTGTGAGACTGAGAAGGAAGGATGAAGGATCTACTCTAATCGATATACGTATATATATATATATATATATATAGCCTTGTTTCGTTATCGTTTCCACTTATCAATTACTCTGTTTATTAGTTAGTTAGTTAGATAATTAGTTAGTCAATTAGTTAGTCAATTAGTTAGTTAGTCAATTACTATATATAAGAAGTTATAATGTCATTATCATCATTCAGTTGTTGTGTTACTAAGACCTTTCACGAAGGTTCAATTCAAGGTGAATTCATTAATATCAGTGGAATCAAGACTTATATTACTGGTGATAAGACCAAGACTTCTAAAGTCTATTTATTCTTTACTGATATCTTCGGTAATGAATTCAAGAATGCTAATCTTGCTGCTGATTTAATTGCTAAGAAAACAGGTTATTTTGTTATTATGCCTGATTTATTTAAAGGTGATCCTGCTCCACTTGATAAAGCACCAGATTTTTTACCAACTTGGTTACCTAAACATCCAGTTGATGAAATCGAAGCATTTTTAAAACCTTTTGTTGCTGAAGTTAAAAGTACTTATAAACCTGAATATTTAGTTGGTGGAGGATATTGTTTTGGAGCTAAGATTGTAGTTGATGAATTAACTTCTGACGGTTATTTAGATGCAGGAGCAGTTGCTCATCCATCTTTATTAACTGCTGAATCTGTTGATAAAATCACTAAACCAATTTATATTTCAGCAGGTCAAATGGATCCTCAATTTACTACTGAATTAAGACATAAGAGTGAAGAATTATTAATTAAAAATAAAGTTCTTTTTTCAATTGCTTTATATTCTCATGTTATGCATGGATTTTCAATTAAAGGTGATATGACTGATGAACCAGTAAGATATGCTGCTGATCGTGTTTATACTGAACAAACTGCTTTTTTCAAACGTTTTGAATAAGTTTAAGTAATTTTCTTTACACTATACAGTTAATATTAATCAGATAGATGTTGATTAATTAATAAATTAATAATTTAACAGTTTAATAAATTAAATATATCTAAACAAGACAACATTTTTTTTTATTTATTTGTCATTTTGATATGTTATGCTATGTTAATACGGTAATTGTATAGGTTGTATTTCGGTTTATGTAAATATTTTGAAATTTTAGTTAGTTATGAAGAATCGATTTATTTAATTTTAATTTACTTACAACTTTTTGTATGCTTGTTTGTGTACACCATTTCTGTTTTTACCTTCTTCCAAACCCATAAACAGCTGAAGAAGGCTGTACTTTTTGTTGATCACCACCAAGTGAATTATTTCTTAATGCATTATGATTAGTTGTATTACTAATATAATTATTATTAGCACTTGAATTCTTAAAATAAATTGATGAATCGTCATCATCTTCTTCATAATCTACTTCGAATGGATTTGATTTCTTTGTGCTTGTAGCTGTTGAACTATTTGTATTCATTGCTATTGAAGTTGGTGTAGCTCTTGATTGTTGTTGTTGTTGTTGTTGTGGTTGTGAAGGTAATGGTTGAGATTGTTTATTATCTATAAACATTGAATCACGATCATGACCTCTCATTGCAGTAGCACCTAAAGCTGCTAATTCTACATCTGTTTTATCATGAGCTATTTCTTCACCTTCTTTAGGTATGAAAGAACCACGATCATCTTTTATTGGTTGATATCTTGTATCTGGATTCCTACGAATCAAAGCTAATGTACATGTAACTATGGTGAAAACAAGTAAAATAAATGCAAATACTGCATTTATAACAAAATAAACTACTGCAGCAATTGATGAAATAGCTGCTTTTTGACTAAAAACATTTGAGAAAAATAAATAAAAGACTGAATTAATAACGTTTATCACTGCAATAAAGATATTAAAAACATTTGTTCTTTTATCCATATATGGTCTAAAAATGATTGATAATATACAATAAATGACATCAAATGCAAAGATTAAACAAGCAGCAATTTTCCCATGACCTTGTAAAACAGCAATAACTAATGATCTTAATAATAAATAAATTAAATAAATTCCAATCCAATAAAAATGAGATGCTTTATATTGAGAATATAAAAATCCAAATTTGTTTAAAATTTTTGCATTTCCATATAATAAATAAGCAGGATTTTTAAATTCTCTTACAGATTTAATACCTGCTAATAAAATTCTAATCATTGCATAAAGCATTAATACCCAAGTTACAGCTAATATAACTATAGCAAATACGAGACAACCTGGAGAATCATTTCTTGTAAATTCCCAAATACAAACTAAAGTTAATTGAGGGAAAGTAATTGAAAATAAACGATATAATGAACCTTTAATAATATTAGTCCAATTATTTCTAAAACCAATTAATTTATTTTGATTTGCTAAACCTGTTCTTACAGATAATTCACAAATTGCTTTGAAAAACATTAATAAGACTAATAAGATGAATCCAATAAATAAGAAAAAAATAATTGAAGTCATGAAAAGATTTGAAATTTCAATATTTGCTAAATAAGCAACTCTTTGAATACCTCTTAAAACTAAAGTTTTATCATTAATATCACTTTCATCCGTGGTATATAAACTTGAATCATCTAAGACATCGGTAAGATCTGAATCTGATCTTTTTTTCAAGAATTTTTTCAATAATCTTTGAACCGAGATTGAATAAACTGATTTATTTGCCAATACAGAAGTAACTTCACCACCAGTTGATTGAACATACCAATAAATCATAGTTTGCATAAATTCAGTTTTAATAATACCCATTGTCCATTGAAAATTTTGAGCCCAAGAAGCAGCAATTGGAGGGACTTTATTAACACCTAACATTGAAGTAATTGCTAAATTTTGGAAATAAATGAATAAAGAAGCAGCATTTGAAGCAATATGAGCAGCGGTTGCCGAATGACCTAAGATTGAAACAAATGAAGAAACAACAAGACCTAAACCTGCAACTACGGCAATAGGCCAACCTGCATATTTAGTTTGAACGGTTTTACCATTAGTTAATATAGCTTTAACACAAGCTAAAGGATCGGTATTATTTGTATCATCAGTATCATAAACAATGACTTGAACATAAGCATCTAAATCAGGTACTGTATAACCAATAGAAGGGATTTGAGAAGAATAATCATCATTTGTTAATTGATAAGTTTGACCTCCAATATATAATCTACCTGAAGTCATGGGACATAAACTTGAATAACCTAAAGAACAAGCTTCAATAGTGAAAGTATCAATAGTTAAACCATAAACTACCACAGTAGCTACAGCTTTAACATTTCCCGAGATGGTTGAAACAGCATCAATATCGAATACTACTGAATTATTTGAAGGGTAATAAACGACATCAAAATATGAAGTTGTAAATTGTGAATTTTCCATACATGTTAATAAAGAGTTTGATTCTAAGTAATTTTGAGCATGGACATTAATGAGTAAGAAGTTGAAGATATAGATTATATGCAGCAGGGACGGCCAAGAGGAGAACATGTCTATGGGTATATTGTATACTGTATATATATATACTTGTATATACTGTACAGTGTATAAACAAATAGACAGATAGACAGATAGTTGATCAAGCAAAGTAAGTAAAGTAACTAGGGTAGAGTGAAAAAAAGGAGAAAAGAAATAACCAAATGAAACAAAGGCTGATCTGTTATTATTATTATTATTATGGAGGTTGATATATTTATTTGATCTTTGCACTTCTTCAGTAATAATTGATAAGAATAAGCAGAAAATAAGCAGAAAATAAGCAGAAACACAAGCAGAGAAAGCCAGCCACTTTGATTTAGTTATTTTTAGCCACTTTAGCCACTGACTAACTGCATAAAACTAACTGCATAAGACTAAAAAAGCAGCACTAAAAAGGAAAGCAAAAAAAGAGGCGCGGTTTTTCTTTTCCACATTTTTTTCCACTTAAATACATCCATACACCACAAGTAAGCAAACCATAAGCAAAGCACAGCCCAGATTAGTCTATTCTATTCTAGTCGATCGACCTATCTTGCTAGTCTCACCCCACCCGACTAATAACACAGCACAGAAAAAGAATGAAAATTTACCCCGCATCTTCTCTTGAGTGTGAGTGACTATTACGACCACACTAAATGGGCTTAACTATACATTACATTACTTAATATACAATGTATGCAATAATGTATGCAATATATCACTCTATATTGTCTCTGCCAATGCTAGCTGGAAATTGTTGGCTTTATTTAGTAAGTAGATTTGTTGGTTGATTTATTCTGAGTGAGTGAGTGAGTGAGAGAACCCTTTAGTCCTTTACACCCTATTCTTTCATCTATCAACTGTCATTCTTTTTTCTCTTAGTATTATACTTATATATACTTATATATATATACTTCTTATATCTTATATCTTATATCTTATATCTTATATCTTATATCTTATATCTTATCTTATTAGTGCATTGTGCTTGTTGTTGATTGACTGAGTGTGCATACACTATATTTTACTATATTATACAGATCTATCTTTATACTTTATTGCCAAAATGACTGATGCTCCTGTTGTTAAAGCACTCGATAATGAACATCTCATGAATGAGACTTCAATTGATCCTCCTCAAGGTTTCTTTGATAGACACCCTTCAAAACCTCATTTATCTTCTTTTGATGAATATAAATCAATGTATAAAGAATCTATTGAAAATCCTGATAAATTCTTTGGTAATCAAGCAAATAATTTATTATCTTGGTCAAAACCTTTCCAATTTACTAAATATCCTCCAACTCCTACAGATGGTACTTCAAAAGGTGGTTTCAAAGATAATCAAGGAGATTCTTCTTCTTGGTTCGTAGGTGGTGAATTAAATGCTTCTTATAATTGTATTGATAGATGGGCTTTGAAAAATCCAAATAAAGTGGCTATTATTTATGAAGCTGATGAACCAAATCAAGGTAGATCAATTACTTATGGAGAATTATTAAAAGAAGTCTCTAAATTGGCTCATGTATTAACCGATTTAGGTGTTAAAAAAGGTGATACCGTGGCTGTTTATTTACCAATGATTCCCGAAGCTTTAATTACTTTATTAGCAATTGTTAGAATTGGTGCCATTCATTCAGTTGTATTTGCAGGTTTTTCATCAGGTTCTTTAAGAGATAGAATTAATGATGCTAATTCAAAATTAGTAATTACTACTGATGAATCTAAAAGAGGTGGTAAAATCATTGAAACTAAAAAAATCGTTGATGATGCTTTAACTACTTGTCCTCAAGTTAAAAATGTATTGGTTTTCCAAAGAACTGGTAATAAACATATTCCTTGGAATGATAAAAGAGATTTATGGTGGCATAAAGAAATTATTAAATATCCACCTTATTTTACTCCTGTTAATATGGCTTCTGAAGATACTTTATTCTTATTATATACTTCAGGTTCAACTGGTAAACCAAAAGGTATTCAACATTCTACCGCGGGTTATTTATTAGGTACTTTATTAACTACTCGTTATGTCTTTGATATTCATGAACATGATATCTTATTCACAGCGGGTGATGTCGGTTGGATTACTGGTCATTCTTATGTCGTTTATGGTCCTCTATTAAATGGGGCTACTACTATGGTTTTTGAAGGTACTCCTGCTTATCCAAATTATTCAAGATATTGGGATATAGTAGATAAATATAAAGTTACTCAATTTTATGTTGCTCCCACGGCTTTAAGATTATTAAAAAGAGCTGGAACTCAATATGTTGAAAATCATGATTTATCTTCAATTAGAGTATTAGGTTCTGTTGGTGAACCAATTGCTGCTGAAGTTTGGGAATGGTATAATGATTATGTTGGTAGACATAAAGCTCATATTTGTGATACTTATTGGCAAACTGAAACTGGGTCCCATATTATTTGTCCATTAGCTGGTGTTTCTCCAACAAAACCAGGTTCTGCTTCTTTCCCATTTTTTGGTATTGATCCTTTAATTATTGATCCTGTTACTGGTGAAGAACAAAAGGGTAATAATGTCGAAGGTGTATTGGCTATACGTTCTCCTTGGCCTTCAATGGCAAGAACCATTTGGAAAGATTATAATAGATTCTTGGATACTTATTTAAAACCTTATGATTCTGTTTATTTCACTGGTGATGGTGCTGCTAGAGATTCAGAAGGGTTTTATTGGATTTTAGGTAGAGTCGATGATGTAGTTAATGTATCTGGTCATAGATTATCTACAGCTGAAATCGAAAGTGCTTTAATTGAACATCATTTAGTTGCTGAAAGTGCTGTGGTTGGATTCCCAGATGAATTAACTGGTTCTGCTGTAGCTGCTTTTGTTTCTTTGAAAAATAAATCCATTTCTGATGTTTCTGAAATTAAAAAAGAATTAATTTTAACAGTTAGAAAAGAAATTGGTCCATTTGCAGCTCCAAAATTAATTTTATTAATTGATGATTTACCAAAGACTAGATCTGGTAAAATTATGAGAAGAATCTTGAGAAAAATCTTAGCTCATGAAGAAGATCAATTAGGTGATATTTCAACTTTATCTAATCCTCAAGTTGTTGATCATATTATTGAAGTTGTTAAACGTGATGTTCGTGGTGGTAAATAATAACACACCCACAAACACACGCACAAATCCACACAATTATAATTTTTTTTTTTTTTAAAAAAAAACAATCTCCCTTTATCATTTAATCCTTCTTTTGCTCTTTGTATTTAGTTTGACTTACTTCTTCTAACATACTATCTTCAGTATTATTATTATTATTATTATTATTATTCATTATTTATCATTATTTATTATTCAGTATTATTATCATTACTGTCATCATTACTATCTTTATTCTTTAATTAGTATTCTTTGAGTTACTTCAATTAACTTTTTTAACTTATTTATTTATTTATTTATTTATTGGTACACTAAATGATTAACTGACTTAGTGGCTTATTTGTATTGTAAATTAAATACATACTTAATTTACAAATTAATTTAATTAAGTATGTGGAGATGTAATTAAAATCAATAAAAAAAAAAACTACATCCGTGCATGTTTTGTTTTTTTAAAAATATTATTGTGCATGTATTATTATTTTACGTGCATGTATATTATTATTTTATCATGGTTGCCTTCTTCAGTCACTTTGTAAGTATTCGAAACGCAAAGCTAAAGCTAAAGTCAGAATTAATAACTTAGTCGGTAAAGGTTTGGGATTGTACGAGGTAGATGTCATTAAACATAAAAATGTTAGTGAGATGACACATAATCATCATCATCATCATCATCAAGACGAAGATACATCTGAAGATGTTTTTTCTTCTTTAAATGAATCTTTTATTCAACGGATAGATAATGGAGTTGTCGTTAAACCTGAATATGTTTTAGGTTCGGTTAATTCTAGCCTTAGTGATCCTGATTCAATTCTGAAAGATAAAGAAGAAGAAGAAGGTATAAGAGAAAAGCATGATGGAGTTGCTGTTTTTTCGTCTACTCTTGATAAAGAAAATAAGAGTCAAAGTCAACAAGAAGTATATGGTGGAATAGCAGAGGAAGAAAACAACAACGAGAATGTATTTTCATCTAGTTTGGACCCAGAGGAAAATGGTAATGTTAGTAAAGTTAATGATGAACCAATACACGTATCTTTTATCAATGGCAAAAGAAAAAAAAGTGATGTTTCTAGTTCAGATTTTGATTGGGGGTCAGTTGATGATAATCAATTTATTGCTTTTGTAAACCAGCTTTCTCAGCGGTACTCTCAAAAAAATAAGATCCAAAATGAAGAAGAACAAGATGAGAATACAATAACAACAAATGTGGCAGAAGGTGATAATTTCGGAGATTTAGATGAACGTCAAGATGAAACTACAGGTACTGAATTAGAATTTGGAGATTATACTACTTATTTCACTAATAAACGTCTTGATCAACAACGACTAGATCAGCAGTACATTGACTTTGTGAAGAAAGCTGATCCTACTAAAAATTATACATCGATATTTACAGGTTGTATTATTTATATTAATGGGAAAACATCACCAGATATAGCAACTTTGCATAAATTAATTATTTTACATGGTGGTACATTTTTACATTATTTATCAGGTAAAAAAGCAGTGACTCATATAATAGCTGAAAATTTAACTCCTAGGAAAAGATTGGAATTTCAAAATTATAAAGTAGTTAAACCTAGTTGGATTATAGATTCTGTTCAATGTGGCAAATTAAAAAATTGGGCTGATTATATGTTAATCTATAATGATTATGGACAAGTTCAATTACCTTTTGGATTAAATCAGCAGCGGAAAAGTGCAAAGACACTTGACGTTCAACCAAATATTGAAGAACAACAAGATGAAGAACAAGAAGAAACAGTGGATTTGATAAATGAATTGACGCAGGATGAGGAGTTTGAAAATAGTCAGCATGATGAACCTTTAACTATACAAAATGCAACAACAACAACAACAACAACAACAGCATTAACAACAAACATGGATGCAAAACATCCTGATTTTTTGAAGTTTTTCTTTGCTAATTCTAGATTACACCATTTAAGTACATGGAAAGCTGAATTGCGTCAACAATTTTTGAAACGTGCAATGGATAAACTCAAGTCTATTAACCGTAGTGATAGGACCATGAAAACAATGGAAACTCAAGAAAGAGTTATAATACATGTTGATTTTGATTGTTTCTTTGCTTCTGTATCAGCCATGTATAATTCTCCAGCTTATGATATTAACAAACATCCTATTGCTGTAACTCATGGAGGACCCAACTCAGATGTGTCATCATGCAATTATATTGCTCGTCAACATGGAATAAAGAATGGAATGTGGTTAAAGAATGCTAAGTCTAAGTGTCCCGATCTAATCACATTAGATTATAATTTTTCACGGTATGAAGAAGTATCTTCATTATTTTATCAATGTCTTTTGGAAATGGATTTGGATTCAATACTGCCTGTTTCTGTTGATGAGGCATTGATTGATGTTACTTCTCTTGTTTTTAATCAAGGTTGGGATGAATTGGAGTTAATGCAAATGATTAAAAATCAAATCATGACACAAACTCGATGTTCAGTGAGTTGTGGATGTGGATCTAATGTCCTATTAGCCAAATTGGCATTAAGAAAGGCTAAACCTGATGGTTGTTTTTCATTGTTGAAAAAAACGCAGGATGAACTTATGGATTTTTTAAAAGACGTGGATTTGATGCAATTACCAGGTATAGGATCTATGATTAATGCTAAATTATGTACTGAGCTACGATCAGATTACGTTTCCTTAGGTGCTGTGCAATGTCTTACTAAGGATAAGCTTATGAGTTTATTGGGTACAAAGACTGGTTCTATGGTGTTTGATCAAGTACGTGGAATTGATGCAACTAGTATTGATATCCAGGCTAATCCTGATGAATTCACAAGAAAGTCTGTATCGGTTGATGTTAATTGGGGGATAAGATTTGATACGGGAACTCAAGTTGAAGAGTTTTTGGGAAGGCTCGCATACGAGGTTTCTAATAGGATGCAGAAGCTTGGTGTTCAAGGTAAGCAAATTACTTTGAAATTAGCTAAGAGACAGGCTAATGCTCCTATTCAACCTCCTAAATTTATGGGTATGGGACTTTGCGATTTTATATCTAGGTCATCAAGGTTAGGTGTGCCTACAAGAGAACCAGGAGTTTTGATGTCTGAAATGAAGGCGTTGTGGAGATACGTTGGATTTGAGCCAACTGAACTTCGAGGTGTTGCAGTGACTGTATCTAGATTACTCGATGATTCACAAGTGATTAAAGAAGATACTCGTCAAACCAAGCTTAATTTCATGAAACTTAATGATAAACCATCTGCTATTGGTCCTATGTTGAAATATTCACCTAAAAAGGACAAGAATCATTCTGAGCCATTAAAGTTTACAAGTCGAAAAAAGCAAGCACCTCCTAGTATTGTCAATTTGTTAAATCAGGTCAATCATCAAGGAAATGGAAACAAAGCTACAATTGCAACTACAACTACAACTACACATGCCACTAATAAGAATATTACGAAGTCGCAAATCGATTGGGAAACGTTTAATGAACTACCTGAATTTATCCAAGATGAGATCAAATCTGAATTAGAGTCACGTAACCAAGGACAACAAGAAAATCCGAATCAGCATCAGTATCAGCGCAAAAGGATTGATTTTGAAATGTCACCAAGTAAGAAACGTATCTTGAAATCACCTGTGAAATCACCCATAAAATCACCTATGAAATCATCACAGCGTCAATTGCAGTATAGATCTGCTTCACCTTCGCCTACAAAGTCCAAAAATAACAACAATAATTTAGTATTAGACAACTTTTTAAAAAGCTCACCTAGTGTTTCACCCACTAAGCCACATCGGTTTTATCATCACAATACAAACGCAAACAACCACTATAGAGACATTGAAATTACAGATCAATGGTGTGATGATCATGCAACTACCCCTGTGTTTCAAAACATTACAGATTATCAAGTTTTGTTAAGTAGACTTGATGAGTGGGTTAGTTTCACTATTACTCAAGGTGGCCCACATGAGCTTGATTTACAACTATTTGAGAAATTTATGGCTGAGTTGTATACTGATAATCAATTAGTTAAATTATTAAATTTATTGGAGTTCTTGAAAAATTGTATTATTAAACATAAAATCCTCAAAATGAGCTATAAAGGGAAGACAACAGTGCAAAGCCAAGATCAAAACCAGCAACAAGAAGAAGTTTATTCTGATGTGGATATTTCCACCGGATTGGACGATTGGAATAAGATACTGTTGGATTTGAATGTAAAGTATTGCAATACCATCGATTACACTGATTTGCTTACTACATTTTAAATAATCATGTTTTATATTATTAGTTAGTGTACAGTACATAAATTCAAAAAAAGAATTAGTTTTTTTTTTTTTTTAAACCATTAATATTCGGGAGCTAGTCCCAATGCGATGAATACAACAGCACATACAGATACGGCAACCGTGGGTATTCCAGCATATACAACAAGTCTTACAAAGATCTCTAATGCATATCTTGGTTTCCACGCCCCGCATATTTCATCATCGTGTTTTGTCCTTAGACCTAAATCTTCTTTCTTCAACATATGTGGCTTATCGTTCAATTTCAAAATTTTCAACAAAATTTTATGTACTGGTGAAAACCATGCAGTTAAAATAGGTTTAGAAAATTCTTTCCAAATTACAATCAATACTACACCAATGACACATCTCGCTATTGTTTTCAATAATCCTAGTTCTTCATAACTATATGGTAAGACACAAGGCTGAGTTGGATCAGGATACGCTAAAGGTGAATTTGATATGGCCCAATGATTTAGTTCTAGTCCCAGTAACACTCCAACAAAAGCTACACTATCGTCAAAACAAGGACATGCATCTAATGGTATCGTATGATAATAAATTAAAGAGTAGTAAAATATGCAGATCCCAATTGGAATTAACCATGAGCTTTGGAAAACTAGTTGATCCCAATAATCTCCAATTAAGTTTCTAATCAGCACTAATGAAACTCCAATGATTGTTCCTGCAGTTAAGTCTACAAATCCATGCATCCCACAGTAAATTCGACCAAAAACTAAAGATGCGTAATATATTAATAATAAAGAAAATGCAGTGATGTTGAAAATAATTGATTGATTAGGTGCACGAGCACAAAGCTCTTGAAACATTAATAGTGTCACCCCAGAAGCATTAGCTGTGTGACTAGATGGACAACCATATTCTTTAGCTGTATAATGACTCAAAGTAATTCTGTGTAATGGTGGTGACTTTGGTCTTGGTAAACATAAGTAATCCTTAAGTAATCCTGAAAAATAGATGCCTAGACCTAAAACAATGACTAAATCACGTAATAGTCGAAGATTACCAAACCAAACTGGAATAGGGAGCATTATAACGTAAAATGTATGCGCACCAAGATTAGCTGTATATGGGAAGTAAATGTCATTGATTTTAGACCTGTACCTTTCTTGAATTCTAGCTAGTAATGCAGTCTCTTGTTCTACAAGACGTAAAAGATATGATCTTATAGCATACCGTGTGGGACCCAATTGAGTCTTATAAAACAAATCACTTTTCCAACCAGCATCATACTTAAATGTGTCTTCAAGTTCATGTGTCTTTTCAATCTGTTTGTCTAAGGAATCAGACGAATCACTGGATTTCGTATTGAGATTATTTATGAAATTAGACGAGGTACTGCTAGGAGACATACTAGAGTGCGACATTGCCACGGAGGTGTCACAAAATCAGTCTTTCCTCCTCCTTGTAATCTAAAAGAACAATGTGAACTTATATGAGTCTATGGACACTCGGTAAAACCTATCCAGTCTAATTATAACTAAACCACCACCCGATCAGCCAAACTAGTAAGCAGTCTGTGCTGAAAATATCAAGGCCTGCCTGGCTGAAGCCAAACTTTAAAAAGCAGGACAAAAAAAAAAAAAAAGCCCCCCGAAAATATCGACGCGACTTATCAAGTGGTTTTTTGGCGCTCTTTTTGTTTACTTTGTTCAATTGAAACAACAACAGTTGAAGAGCTTGGTTGGTGCCATAAAGAATAGAGGAAAGAAAGTTGTTACACTGGTTAGACTAGATTGCTGATTTCACTGTTCAGTGTATATACAGATGAGCACAGACTACTATATCAGGCCCGAGTCCCAGGGCTCGTCGTATACTTTGGAAAACGACTCGCATTTGATACATACCGATACTCAATTCAAGGTTGTCATTATTGGAGATTCAGGATGTGGTAAGACTTCATTGTTGACGTCGTTCATCAAGGGACATCTACCATTAGATTATGAGCCTACTATCTTTGAGAATCAGCGTGCATATTTGAAAGATGAATCCACTGGGAAGGTAATTGCCTTGGATTTATGGGATACCGCTGGACAAGAAGATTACGCAAGATTGAGAAAGATGAGTTACTCAGAGACGGATTTAGTTATACTTGCATACTCTGTGGATCAAGCTGCCACATTGGAGAACATAGAGTATATATGGGCTCCAGAATTAGCTGAATGTGCACCCACTGCACCACTAATACTAGTTGGTCTTAAATCTGATTTACCTAACCGTGTGCAATCAGCGGCTGCGTTCGATCTAGCACAAAGGCTCAATGCCCATGCACATCTACGCATTTCTGCAAAGGAGTTTTACAACGTTAATGAATTGTTCAACTGCTGTGTTAATACTTGTTTGTCTAGTAGAGCTGCTCATAATAATAATGCCAGGTACTCAGCCCATTTTGAGTCTAGTTCAACCCATGAACATGGCTTGAGATGTTGTTCTATTGTTTAATAACTTATTATTTACTCATGTTTATGCTTCTTATTTTGTCTTCCTGTTTTTCTGTCTCTAATATCTATATACCTTTTCACTCTGTATAATTTAGTTGTACAAATATAATATTAACATCACTTAGTAGGTTTAAAAGATATAAAAATTAAGTAAGGAAGCAGAGTGTCTTAAATGCAAGAAGTCATTGAGCCACGACTATTACCGTTTGTAAAAATGATAATTAACCTTAATGGAGTAATGCGGTATCAGCATACCCACGAGTACTTTACAAAATTAGGTTGATGTTTTATTCTTCATTACTCACTATTCATTATTTAGCATTCAGTATTCAGTATTCAGTATTCAGGATTTAGGATTCGTTGTTCAAATTAATCTAATTATCAATTTTGTCAAAATTTCGGCTTTCTTGTTGATAATAAGAAGTATCAAGCAGATCAATTCACCTACCACAAACTCATCAAGTATATTTGCAATATATCTATCCACGTATTTAGATTTTTATATAAAATTATGTTGTAAACCTCACAAGTCCAAGAGACTCGTGGCCAGCCAATCAGCGACGAGAGTAAACTGCTTATTTTTAAATAATTATACTATATTTGAATAATTTTGTATGAAAGTCTTTTTGTAACACTCAGTATAATGTACTTAAGTCAACACAATATCCATATACCAGACGATAAACGCCATTTAATAACCTATTTTAGGCTAAAATGGTCATAAAACATTAAAAGTAAGAAAATAGAGAACTCATAAAACTCAACACCCGCAAAAACGAGACAATATGTACATATATATTTTTTTTTTGTGGTTTTTCAGATTTTTTTTTTTTTTTTGTTTAATAAACTGGATTTAGTATTACTATAAAGGGTTTTACATTTATACATTTATAATCAAGTAGAACTGCTTTTTGGACCACTATATGCTTAGTAAGCTGCGATCAACATCAGCTACTGTTATTCTAAGTATTTCAAAGAAGCAACTTTGTGTTCTATCCACCCGTTACATACAACTGCATCATTATCAATATAGATTTTATCATCAGGACAAACACTATAGAAATACTTCAAAAATGGTCATAGCTGATATTGAGATAAAGGGCCAAAAGAGAGTCACTGAAGAACCAAATGGTACTGGTGAGTTAATGGCTAAGAAAATCAACAATTTGAGTAACTTACAAAAGAATAAAAAGGAAGGAGGAAAAAAGAATAAAAGGAAAGCTAAGAGATTAGATCCGGAACCTACTACACCTTTAGGTGTATTGCTGTTTAAAGAGATTCCTGAAATTTGCGAAGAGTTTGGTTTGACTGAGGAACAAATCACTAATAATGTTAATCTCATCTTAAATGATCCTGAGGCCAAGTTAAGATACAATAGAGAAGTTAAAAATGTTGAAATATTAAGATATTCTTCTAATGGTGATGGGTTAGCTTTGATTGATCATCCTGATCTTCCTAATGGTAAGCAAATTGTTGTGGTCCCATTTAGTATGCCTGGTGATACTGTAAATATTAGAGTATTTATGACTAAACATACACATGTAGAAGCTGATTTGTTAGAGATTGTTAGCAAAGGTGAACATCGTGATGATTCATTGATCAAATGTAAGTATTTTGGTGTTTGTTCAGGATGTCAGTACCAACAGATTGAGTATGAACAGCAATTGGTATTTAAGCAAAATACAGTTAAAAATGCATATAAGTTTTTTGCTCCAAGATTATCAATGATGAATAAATTGCCTGAAGTGGGGACAACAGTTTCAAGTCCTTTACAATACGGATATAGAACTAAATTAACTCCACATTATGAGATCAAGAAATTTAGAGATCAGAAAGAGATGCCAAATTTTGGGTTTGGAAATAAAGGTAAACCTACATGGAGACCATCAGTTCCCTTACGTGATTATCCTGGTGGAGTAATGGATATTGAAGATTGTATTATTGGTACTGAAATTATTAGAAAAGGTATGAAAAATGAAAGAGATAGACTTCAATTTGAAATCAATAATAATGAAAAGGGGTTAAAACATAAAGCTACTACTGTATTATTAAGAGAAGATACAAAATATTTGGATAAACTCGAGAAGGAAGGAGAAGAAGACAAAAATTACGTGTTACGCGGTTCAAAGGATATTAATACAGGTGAAATAACAACTGAAGTACATAGAGATGAGAATATAATCAAGACATGTGTTACTGATAATAATGCTATAGTTAGTGAAATTGTGGGTGGATTAAGATTTGATTTTGTCGCAAATGAATTTTTCCAAAATAATAATTCTATCTTACCTAAAGTTATAACATATGTACAAGATAATTTAGGTATTGATGATTCTGATAATTCTGAAAATTATCTTGTTGATGCATATTGTGGTTCAGGATTATTTAGTATTTCATCAGCTAAATCCGTGACGAAATCATTAGGTGTTGAAATCAGTGCACATTCAATAAGGTTTGCTAAACGTAATGTGGAATTAAACAACATTACTAATTGTTCATTTATTGAAGGTAAAGCTGAAAAGTTATTTGCATCAATTGATTTCCCCAGGGAGAAAACATCTGTTATTTTAGATCCACCAAGAAAAGGTTGTGATGATGTATTTTTAACACAATTGAGTGAATTTTTCCCACGTAAGATTGTTTATGTTTCATGTAACGTTCATTCTCAAGCTCGTGATTTAGAATATTTTATCAATGAGACTAAAAATGGGGATCAATACGAAATTGAAAGTATTAGAGGATTTGATTTTTTTCCTCAAACTCATCATGTTGAAGGTGTTGCTGTGTTAAAGAGAAAGTCTTTATAACTAGCTAACTAATTTGGTATCTTTTTTCGGCACGAGTTGTATAATAATTTATTAGATAATAATAAATACACAAGATAAATATATATAACACTAATAATATATGATACAATAAAGTAGTTAAATGTAAAATAAGGTAAAAACAAAAAAAAAAGGTATAACGTTTTTGAAAAAAAACGAAAAACACAAAAGTATAAAAATAAAAAAGTAAAAAAGGGTGAAAAGGTAAAAAGAAGGAAACTCGGCCCATAGTTATAGTAATAATAATAATAAGAGATTTTTGTTATAATAAAACATCACATCGATAAGCTAAGCAACAAAAAGACACCAAAGCCGATGAATATCAACTAGTATACAATTTCAAATATGATTGATAATAATAATAATAAGAAGAAGAAGTAACACAAGAAAATTCAAATATCTTGAATAAATAAAATAAACGGTTAAAAGTTAAAAAAAAAGCACATTACTTTTCTTCACTTTAGTGACCTTGAGTCTTTAAGTATTCAGCTTTTTCTAATTCGTATCTCTTCTTATCAGCTTCAGCTTTAGCTTCATAAGGAGCTTTACCAGTAGCGTCTAAGGCCTTCCATTTTTCACCTAAGACTTTACCAATGGCACCGAAAGCGATACCTGGGTTTTCAGCTCTAACAATGTCTCTTTGTTCATTAGCAAAGAACATGTAAGCGGATAATGATCTCTTTGGAGCATTTGGGTCTATAATAGCAAACAAGATAATCAATCAATTGTTAGTAAACAAAACATGTACGACAAAACAAATAAAACACGTAAAACACGTAATATCAAAACACAAAAAACAAATATAAACTAAAAGACATACCCTTCTTCTTTCTGGAAACTTTGACTTTACCTGACATTTTGAATATTAAGTAACTATTAAATTAAAGAAAAGTTAGTAAAAGGTCAAGATAATACGTGATGAAGTATAAGTAAGTAAGTTACCCACAGATAAGATAAACAAAGCAGAGAGTAAGAGAGTAAGAGGAAAGCAAAGGGAAACAGAGAGAGGCGGCAGAAGCTAGAGAATATATTCAGTAGCAGCACAGTGTAAACAAACAAACAAATAAACAACCGCACACGGTAGTAGTAGTAGTGCACCGACACTTGAAATACTAGACTAACAATAAGCAGTAAACAAACAAAAACACACACACAAAACCGCGTCAGTCTCACTCTAGCAAATTATAGAACATCCTTGCACCGCCACCAGCCTTTCCCTTACTAATAAACTACTAATAAACTACTAGTAAGTAAGCTTTTTCCAGCGAGCCGCAGCGATTTGTTTTCCCACCCAATCAAAATATTCCAGCCCTGCCTGCCTCTCCTTGCGTGGAGTTCAGTTTCCTCAATTCCCCCCAATGGAAATGGCCCACTGTAATCCCCTCCCCCCTTCAGCAACCACAGCAATCTACTGAAACACATCAAGGTGGATTAAGACACCTATATCACAATATAGACGTGCTCAATGTATATGTATATGTGTATGTGTACGGCATACATACATATACCCACCTTTATGTCTCTTCGAGCATTCGAGTATGGGGTAGATAGGCAGACAGGCCATAGTTTCTCTACCATAACCTGGATAACTAACTAACTATACAGCAATAATAATGATAAACAAACTATAGGGATACAATTGAGTGTGTATGTGTATATGTATCCCCCCATATAGTTATAAATTCATCATAGAAAGGTAATTGAACATACTTTTAAAATGATTAATCTCAATTTAATGCGATAATACAATATATTAAGTACTAATATAAACCACCTATATAAAAAACACACATACAAATAAGTTAGTAGTAGTTAAGTAAGTGAGAATGGCAGTCATTGTAAGGCTTATTGAGAGCTTTTTTCCCTCTTAATAGCGCTCTTTTCTAAGTTAGTGATTAATATTGAGAAGTTTCAACGAGTGGTGCAAGGTGTGCATGTTAGTTGATTATGTAAGTGTACAGGGTAACCCCTTTGTTTTTATTAATGCTACTATTTATACTATACTATACTACTATATTACTACTATAATACTACAATACTATACTATTTTGCATTAGTTGATAAATGATTTATGATGTATAAATAAAAATACTTAACTACTTACATACCTACAATACCCACTTATATCAGTAAGGATATATATATATATATATATAGACAGTCAGCTAGTTAGCTAAGCTTAATAAAAGCCTAATTGAAGTTTCCCCAACCAAAGGTGTTATTACCATTGTAACTGTTCATATTAGGGTAGCCTGTATTGTAACCCGGGTATTGAGTTTGGTAATATTGTTGTTGTTGTTGTGGTTGTGGTTGTTGTTGCTGAAGTGGGTTGGCAGATGCGGAACCTGGTAAATTGGTGGTGTTGTTGTTATTGTTGTTAATACCTGCTGAAATTGGACCATTACCCATGATTGATGAAACACCTGGAACTGCTGCTCCTGCTATACCTGCTGCTGGTGAATTAATACCTGCTGCGTATTGTTGATATTGTTGATAAACATCGTATTGTGGGGTTGGCATTGGTTGAGCTTGTTGTTGAGGTGGAGTCTGTTGAGCTTGAGAATCGTCTTCAGCTGAAACTGAAGTACCATTTTGTGGCTGCTGCTGCTGTTGTTGTTGTTGTGGTTGAGCTTGTCCTGGTTGTTGATATTGAGAGTACATCTTATTTTGGTTTTGAGCAACAAATGAATTACCACCTGCAAATGAGTTTTGCTGTGGTTGTTGCTGTTGTTGAGGAGCTTGTTGTTGTTGAGGAACTTGTTGTTGTTGTTGTTGCTGTTGTTGTTGCAATTGCTGTTGTTGATAAGCCATGTAATATTGTTGTTGAGCACTTGGTGACATTTGAGACATTTGACTGTAAAATGGCATGTAATAGCTGTAATATGGATAATATTGATTTGGATTAGTAGACATATTCATATTTGGAGCAACTGTGTTACCAGTAGCAGCACCAATACCATTTGGTAATACTGAATTAGCAATTGGAGAAGCAGTAGAAGTAGCTGATGGGTTAGTTAAATCATTTGAACCTGCAGTAGAAGTAGCTGAGGCAACAGATGAGTTTTGTAATGATTGTTGACCATGTTGCTGTTGTTGCTGTTGTTGTTGTTGTAAGAGTTGTTGGTATTGGAATTGTTGTTGTTGTTGTTGATCGAAAGCGTTGTTTCTTGGTGATTGTGTGTTTTGATAATCATTTGAAACATTACCAAAGTTATTACCATTAGCATTCTGATTATAGTTGTTGTTGTAATTCTCGTATGATTTTTGTTGTTGGTTTTGGTTATAGTTGTTATAATTGTTATAATTGTTGTTATAATTGTTATTGTTTCTATAACCACGGTTGTTGTTGTTGTTGTAGTGTTGCTGTTGATATTGAGGTTGTTGTTGCTGTTGCTGCTGTGGTTGAGATGGGGTTTGTTGAGCTGGTGCTTGTGCAGGAGCGACTTGAGATTGCTCAACAGCAACAGGAGCAACAGGTGTAGCTTCATTTTCTTCTTTGTCATCAACGGTCATAGAACCAAAGGAGATACCAACGGATGAAATATCAGTGTTAGATGATGGTAATACAACAGCTGGTTTGGCAGTAGCAGTAGCAGCAGCAGTAGCGGCATTAGAAGCTGGAGCTTCAGCTGAAGTTTCAGAAACTTCTTTGACTTCTTCTTGTTTTGGTTCTTCTTCTTGTTCTTTCTTTGATTCAACAACAGGTTCTTTCTTTGGTTCAACAACAGGTTTTTTAACTTCTTTAGGTTTAGGAGCAGCAATAGAGGCCCAAGTTGCGCCTTGAGCTGGAGCTGGAGCTGGAGCGGCAGCTGGAGTTGGTTTCTTAGTTGGAGCAGATGCTTCTTTCTTAGGAGGAGCAGTAGTATGAGGTTTCTTTTCTACTACTGAAGGAGCGGCAACTGGAGCAACTTCAGGTTCTACTTTTTCTTCAACTGGTTTAGTAATAGTAGATTCAACTTGTTCCTTTGATTCTTCTTCAGTAACTTGTGGAGCAGCAGCCGAAGTGGATTTAGGTTGATCTTGTTTTTTGGAAGATAATAATGAAGCCCAAGAGTTGGCAGCTGGTGCTGAAGTTGGAGCTGGTGCTGAAGTTGAAGCTGGTGCTGATGCTACACTTGCAGTTGATGGTTTAGCGGTGGTACCATTTTGCTTTCTTGGAGGTCTAGTTGATGCATCTTTTTTGAAAGGAGGTTTAGAAGTAGAAGAAGAGGATTGAATATGAGATCTTTCTCTTCTTTCTTGGCGAGGATGTGATTGTGTTGAAGTTGAAGTTGAAGAAGAGTTAGATGGATGACTATTATTACTATTGCTATGAGAATTATGACTGGATGATTGAGATTGTGGGACTGTCGAAGAAGAAGAAGAAGAAGAAGGATTTGAAGAATTAAAATTATCTTTTTCTTTCTTTTGTTGTGGTTTTTCAAAAGATTCCCATTTAACAATTTTACCAGTTAAGATTCCATCTGATATTTCAATTACATCAATTTTTGTAATTTCATCTTTAATTAATAAAAAATCATTGTATGACCAATCTGGGAAGATATCTAATAAAGTATTAATTTTAGTCTTTAATGAATCAGCAGCACTTATAGTATTAGAACCAGTACTATTTGAATTCTCTGTACTGTTATTGTTACTATTATTGTTTGATGATGATGATGAAGATGACTTATTTTTATTGTTCTTGAAATGTGGCTTGCCACTTCTCTTTGAAGGAGCAGTAGAAGCAGAACTTGATGATGCTGAATCCACCTGTGATGAAGACATAATCCTGTTTATACTATTTTATATTAATTATATGGTGAAGGAAGAACGGTATACGTTAATTAATTGACTTAATTGATTGAGTAAGTAATTTAATATAATATTCCGTCTGAACTTATTAAGATAAATAAAAAGTGTATATCAATAAGATGTTATGTGATAATGAGTTTAAGTAAGATAATATATGATCACAAATAAGAAAAATAGATAATCAAACTTGAAAAGAAAACACACACAATTATACACTTGCTATATTCCGTTCTGCCTGTCTAATTGTGGATGATAAGTCAAATATATCTAAATAATTTAAATGAATTTATTAAGAATCGATTTCAATCAAGTATTTAATTCACTTATTCACTTAACTCAATTAGATTCGTTAATTTAATTAATTGACAGTTGATTTTTTGCCTGGTTGAAATTTCGATTCGCTCACTCGAGCTTCTTTGAAAAAAAAAGACTCTGCCATTTTGGAAAACGTGACAATTACTTTAGGGAGAGGGTAATTAGCGAAGTGATACTTTATTACAATGTTGTGCTCTACAGGTATATTACTTAATATAACAAACATTTCAAGGTAAGTAAGTTAAGTTAAGTCAAGTATAGATTGATAGAATATTTAAGTAATTAAATAATTAAATAAATAGCTAAGTAAATAAATAAGTTAATAAGTAAATATCTGAGTAACTAAATAGATAAATAAATAAATGAATTAGATAGTATCCTTAGTATGGAAGATGTTTAAAGCTTCATCAATTCTCTTTGTCATAGTTTTTTCACCTTCTCTAACCCAAACTCTTGGATCAAAATATTTCTTATTTGGTTTATCTTCACCTTCTGGGTTACCAACCATAGACATGATATAATCTTTTTTATTTAAACAATAATCTCTAATACCTGTCAAATAAGCGTATTGACAATCGGTATCTAAATTAACTTTAACGACACCATTAGAAATAGCAATATCGAATTCTTCTTGAGTAGAACCAGAACCACCATGGAAGACTAAGAATAATGGTTTATCAGTTTTAGAATCTTTCAATTGAGATAAAGCATATTTTTGATGATCACCTAAGATAGAAGGTCTTAAGACAACATTACCTGGTTTATAAACACCATGAACATTACCAAAAGCAGCAGCAATTGAGAAATTTGGAGAAATTGGTGATAAACCTTTATAAACATTAAAAACAGTTTCAGGTTTAGTATATAATAATTCTTTATCAGCATTTTCATTATTAACACCATCTTCTTCACCACCAGTAATACCAATTTCCATTTCTAACCATTGACCCATCTTAGACATTCTTTCGAAATATTTAATACAAGTTTGAATATTTTCATCATCTGATTCTTCAGAAAGATCTAACATATGAGAAGAAAATAAAGGTTCACCATGAGTCTTAAAATAAGCTTCATCAGCTTCTAACATACCATCGAACCAAGGTAATAATTTCTTAGCACAGTGATCTGAATGTAAGATAACTGGGATGTTATAAGCAGGAGCAATTGATCTGATATAATGACCAGCAGCAACGGCACCTTGAATTGAAGCGAATTGATCTTTATTAGAGACACCTTTACCTGCAAAATAAGCGGCACCACCATTTGAAGTTTGTAAGATAATTGGAGAATTAGCATCTCTTGCAGCTTCTAAAGCGGCAACGACAGTAGAAGAAGAAGTGACGTTAATTGCAGGGATAGCAAAACCTTTTTGTTGAGCGTATAAGAATAAGTTTCTAACGTCATCACCGACAATGACACCGGTTTTTCTAGATAAAAAGTCTAAACCCATTATTGAAGTTTTAAATGTGTGAGTGTGTGAGTAAGTAACTAAGTAAGTTAGTGAGTATATAAATAAGTAAGTAGATAATAAATACTTAATTGAGTCAAAAAGAATATGTGAATATATATAATAATGAAAAGTGATCAACAGAAAGCAAAGCGGAATACGTCAAGTATTTAAATGAACGGGGAAGCGCAGCACTCGTTGACTAAGTGGACTAAGTGGACAAAGTGGTATGAACCGGCGATTAGTCTATTCTACCCTTATTATACTATTGTGATAGTAGTACAATATAATAATACGACAATCCAAACCTCCTGACCTCCCGCTGCCTGCCTGCCTGCCTGCCTGCTGCCTGACCTTCTCCGGGACGCTCACTTGCGCTGTTTCCCCTTCTCTGTACTCCGAGGTCACCTTTACTTACTGTTTGCTACTTAGTGTTTGGCATTTAGTTGGCTTGGGCTTATTAGTATGTGGTATGTGGTATGTATGTGGTATGTATGTGGTATGTATGTACATGTAGTATAGTAGTATAGTATGATACTAGGTAGTATGGTGATGGTGTGTGTGTAATTTGATAGATATGCTAGGTTACCCGTGGCGGGCTATTCTGATCCTGTCCTCTCGGCATCTATACATCACACTATATATATATACATATATATATATACATAGTAAGTACATATACACTGCGTAATACTGCGTAATACTGCAATAAGGAAAATCACCGGGACTTGCTTTAACGCTAGGGGTAAAGTAAAATGCTAAGGTGAGGTAAAGTGAAAAGTTATCAAAGTGGTTAAATAGCCTGTAGTTTATTTACTTTTGGCTACTTTGTGTTTTATGTTTACATTTATACATATATATATATATATATATATTGCGGTTACACTATAGTGTACTGTAATGCTCCACTTGAATTCTGATTTCAGTATTGTAATTGACAAGCATGAATATATATATATATACAGCTGCTGCTCTATTCATCATGGCAAGATCCCCGAGGATTTTTATGTCCCATTTAGTGGGGGTTCCTTTCACTGTTTATACCAATCGATTGTATTAAATTATTGATCCCAATTATGTAATTTTATATATATATATATATATAGATATATACGTAGCAGTAAAAGCGTTTTCTCTTTTTTACTTGTTATGAATTCTAGTTGATTGATGTATGCAACACATCACGTCTCTCCGGCTTTCTTGGAATTACAGGCAATTATCTTAAACTTATCAACTTCAACTGTTGAATTATCATCTAATTTAAAATTCACATCTTTAATTACAAATGTCCAAACATCATCACAAAATCTATAAGTATGTAAATGACCTTTAAAACTTAATTTTGATTTGGCTCCATCTCTAAGTGTATCTGATGTTATCTTATCAAAATTACTTAATATCTTCATAGCTAATTGTGGTTGCATTTTTTGTTCCCTTTTAATCATTATTTTAAGTTAGTATCACAAACACCAAAATAATTAAAAATCATCATTTATTACTTACATGATTAAATAATCTAAGGAATCAACTAATGATGACCCAAGACTACTCTTTCTATAAAATTCATAATATGCCTGTCCGTTCATCTTGTTATTTGTATATATATTTGTCTATTGTTATACTGTGTACTAGTATATTCTTATATTGTATATTACTATCCTCTTTAATTCTTACTTATATGTGAATTAATTAATTCTATCCTTTGTTTCAAGTATGATTATTTTCTTTCTCTTTTCTATTATTATTAATCAGTAAAATTAATTATATGTACTAATTGAACAATGAAGTGTGTATATCCTTTACCGCTGAGAATCCAAATAAGTCCTGATTGATCAACCTATTGCTTAACACGTATCGTTTGCTATGACTACCATATTGAAACATATATAAATACACATACACATATATACATCATATAGTATAATCAAACTCAATTTCTTGCTTTCTCGGCCTTTTTCAGACTTCCCAAACACACCCGTGCATCTCTTGTTTTTTTCCTACTATCATCTGCTTTGTAAGTGCTATTTGTTGTATAACATGGTTGGTGAAGAGGTTATATGTTCAGGGGACTATACATATAGTAGGTAGATACATTGATACATTGATACATACATACACACATCTGATATGTCATCTACGATATTCTACAAGTTCTACTCGCAAAAGGAGCTCAGCAGGATCTTGTTTGATGGAACGGGTATAACAGTCTTTGAATTGAAAAGAGAAATTATTCATTCTAATAAACTTACAAACTCGTCTGATTTTAATATTCTCTTATACCATTATGAGAATGATCCAATGGATACAACAACAGATAATAATATCAATGATCACATAAATGGTCATGCTGATGGAATAAAATCAAACAACAATGAGAATTTAGGACAAGAATATCTTGATGATACTGAAGTTATACCTAGATCAACTACGGTAATAGCTAAGCGTTCTGCTGCTAATATATGGAAATCAAGTAAAGGTAATGCTGCTAGATACCTTGCAGGTAAACCAAGACTGAACCGTGCTGCTGCATTAACAGCAACAACAACAACTACCACCACCTCCACTGCTCCCATTACTTCAGCTACTAATGGTGGCGATGGCACAGAGGATGACATGATCAAAGCTATGTTTAATCAACAAGATGAGCAATGGAATCAACAACAAGCGGTTATGGCTACAGCACAGAGAATTGACCGTGTAAAATCAAGTGTTAATGGTGTTTCAGAAAAACCACCAAGTGGTTACCAATGTTATAAATGTGGTGTTAAAGATGATCATTTTATAAAAGATTGTCCTAAAAATGCAGATGCTAATTGGGAAGGTGTTAGAGTTAAAAAGACTACTGGTATTCCTAAATCTCATTTAAAGAAAATTGATGCATCAACTATAGAAAATTCAGAGGATAAATCTAATCTAATGGTTACTGATGATGGTAATTTTGTTGTTGCTATGGCTGATTCCAAAGCTTGGGAAAGATACCAAAAATTTCAACAACAGAAAAATGATGAAAATGATTTAAACAATATTAGTATCGACGAATTAGATTCAGATTTAATTGATACATTAACTAATAAACTTATTAAAGATCCAGTCACAACCCCATGTTGTAATAAGACTTACTCAAGATCCGCAATTGAAGATAAATTATTAGATTCAGAAGATTTTACATGCCCTAATTGTAACCAATCGGATATATTCTTAGATACGTTAACTCCAAACAAAGAGATAAAAGCAAAATTAGATATTTTTATTGATGAATATAACGCTAAGAAGAGAAAACAAGATGAAGAACAACAAAATGAAAATCAAGAATCAGATTCCAAGAGACAACAATTAATTTCACAGCAATCGGATATGTCAAGTATCCCCAATATCCCCAACATGCCTGGTATGCCCAGCATGCCAAATATGCCAAATATGCCTATACCCATGCCTCCTCCTGGGTTTATGCCTCCTCCTGGTTTCATACCCATGATGATGCCTCCTCCTCCATTCCCAATAAACAACAACAACAACAGTAATGCAGGAAACGTTCCATCCTCACAACAACAACAACAATCACAACCCCAACAATAGCGCCCACTTGACGGCACTAATGTACTGTATATTTACTTAATTACTCATGTGTACTAGATGTAGCTCAGCATAATAGACTAACAAAAATCAAATTCCAAGGAAAACAGTAATCCGCCCGACTTTCACAAATCAAAACTCAAACCTGGGGTAAGTTACAACTTAAAGAGGCGAAAAAAAAAATTAGAACTCAGCGCGAGAAAGAAAGAAAGTCAATTAATTATAAATATCAAGAATCATCAAATTGTATCTATCAATAATTTTTCCATAAGCTTTCTTTCTTCGTTATATACAAGTGATTGAACTGCTAAGTTATATATTGTCATGTCAGCAATTACCATACCTACGCATTGTGCTACTAATGATACACACTCATTTGGATTTAGTACTTGTAGAGAACGTTGGCCTAAGATTTTGAAGACTGCAATTGAAGATGTTCAAACTGAATCCAAGAGCAACAACAGCGCTAGTGCTTTGAAAGCTCAACAAGCAGATTATATCACTAACCAATTGGATTTACTAACTTTGGAATTAAGCCACGATGAAAAAATCAGAAAATTTACAGCCAGTGAACTTGAATTGATTCCTAATTTACTTGCATTTAATTACGAACTTGACAATTTTAATTCGGGGAAATATGATGGTCATAAAAAGGAGATATCATGGCTTGCTGGGCCATGGCTATTTATTGAATGTTACTTATATCGTCGTGTTGATGTCTTGATTAAATCACAGTCTGAATTTGTTGAATTTGATGTGTTTAATAGATTGAAAAGAGAAACATTCCATTCTTCTTCATTGGGTATTTATGAAATTGCAATTAGGTATAAGCAATTAAATGCACAATTAACTGATTCCAATTCTAACTCTGACACTAAACTTGATTTAGACGCAATTAAGATACTTTTTGAAGAATTTATTGATGTCTCCTTATGGGGTAATGCTACAGATTTATCCTTATTGGCAAATGCTTCTTTAGAAGATATTAAATCTGTTCAAGGTGCTGAAGCAAGAGCTAAATCTGCTGAAAATATCATTTGTAATGATTTAGAACAAGCATGGGATTACTTAGTTAATGGTGTTGCCGATTCAAACAACAGAAGAATTGATTTTGTATTAGATAATGCTGGATTTGAATTCTATACTGATTTAATGTTAAGTTTATTCTTATTAGATTCCAAATTTGTTAATGAGATTGTTTTTCATTGTAAAACTAGACCATGGATGGTAAGTGATACAATGATCAAAGACTATGATATTTTTTTGAAAGACATGTTAGATGAATCGTTATTCCCTGAACATAGAGCTGAAATGAAATTTATTGTTGATCAAGTTGAAAAATACAGGAAATCAGGGCAATTCAAATTAAAAGACAGTGAATTCTGGACAAGTTGTGTTGATTACTGGGAGATTTGCCCCGAGGAGACTCAATTCGGTGGTGCTGAAGTTTATAATGAATTGATTAAATCCGATTTGGTGATCTTTAAAGGTGATTTAAATTATAGAAAACTAACTGGTGATAGAAATTGGATTAGATCTACTCCATTTAAAACTGGTTTAAATAAGCTTGCACATTCAGGAATCAAGTTATTAGCGTTGAGAACATGTAAAGCCGATGTTTGTGTTGGTTTGCCCGTAGGATTAGATCAGAAGTTATGTGAAGTTTGGAAATCAAAGGGAAATGAAGTAGGTGAATTGTGGTGTTCTTCTGGTAAATGGGCAGTTATCAGCTTTAGTGATGGTATATGATTACAATTATAAAAATTCAAAAAAAAGTCTTTTCTTTTTTGTTATAGAAACTAGTATACGAATTTATTTATTTAATTTAGTTTGCTAAAATTTGATTTAATTTAGTTTAAGTTTATTTGATTTTATTTAATTGATTTTATATAGTTATGTTATTTGAGTTTCAAAACTCATCGTGTATCATAGCATTAAGTTCAATATCATCATCAAAAACAGCTTCGTTTGTGGCTTCCTCTTCAGGCTCAGCTGCGTAAGTTGGTTCATTGGCAGCAATAGTAGCTTGATGTGTAGTTGTAATTGTAGACGTAGTCGATTCAGACTCAGCTTCTACTTCAATTACAGAAGTCTCGATGTGTGTACTTGTTTCAGTGCTTGTTTCCACTAATGAATGAGTGGAAGTGCTAACTATCGTCTCAGTGATGAATAATGTAGATGTTTGAGTCTCAGTTTCTTCTTCTGTGTTTAAATTTTCACCATCAGCTACAACTTCTTCAGCTGTAGTAATGGGGAGGATGGATAACAAAGCTTCAGTAGATGATGATACGGGAAGAATTGAAAATTCCTTCTCTGGTTCTTGTGTCACTGAAGAAATTGGGAGAATGGAGAATTCTTGCTCAATCTCTGTTGGAACGGCCAAATTGTCTTCTGTGGTTTTGGTCGATGTTTGCACTGATGTTTCAGTGGCTACTGCTGTTGATGTAGATGTAGATGTAATAGCTACAGTTTGTACAAGTGTAGAAGTCACTACTTCAACTTTGGTTTCCACTTTGGTTTCCACTGAAGTCAAAGTTTCAATAGCCACAAATGTTTCAACTTCAACAGATGTTTCTGTACTAGTTACATAAACAATTTGCATTGCTGTAGAAGTTGAAGTAGATACTGATGAAGATTCCGGTTCAGATGAAGTAGAGGTAGTTGTGATAGTTGAGGTAATGGTCTCAGTTTCCTCGGAAGTTAAAAATTCCTCATCTGCATCTGCTTCTTTAATTTCTTCAGAATCAGACAATGATGGAGTTTGAATTGGAACTTCTTCAATTGGGGTTGCTTCTTCGAATTCAGACTCAGGTTCAACCTCATCAGAGTCAGTTTCAACTACTGGGATATCTTTTACTTCTTCTTCCTCTGCTGCTACCTGGTTTGCTGCTTCAGTTTCAGTGTCAACATCGTCTGGGATGAGCTCTGGTATTTCTTCTTCAAATTCAACAGGTTCGAGAATCCTTGTGGCCATTTCTTCGTTTGGGATACAGGTGGTATACGGCCTAAATGAGTCGTCATACGTAATGAAATCACCAGAAATTGTTTTGTCCATTTCCGGAACATATGTGGTTTCAGAAGGAGGGCCATTTAAATTAGTTTCACGTTTGTCAATCGGTAAAATCGTAAAATATGATGAACTGTCTTGATGTTCTTTCTTCATCATTTGCAATGCTTTGTCAACGTATCCATTAACATATAAAAATTGAGCACCAAATGCCAATACACCAATAATCAAGATTGATAAAATGGTTTGTAAGAAAGATAAGTATAGCGGTTTAGCCGTGGCAAATTTAGGTGGAATCACTAATACATTGATTGTACCCGCAGCGGAGACAGAAGCTAAAAATTGTCCATCATTTGAAAAAGTCACTTTGGTCACAGCGAATGTATGTACTTTAGTAACCAACTTGATTAATTTCAAATTGGATAGTCTTACTAAACCAATTGAGTAATCACCAGTGGCAAAAGCTACTAATCCATTCTTAGCATGCATTGAAGTGATAGTCTTAATTTTGCTTGATACAAGACTTGTCTTCAATATAGCAGATTTAGTAACTGAGAACTCAGCAAGAACTAATCCACTACTTGATGAACCTGCTATGATCACAGTGTTGTTATCTGCAAATTCAATTTTCAACATAGCTGAAAACTCTTTAAATCCATCACGACGGAAAACAGATCTACCTGTGATAGTGGAAATCGCTTCAAAACAATCAGAAGTGATATAACACATCATCTTCCCATCTGGTGATATACTAATATCTCTAACAACTTTGCCAGCGGCAATCTTGAATTTTTCTTCTAGATCATCCATATCAACCATATAGATGGAAGATGGATCATCAGACGTAGAAAAAACACCTAATGAACCATCGTCACTTAAATACGTATATTTCTGATACTCATTGCTGCTTTTGCTTGGAGATATTTGAGCAGATTTGATAAATCTTAAATGTTCATTGATGTATTTATATTGCCTAAGATGTTGATTCTGGCCCTTCTTGATTGATTCAGAGTTTTGGTTGATACCAAGTAGAATAACGTTATTATTAACGTCTAAACTCATTGGACAATCTTCATCGTCCGACAAGGTAAGTTCTCTATATCTTTTAATTGGCTTTTTCTTTCTTTCAGGATCTATTAAACATGCAGATAATTTGTTGGGAATCCCATTTTTACCTTCTCCTCCACCACCAGCAACAATCAATGTGTTGTCATTGATAAACTTAGCCCCATATATCGGATAGCCAATGTCGTAAGTGAACGACTGTAGTTTAGGCATTGTGTGTGGTTACACCGCTAATACTAGAATAATTGGGCTATTCAGTTATGTTGACACTGATTAATTGTAACTCTTTTGCCAAGGGTCACTCAGTAAGTGCACTTTACTTACTTCTTTCACCCTGCTTCTGTCCTCTCTATAGAAACTTGAAGCCACAACGAAAACAAAGATCTCGAAAGATCTTAAAGCGACGCGTCTTCAAAAGTCAACATGCGTCGATCTGATAAGCTCTCTCCCTATTGTGTTAATACTTCAAGCTAGACCAATTTAATAAACAGTTGATAAACAACTAGTGAAGAAAGTCAGTACCACCATATAGGTACTCGTTTTGCACGGAATGCTACAACAAGATGGTACAAGTTTGACGGAGACGGTGCATAATGCCATTTCCATTTCGTCACATGTGGTTCATGGCTACGTGGGCAACAAGGCCATGACATTTCCTTTGCAATCAAGAGGATGGAACGTTGATGCTATCAACACCACAACTTTCTCCAACCATCCGGGCTACAAAAAATTTAAAGGTACAAAGATTACACCTACCTTGTTAAAAGAGCTCTATGAGGGGTTAATGAATATTGATTGTACTTATGATGCTATGATTGTAGGTTACGTTGCCTCAAAGGAAAATTTGGAAGTGGTTGTTGAAATAGCAGATAATTACTTCAAAAGAATTGAATCCCGGGATTGTGTATGGGTAGTTGATCCCGTGATGGGTGACAATGGGAAGCTATACGTGAGTGAAGATATTATCCCAATATATAAGAAACTAATGGAGACTCATCATCTGACTTTAGTCACACCTAATCAGTTTGAAATGGAGGTGCTGACTGACTGCACGATTAAAAACTTGACTGATTTGAAAAAAGCACTGAAAAAGTTTCATGAATTGTATCTTGTTGAAAATGTTGTTGTGACTTCACTTGAGCTTGAAGAGTTCCCGGAGACGATAATTTGTGCCGGCTCCATCTTATCAACAGGAAAAGCGTTTTATTATAAGGTTGATCCAATAGATGCTATCTTTTCTGGAAGTGGAGATCTATTTTTAAGTTTACTCACTGACAATTTATTCCATCTGACAACTCATTTAAACTTACCTCCTGATGAAGCGCTCATAAAAGCACTGTCATATACCATTATATCCGTTGAGAAAGTATTAAAATTAACATATGAACTAGAGTCATCCAAACCTCAGAATTTGAAAAAGCATATTCAGGACAAATTATACATTCCCGACTTGAGGATCATTGAGTCCAGAAAATTACTAAAAACAAGACAGAACTCAACTGAACTACAGTATTCCCCTTTTGTATTGGAATTATAAAACATTACCCCATTAATTCTGGAAACTAATATATACCTACATAGAGTTAAATTAAAATTATAGATAAATATCGCATCAATGAAATCTTGTATCAAATTATATTCAATCCTCATCGTTCATATCGTCAATTTCAATAACTTCATCATCTGAAGAAACAGCCTGAGTCTTTTTACTCTTATCCAAAGAGCGTAAATTTCTCGTTCTATAGAGTCTTTGTCTTTTGGAAAGAGCTTGTCGTGTTTTGTTACTTTTTTGTTCCTCCTCTCGATCATCATCTGCATCATTTGCGTCATCTACATCTTCGACTATGATCTTCTCATCATCATCAGTGATATTTTCTGGACTGTCTACAATTTTTTGCAATGGAGAAATCAAGTCTTGTTCTTCTGTGTCGGTATTACTTGGTGTATCCAACTCGTCAGTTTTATTTGACGATTTGATGATATCAAGCTTTTCTTGAGTGTCGCTTTTAGTATGGATATTATGATGACGATCTAAAGCCAACTCAGGCTGATGATCGGCTCTATCTTCATCTATATCTGACTCCTCTGGTTCGCTGTCACTTCCCATGTCACTGATAAATAAATTATTATATCCCTTGTTTTTGAAGACTACATTATAGTCATCATCGGCTTCATCCACAAACAAGGGCTCAGACACTGGTGCAGCCACTCTCTCTTCTATTGACACCCCATTAATTTCAGTCACCACAGCGACGTATTTTTGTGAGTCATCAGCTGGTTTCAAATTATCAGAAACGAATAGTGGCTCTACATGATCGTTCGCTCTTAAAGTGGTAGCAATCGCATGTTCATGATCAGTAGTGCTTGGCTCTTCTTGCTTTTCTTGTTCCGCAATTTCATCATTTTCTGACTCAGAGCCAACTGTAACGGTAGTCTCCAATTGTATGTTATCAGCATTAGTAGCGGCCCTACTTTTGCGTTTACTCATCATACTTTTTCTGGCTATATCGGCAAGCTTCTTAAAATCACTTTTATACTCTGAGCTCCAGTCAGCTCTATCTCTTTTGCTTTCTTCTGTTTCCTTCTCCTTTCTATCTTCTGAATTCTCCAAGTTGGGATTGAATTTCACAGTAGCCTCTTGCTGTTTGAGTCTATTGATTAATACTATCGTATCCACAGGGTGTATGCTGTCCAAGTTTGCATTGAATAATACACGGAACTGCTTGTATCTTTCTTCTTGTTCTTGCCGTGTTCCATCTGTAGGTAAGTTCAGGTTTCTCAATGTTTCTCTTACTTTCTGGTTACTGAAAGATATAAAATCTTTGACAGGTAGCCTTTTCATCTCTTGAAATTTTTTTGGTTGCATTTGGTGAGTGGTTGAACCATTGATTGTTTTTTTCTGCTGAAATGACCTCAATGAATTGGGGTTTCTTTGAAAATATCCTGACTCGGTTGATGATAACGTTTTCTTTTGTGGGGAAATAGGAGATAATGTTCTTGCAGATGAATTAGTTCTTTTTGATAATTGCTTTGGGTCCATTAAAATACTAGTCGCTGACTTCGGAGCACTTATACTGGCTTTTTTCGCTCTCTTATTATTTCTGTTAGACTCACATTCATCCATGTGGGTTGACTGAATCAACGAAATAGGAAGGACCTTGTTACATCCTGGACACTCGACTAAATCGTGATCTTCTTTACTGGTAACATCAGCATGATCAGTGCCCTCATCAGATCCAATTGGGGTTCTAAGTCTCTTCAGCTGCTTAATGGGAGTAGTTTTGGTTTTATCAGTATGGCCATTTTCTTGCCATTCTGGATCCTGGTCTTGATCTTCTTCTTCCACGTCGTCGTCATCATCGTCAATCTCTATCACACTTCCTGTACTAATTACTTTTGATGGTAAATTTTCTATATGTGAATTATTCTCTTCAAAAGATATGTTAGATTTTGAGCTTGTAGTAGGGCTGGTGCTGTGAGGCACCTGATGTGATTCGTGTCGTACTTTTGTACTTTGTTCTTTATGTTGTAATTTCTCTATCAATGCTGGTCTATGTTTAGAGTACCAACTAATAAGCTCATCCATTATCAAGATTTTTTTCAATTGTGAATCTATTTGAAGGTTATTGCATAGTGGGCACTTCTCCTCTTTAGCTAAGCTACGTCGTATGCATGTAGAGCAAAAAACATGCCCACAGTTAGTAATAACTGGAGCACTCATCAAGTCCTTACAGATCTGACACCTTAAAATTGAGTCAAATTCGGACATCTCAGGTGCAGTTGTCGACTGCCAGTCTAGTGGGTCTGTTATTGCATCCGTTGGCTCTGAAAACATTGTTTCATCCGTTGTTCTATTCACTCACTGATTTATAGCTTGCCTGACGTCTCTCCAACTTACCAGTAGTTCAACTGTGAGGATACTGAAATGCGGTATTAAAGTTTCAAATGGTCTGCGCAAGAATATGACAAATCTTGGACCAGCCTGTTTACTGTTAGACGAAAACTACCGTGCTACTAGACTTATGTTGCTGGTTTCCCTTCAGTTATATTAATATATTACACTGCTCTTAAAGACTTCTTTATCACAAAACAATTAAATGTGGCGACTATTGACGCGTCACACTTTTGTAGCCCCGTTTTAGTCTACATGGTTTTTTATAAGATTTATTTAAAGGATTGCTATGTTCAGTAATATTTTTAACTAAGTAGAAGATAGATGGGTGTATATACTTGGTTTAATATATATATATGGATACGAGTTGACTGTCAAAATGCTATAAAGTAAATATTTTTTTGGATCCATCCTCATCTATGTAGCTGAAAGTAATTTTTTCAAAATTGACATATTTAGTACGATCTAAATCAACTACTCCAGTAAATGAAACAGCACATCTCTTCAATTTGCTGTCTCTCTTTCTTCTTAAATTAAGCTTTCCCGTGACTTTAACTGTGTATTTTCTATATGTTTGAGATGGCTTGTCCACTATTCTGAAATCTTCTGGATGTGCTAAATCAGAATCCACGCTTATATCTTTACTACCACTACCTCCTTCCGTCTGCATCATAAATGACAAATCGGGAAGATACCTGGAAAAATCAGACACAGTTCTATAACCCCAGTAAACTTTAGGCGGCCAAGCATGTAAATCTATTTCAGGTCCTCTCACAAATCCATTTTTTTTAACTTGCTTAGCTTCGAAGTTAATAAGCTTTCTGATAGACAGCGGCTGCTCTACTTTTTCTCTTACTTCAAGATCCAGCGTCAGTCTTGCTAATAAAGCATCTTGAACCATGTTTGATAAAGACTCAATATCCTGTTTCTCTACTCCGCTTATTTTGCTCAAAGGGATAGAAGATGAAATATACAGAGGTATAAAGAGAGGACCATCAAAATAGAAATTCAAGATCAGAATGCCACCTGCTGTTATTAATGAGCCAAACAAAAATCTTCCAAAACCATCTTTAAAATTGCCTCTTATTTCTGCAATATTCACAGTACCCGTCACAGGTGACTGAGATGAAAGAGAGTCTAGACGTTGAGTAGGAGGGCTGAAATGTGGGGCCCGCATTTGAGAGTTCCTAAGTTGGGCTTCTATTGAATCTGGAGAGTGGGGAGTTCTAACATTGTTGTTGCCAGTAAACTTATCATCTGATTCCTTCTTGCTATTTTTTTCAGGGTTAGAATTGGGGTTAGGTTTTGGTCTTCTGACGGATATGAATCTGATTGACGATCCCGTAACTGTGGGGAAATGGTCAAATTTTTGGTATGCTACGCTACGTGGTCTTGCAAGCGGAAATAGCAGAGATCGTGAAAATTTAAAAACGGCAGTCATCCAAGTATTTGTGTCACAGAACTTATGCTGACATACAAGTGACAAACCCCCCAAGAATTGTTCTTTTTTCTTGTATCTATATATATATATATGTATCTATTAGGATGTGTAAGTTGACTCCACCAAATCTGGTTTTTATTTGTCTTGAGAGCAAGAACTCCGTGCACCTTTGTGATTCTGAGATATGCAGCTGCAACTGCTACTGGAACTGCAACGGGACAGCTTAAGAGAAGCACAAACTTTTGTACCTATCATTGCTAGTTATCGTGTAGACATACTACACTCCACAGTCAGTGAATATCCTGACTGGGCGTACTTTGCTAAACAAAATGAGTCTTGCTTCCAAATGGGCAGAAGATGATACCCTTGTAGCTCAAGCGAAGACGCAGGACAAATTGAGTAACAAATCCAAATGGGCATCCGATTCTGAAGAGGAGGAAGCCGTTCCAGAAACTAAACCTGGTTTCAAACCAAAGAATGTGTCTGTGCAAAAGAGTGGTAGAGAAACTAGCGTGAAGAGTACTCCTGTCAAGCCGAAAAAACTAGAGTCTAAATGGGCATCTGACTCTGACGACGAAGAGGAGAAACAAATACAGCCTGCTGCAGTTTATCAACCGAAAAAAACTATTCCTACAGCACCAGCTAACTCTAGAAGTAATAAGAAAGGAAAAGAGCCCGTCAGTTTCAAAAAAGAGCCTGAACCTGTTGTTGAGTCTAAGAAACCTGTAGTCAACTTTAAAGCATTTTCTTCAGACACAAAGAAAGAAAAGGAGCCTGTGAACGAAGACGAAGATGAAGATGATTGGGAGGATGAGAATGAAGACGAAGATGAATGGGAAGATGATGGTGAAGATAATGATGAAGAAGAATGGGAGGATGAAGAGAATGCAGAAGAAGGTGCAGAGGTATCTGAATATGAGTCTGATTCGGTAGATGAGGCCGAATCTGGGGAAGAAGAATTTGTTCCAAGAGATATCAAGAACTTATCGAAAGGAGCACAAGATTTTGCATCCAGATTAGGATTGGCTACCCCTCCCAGCTCATCTGGTGACAATGGCCTCAAAACCCCCGTGAAGAAAGAGGTAGTGAAAGAGAAAAGAAACATGAAGGACATTCAGAAACAAAGGGAAACTGAAGCTAAAGCCAGGGCAGATGAAAAGGGCAAAATTAGAAAAGCAAGAGAGTTGGAAAGAGAGAATTACAGAAAGCAAAGGGTCAATGACAATGCCAAAGATTGGGATAAATCGAAAATCAAACAAGGAAGCCGGTCGCGTTATGCAGATGAAGAAGAAGAAGAAGATCTAATTCCAAGGTTTAATAAAAGCAAAGCTTCAGCGTTTGCATCCGAAGCACATTCTAAATGGCAAGGTGGTCCGCCTAAGGATAATTCTCCTCCCCCTTCACCAAGGAAAAATCAAAAGGATCATAGGGACTATAATAGAGATTACAGAGATAACAGAGATAACAGAAACAGAGAGCACAAGAGTGGTAGATCAAGGTACGCTGATAATGATAGAGAGACTTACCCTAAACAAAACTCCAATCCAAAGGGAAACTCTAGATCCGATGGTAGACGCCGCAACTCGGGTTCTAAATCATTGGACACTAGCAAAAAAGAAGAGCAGACTTATGAACCTGTCAAATTTAAGCAACAAACGGCTGAAGAACTGGAGAAATTCAAAGAATCTCTTATCTCTCAAACATCAACTAATTGGGCCGATGATGACGAGTGGTGGTGAGTGTCACATATCATGAATTTTCCTAAATACACATACATAGATTCACAAACCAAGACAATATTGAACAATTATAGTAAAATCAGTAATTCTAAAATCTAAACTCGCTTTTTTTTTCTGAGATAAACAAAAAACAAACAGAGAGCGAGATATGATTTCAGATAAGTTTTTTGACGTCAATTTAGAGGAGGTGAAATGTGTCTACGGTACTTTCCGGTGTGCCTGACAACTCTGAAGAGTAGCGGCAAAACAGACTATAAGGTGGCTCAAAGTTGACAGCAACTGATCTTATAATTGCAAACATTATAATTAAGCATTGACGCTACATAGTAAAATTGAGTTTGGATTTGATAAAAATCACAAATAAAGATAAAGCAGCTTATCTCACAAGTTAATTGAATAAACATGGCAGCAACTGCAAAACGTTTGAAAAAATCAGATGGAAGATCAAATCACATAGTATCTGAAACACCTGGAGTAGTGCCTGACGTTGACAAAGGCATTGAAACTGATCAAACTGATCAAGCTGAAATCCAACCACATGCAGAAATGGAAGAATCAGGATCATCTGCAACATCTTCATCATCACCAGTACCTCCTTTGAAGACCAATACAAGACAACCAAAAAGGTCGGGGTACCCTAGAGCGTCTAAGGCATGTGATGCATGTCGTAAGCAAAAAACAAGGTGTTTATCATCTCCCGGTACAACGTCCTGTTTACGTTGTTTTACCATGAAGACTAAATGTTCGTTTGAAGAAGAAAGAGATAACAGTGTTTATGTAGACGTTTTGAACATTGGCGAAGATCCTCATGTCACATCAGACACAAATCAAGGGCCTAATTTACCTCTTCGAAATATCCCATTGGAAGACAATTCACTGACATCATCAAAATATTATCACCTCCATAATCAGCAGCATGGTAGAATTCCTCACCGTGGTACATCAATTGACTCGAAGTTAAGTTACTTGCAAATGGGTATGAATGAAGTGCTGTTTATGCTCAGGAACAATTTTAATGTTCCTCAAATTGATGGTGTAAATGAGTTTAATAGGGCTATTGGAATGCAACCTATAATTGTTAATGATAATAATGATACAAATAATAATAGTGCCACTGGTAATGCGAACGGGAGTAATAATGGGCATAGTATTCCATTACTTGGAGACGATGCCAGTATAACCAAGATTTTACAAAAAAGACAGATAGAAGAAGAAAAGTCATTAAGTAGAAGAAGTTTGGATTCGAGTGGTAAAATAGGAAAGCCAGCAAAATCTAAAGTGCATAAAGGTAAGAGAAGAGGAATAGAGTTGTTAACTGAACATTCGCCTAGATCATTTATAACATCACCTTATTTTGCAATTGGACAAATGACGAACAATTCACCAATATTACCGCATATTATATCTGATTTAGTTGCTCCCTCAATGCAATTGATTAATTCAATCGAGAGTCAACAAGATTTAATAAGTTTAGGTATCTTAACTTATAATCAAGCCAGAGGTTTATTACAACATTTTAGAGACAGATATGGGAGATGGGTTACTTTTCCCGATGATTATACAAATGAGATGATTTTGGATAGATTGAGGATTAGATGTCCTTTCTTTTTAACTGTTGCATGTACTTTGGCTTTAAAATATAGTGATCCATTTTTAAAAGATAGAGTGTATGGTATTATGCTTGAAGTTTTACGTAAAGATTTGAAAAATTGTCTTTTCAATTTACCTCTGAGCATCGAGTTTTTACAATCAATATGTGTATTATCGCTATATGGTACTTGTTTATCTACTGATGATGGCATTCAGTTGGATAATTGGTATCTTTCAGGGTTGGGACTTCAACATTTTTTAAAAATGAATAGCATGGGTTTGTTATTTGTTAATGGGAAACGTGGTAATGAAAATGATGAAGAGTATGAACAATTATCAATTTTCAGATTATGGAATCATTTATCTTTAGTTCATTTGATAAATTGTATACTTAGTGGTAGGCCTAGTGTTTCTGAAGAGGTTACCGAGAGTTTGTATTTAAAGACATTAGATTTAGCATCATCTACAAATTTTGATGGTAGAATAGTAGCTGAAATACAATTACATATCATGACATATTTATATTTACATCAGGATATAAGTCGTAAGACTGAAGATGCAATGTTTAAAGGGAATGTGAACGTTGAAGAAATTGAGGAAGAAGATGATGAAAATACCGATTTTGAAGTTAAATTATTTCACGATACTAAAGATAGATTGGATGCATGGTTGGATCAATGGGGTTATTTATTTGAACAACCAGCTAATGAATTTGTATCTATGGCTTATCATTTTGCTCATTTAATGGTGTCTTTCAATTGGAGCTATAAGAAAATTTCAAATAATAATAATAATAATAATAATAATAATAATAATAATAATAATAATAATAATAAGAAAAAATCGGTGGTAGATTTTAATATTGGGATGTTTAATGTGTTAAACAATCCTGTAATTAATAGTCATAACGAGTCAATTAAGGGACAAGGGCAAGTAGAAGGACAAGATTTAGTAGAATTAGTTTTAAACAATACTGATTTAAGTTCATTAAATTCTATGATTTATCATTCACAAAAAATTTTAGATTCTGTATCATCAGTTGAAGATGATTCATATTTTGCATTTTTAAGTGATCAAATTAGAATAAGTATTTTATTCACTTCTTTAATCCTGATTAAATTAACATTTACTTTAAACGAGAAAAAGAAGCATTATCAAAATTTACTTGATCAAGATAAAAATCATATTGATAAGATTGAAATTTCGTCAAGTGAAATTGATAAAAATCTTAATAGGTGTCTTGAATTAAGTACTAGGTTCAGAGTTATATCTACGGATGATGTGGATGCTGTTAATAGATTTTCTGACTTAATTCAAGATTGTTTACATTTTCATTTTCCTGGGTTTTCTAGTTAATAGAGTTAAATAGTTTGTTTCAATAAGATTATCTATCTCTGTGTTATATTTTCTTGTTTATTTTTATTTTTGTTGTCATTTATATAAGAAAAGAAATAAACATTTTGTATTCTGTCTTAGTGATTGTAGTGATGTTAATACTATATTGACATTGATAATATTGTGAAATGGAGGAATAAACTTATGATAATCTGTGATACTTATGATGTTGCGATGATGATAAAAAAATGATAATTTAAATGTAAGAATAAAAAACGAATCTATTGACCAGCTTTTAAACCAAAACAAGCTCTACCGGTATAATACAAAGAAGCACCAACGGAAAGACCTAATAAGGCGAAATATGGAACGTAATACATCTTAGCTCTTGGGTGAACCATAAAGAGTGGGATATGAGAATTGGATTGGTAGAATTTTTGTAATTCGATAACTCTCTTACTTCCTGATGCCATTGTGATGATATGATGTTCTGGTTGATATAAAGTTTAAAAATGTTGTTAGTATACTTTAGTTTTCCTTGAAATAAATGAATTAGGTCAATCTATATTTGGTTTGTTATCATTCCAGAACACGAGTGTAATCAAATTATATCACAATAGACAGGGAGTGATGATGATAATAACAATTTAAAACACAAATAAGTGACTTGGTACAAAGTACATACAATGTAATGTGACTGATAGTGGTATACAAGATATTAATGGTATCAAAAACAAGAACAAAAAAGGTGATTGATATTAAAGCTTGTATAGCCATATAGTTTAAAACAGTTGTGGTCTCATTTTCGATTTTGATTTTGCAAACCTCCTAAATTTTCTTAGAGATGCGAGGACAGCCAATGAGAAGAGCCAAATTTGTACAGTTAAGAAGTAAAAGAGAGGGTAATGACTTAATTACATATTAGTAAATTTGATGATGCAGAGATGTACCTTTTTGATATGTTTGTTGTGTTTAAAGTATTTTAAATGTTGTGGGGGTGTACTGGTGTTTGTGTTTTGTATTTTTATATTTAATGGCTGTGTGCATTACATTGCATTGTTATTGTCATATAATAATAGTAATAATAACAGTATTAATAATAATAACAGTATTAGTATTACTATTAGTATCTTGTGTGGAAATAGTGAAGTGTATCGTTTTGAATTACCCTTGTTAAGCCTATATATATATATATATATATGCTATGTGTCTAGTATGTGTCTAGTCTATGCAGTTTGTGCCTCCTCACCTTCTACCATGTACTCTTCGTACTCCAGTTTAGGTGGCAATGACTCAGCGGTTTGCGTTTGCGTTTGCGTGTTTTCTGCGTTTGTATCTGTGTTTATAGTAGCCGTTATTTCTTGATTTTCAATATCACCCATTGAATCAGGCTCAAGTGAACTTAAAGGTGATTTGGGTATTATGCTGTCAAAATCTTCAAATGACAATTGATTTGTGAAGTTTTTAGTCATTGAAAGCTTGAAAGTGTAATCATTTTCATCATCGCATTTCGTTATGTATCTTACCCATGGGAACGACTGGTATTTTAACAATGGATCTTTAATTGTCATGTATTCTACTTGGATTCCAGAATACGTGATTTCATTAAGTTCAAATTGTGCTGAAATCAAGTGATTTGTATTTGTATTTGTATTTGAATTGATTTTAATTTTTTCAAATTCATCGTTTAGTTCTATGTGAATCAAGTCATTTTGATCTTGCTTATTATGATAAAGATTATACTTATGATTTTCGATCAATTGGTGTTGTGTAATCAAATCTAATTCACAAACCATGTTCATGTCATCTGTGGAAAGGTTTGAATCTAATTGAGGGATATGCCAATCAACTGATTTTTTATCTAAATTTAATATTACTTGACCCAATTTCGTCTTAAATTTAGGTGGAATATTGTAATTGATTTTCAAAGTGGTATAATCATTTAACTCAGATAATGACGAAGTAAATTGTTTTATAATTAAAGGAATAACAATCTTAATATTTTTCATCGAGTATTTTCTCTTGAAATATGTGATTAAATCTATTGATATCCTTAGCTTAAATGAATTATCTTTTTTTTTCAAATAAATCTTGTAAAAAGGATCAATTAATAATAAAGGTTTTAAGAAACTAGCACTAGATTTAAATATTTGATAATTTAGTAATTGGAAATTCCCATCTGGCGGTATAAACATAATCGAAGTATCTATTGACAGTTTATCTAATTCAACACATTGATGAAAATTTATATTATCAAAAATCTTATTCACTCTATTCATGTTTAGTGATTCATTTAAACCCAACTTCAAAGTTGGCATTCCTGATAAATATGATATACAGTCAACTTCTCCATTTATTGAATTTGTCATTATTGTATCATCGTGTAAATTATACTGGAATTTGATATTTTCAATGAAATTAATAAAGAATTCATTTTTGTTGTAAAAAATACCTTTGATTCTCCATGAAATCTGATTTGTACTTGCTCTAGATACACTGGAATTAATCAATGATGTTTCATTTTCGTCATTATTTTTCGATTTACTAATTTCGTCTAAATCATTCTCGTTGACTTCTACACTTGAAGAAGAGGTATTAACAAATTTGATATATTCTTTTAACACGTTAAATTCAGTTATTTGAGGAACTCCAAAATCAATTGTCTCATCAAACAATTCGTATATCAATATAAAGTTGTCCTTAATCAATTCTGAGTTGATAATGTACTGTGTTTCGTCTATTCTAGATGTTCTACCATCGGTATGATCTACTGATTTGTTATTCTTTATATGGCCTTTTTGTTTCACTGAATTATTACTACTACCACTACTAGTAGTAGTCTGATTCAACTTTTCACTATTTTGAAAAACACCAAAAGTTATAAAATAATCTTTTAATAACTTAGAGAATTTCATAAGAAAACTCATTAATAACATAACATTACAATTAGATTCATTGATGGAAATAGTCATAATGACAATTTGATCATAATGAAAGTATATGTAATTAATACCTTTATAACACAAGACAGGCACATTAATACCTTGATTATTTGGGTCATTCTCGTGTATTAGTTTCTTAAATGTTTGTGTTATGAAAGTCGGGTCAATATCATATTTGTATTCTCTGGATATAAGCAGATCTAAGTTCTCGTCTAAGATATATATCGAAGACATACTTTCGAAAAAACCTTATTGATCCACGTATATGTGTAGTATATACAATGGCAGTGTTTTCACAAGGTTGTATTGTTGGTAGCCACCTACCTATCCTATCAATATGTACCGTGTCTTTTATTCGCCTGATCTATGTGTGCAATGTATCAACCAAATAGCTAAGAACTATGTTCACTGCAATCAAAAGCCAAATTATCAACAAGTCAAAAGTTTACCTGTTCTCGATTGATTTCTCGAAATAGAAATTTAGCTTTAGCGTTTTTACTACTGTTAAAGCTAGAGCTGGCTAGATAAACTATGCAAAAGAGACAGCAGCTCTCTTGGATTTCAGTATAAAACAGAAATATAGACTTTACTATGTCAAGTAGGTCCAGCAAGTATGTCAAGCTTGTTGCAGAAGACATAAGATCTAGCTTACTGAAACTCAATGGTATCGGAGGCTCTGAAAGACCGGTTAATAGACATTGGAAATTAAATGAGAATGAAGATAAGATAACGAGATCTCTTAAATTTAAAAGTTTTGAAGATACTTGGGTATGTATATCATATTTCACTGAGTAAATGGGGTGGAGGACTTTTTTACTTTTTACTTTGTTTTGGCTGATTTACTAACCAATTTATAATTTAGGGATTTTTGACAAAAATGGCTATGAGATCACATTTAAAAGGACATCATGCAGAAGTATTTACAGTTTATAATAAAGTTGAAATCAGTTTAACTACTCATGACGTCAAGGGGCTAAGTCAAATTGATTTTGAAATGGCTAAGCGATTCGATCAACTTGCTACAGGTGATGAAGTGGATTGAATTGTTGAACGATATTGATATAATAAACGATAAAAAAGATAATTTTATTAAAATGAATACTATATGGTACATAATATATATATATATGTGTATATGTGTTCATTTTTCCCCGTGAAAATTAAAATTGAAATACAAAACAAACGCCTAAAACTACAAATGCAAATGCAAATAAAATTAACAATAATTTAATAATAAATAAATAAATGAGAATGATTGATGGAATAAGATTTTGTTTAAGCACGCTTTTTTTAAGCACGATTTTGTCTTAATCTAGCTTCTAATTTTTCAAATTCTTGTAAAGCGATTTCTTCTTCTGGATCTAAAATAGTCTTAACTTCAGTGACTTCATCAATATAATGTTTTAACATTGATTCAATACCATTTTTCAAAGTATCTTCATTCAAAGAACATGATTTACAAGCACCTTGTAATTTAACATAAACTGTACCTGATAATGGATCGAATTTTCTAAAATGGATATCACCACCATCATCTTGTAATGCTGGTCTTATTCTAGTATTTATTAATTCTTTAATTTCATAAGTAACATCATCATCTTCATCATTTGGTTCATCCATTTTTTGTTTAACGAAATCTTCTAAGAAATCTTTTTCAAAAATTGGTATCTTATTATCAACAACATTAGTTATTACATTAACTATCTTTGGAGTTAAATGACTCCATGATAATTCTGGATTATTGGATAATTCTTGATCAACTTTATTAACAGATACGAAATCAGGACCAATCATTAATGATTTCACACCATTTAATTTAAATAATTCAGAGCCTAATCTAGATTTGATAGTGGCATCAGGCATATCATCAATTTGAATAGCTTGATCGCCTAATTGTGGAGGCAAGAATCTGAAATTTTTAGATTGGAATTTTAATGCATTTTCATTTGGAGTAGTTAAAGTTTGTAAATGTAATAGTCTCCGACTTAGTAATATACTACTGGCAAAATTGATCTTGTTGTAGTAATTGTTATTGCCATTCAGGAGGAGTCTTTTAGTGACATTAGATGCGTTGAGTGATCTAGCAAACATTTTCTTCAGAGATTTAGCAAGCCAAGCTAGTCGTTTTCTTCACAGATAAGCTTCAAGCTAGAGAAGTAATTGTTAAACACTGATCCAACCAGGTACAACTCCACTTATATAAATATATTTATGTGATGTGATGCAGTCATACAAAAATATCTAAAATTGCAGGTGTGATTATCTCCAGCGCTTTTCATTTGCTGTTGCGCGGGAATCGAAAATTCCGACTTTCGCAATTGCCGGTGCAGGGGTGTACAATTGCGACATTGGCAGAATGTTGCATTTTTTTGTTTCATCAAGTACTTATTTTTACTTATTTTGCTTATCTGGTTATCCAATTATTACTATCTCGTGAATTTCTCCATCGACGTCATCATCATTAGAATCGTCGAATGCCTTCTCGTACGACTTCCTATGGTGCGCCATGTCGCACTGCTGGTACGAGTAACTTAAAGCACAGTCAATCAGCTCTACTGTGTCAAATCTCTCTCCTATACCTGTATATTTCTTATCAAACCCTCCAACTTTCAATAAGTCATTTATTAACCCGTAAAAATACACTTTACCCATATTTGTGTTCAGTATCAGGTAATCGTTAAGTATCTTTGCATTTTTATTCACTGATACTATATCCCATGCTGCAATTGCTTTCACTATCAACAATGAATCTTGTTGACACATTTTTTTAAACTCAAATTTATTATCTAACGATAATGGCTCACTTAAATAAGTTATTTTAAAATCTCCACTATTTCTGGAGTCCTTATTCATCACTACCAAATGTGAGCCAATGATTGATTGTGAAGCCTTTTCACCATTTAGTCTAAAATTTATAAAACCAACGTAAAAATCCTTTAAAGAATTCAAATTTACTCCTATTATATCTTGTAAATCAGCAATATTAGAAAGCATTGGGGAAACGGGGAATAAAGATGTACTGGAAACATATGCATCCTTCATTCTATTGAAATTACTACTGGAATCCTCGTTTTCATTTGAATATTTTTGAACTAATTTACAATCTCCTTTAATTATATCACATCTCCATACATCTAAAAGAACTAAGATATTAATAACAACACCTTCACTATCATGATCTACAACATATGGCATCCATTTCCCATTCAATCCTTTAATAGTTTTCAATTTCACAATTTTCTTAGTGAATATATTATAAACAAATAATTCATTTTCTTCATTTTCATAAATTATAAAAGGTTCTTCATCACCAAATTGATTAATAATCTTGAATAATTTAATATGTCCAATATCTTTATTTAATTCAATCATTCTAGGTAATGTAACATTATACTTATTACCATATTCTCCATGTTCATATGATGTGACTTCAATGTTAAATCTACCATCATTTGAAGCAGAATTAGTAACTAAATTCCATTCTTTATCAAATGATTCTAATAATAATTGTAATATACCTTCATGTGTATTAAAAGTTTCTGTTAATACTAAATTAATATTATATTGATCTAACCAAATGCTACTACGATCAATTAATCCATATTCAATATTTTGCTTGAGTAAATTCATATTAGTTTCACTAACTTCAAAAGGGATAATATCGGTGTAGAAAACTTGTTTAGTACTTCTATGGGTATGAATAGCACTACATCTTACACTGTCAACGGCTTTTAAATTCTCATGAACATTTTCATCACTTGCAGAAGAATCAAATCCATTTCCGAAATATTTACTTGTAGATTTTTCAAATTCTTTCATTACTTTATCAGAAATCGGAGAATTGGCATTTAATCTACCTAAATCTTGATTATCCTCCGCAAATTTGTCCATTGCTCGGGGCTTCCCAGTGCGTTGAATTTCCACTATGTTATGTCTGTGACGATGATGTCTATGAAGACTACTACTCAATAATGAACCAAGAACACCGCATATGATTAAAAATATTAAGAGTATGGAGTATATTAAATTGGGCTTTCTTCTGATACTCAAGGGCACATATTTACTCCTTTGCACGTTATACACGAGTGTTTTATGTGCCTCTATGAGCAATTGCGTCACTTTCTTAAGCATCTCTGAGTGTGTGTGACTGAGAATTGACAATTGACAACTGATAATTAAGAGATTCTTCGTATAGTAAGTTATCTTTTAATATATAACAATAAACAATAAAGAATACAATAAATAAAATAAATTATGAAAAGGCCACCCAATATGCTTAGCTGGTAACTGTTGCACGATTCTCGCTTCCAAGAACCCTTTTTCTCGTCTAAAATTTTAGTTTTTTAAGACTGTTTGGTGGCATTTGTTGTACTGTAAAGGTTGTCGTTGTTACCGCCTTGCAAATTGTATGACTGTATTATATATATATAAGTTTATATAATAATAATAATAATAATAATAATAAAGAAATGGAATATGGTTATTGCTTTAATTTTTAGTTTTAGTTCTAATTTTATTTTTGTTTATTTCTACCTCTATTACTTGCCACATAAAGCTGCGGCATCTAAAAAGGAATGCATTGTGACATCAGGTACACCAACACCATTACTGAATGTCATACCACCTAATGATAAAGAACCTTTGAAATTGTCTTGAACTAATTTCAAAGTATCTTGTTTTAAATTCAAGTAACCTACTTCATATTGAGGTATACAATTCGTGACTCTTGAAATATCAATAATCATATCTGATAAAGTATCTAATTTAACTTTTAATTTAGTCTCCAAGATATCATTAATTGTCTTTTGAATCTTGGAATTAGTGGGTAAATCATCCGCATCTTTAATCAAATGTCCACCTATCATTAAAGTCAATTTCGTATATTCATTAGTCACCACAAGACCTCTCTTAGCTACCGTTTTAGATAAGCTATTTAAAGTCTTGATATCATTTGAATCTATTGTCTCTTGGTTTCTCATGTCGCTTAAAGCTACATCAACATCATTGTAAAAAAATAATTTCTTTGAGCTATGTTCTACATCGGAATCAAAGATAACTCCAAGGACATCACTACCATCAACCATACGTTTAGGAACCAAATAACCAAACCCTTTTATAGATTTCACCGATAAATGAGGAATGTATATATTGGCTAAGACAACATTAGTATATTTGAATTCGTTTAGTTTCTCGGACAATTCAGGATCTTGTGTTACTACCATTTTAGATAAATCATGGGCATTTATAGTTGATCTTAAATGATCAAATGACAAAGATTCACCATTTGATAATTTAACTGTAACTGAAACTTTATCGGTATCCTTCCCATCTTTCCCATTATTTTCCGGCTCAATGGTTTCAATATCAGCATTATATATAAATTTGACATTTTCTTGAGATTCTAAATATTTTGTAATGACATCAGTCAAGTTTTGTAAACCTTGATTAACTGAAACCATGGGGAAATTATTTAAAAATTTCGAAGTCTTTAAAAAATTGAAATTAGGTTTTAATAAATTTTGATATTTGATTAAATTAGCATCAGTTAAATGATATTCTCTAGTCTTGGAGCTGTTGATGTTTTTCTTCAAATCATTGATTAATTGTTTGAATCCGTATTTAACTATGGACCCATGTTCTTGTTCTAGTTTTGTCAACATTGGTAAAACGGCATTAACACTCAATTTAGAAGCATCACCTGCATAAATACCGTGCATTAAAGCACTAGCTATATTATCAGATATAGATTTATTGAATCTTCTAGTGAAAAACTGTTCAACGGTTTCATCTACTTGATTAGCTTTCCTTTTAACAAAAGGTTCTTTTAAAACACCCCATATTAATTGACGACCTAATGGGTCAAAGAGAAATCTCCAAAATGTAAGTAAACTATCTGGTACTTGTACCAGTTTCCCCGAGTTACCTTGAGTATCAACATAGGGGCTTAATAAATATCTCTTATTTGAATCTGAATCCTTATGTAATCCCAAGAGATCCTGTTTAGATCTCAATTTATGCATGATATCAATCAAGAGTAAAGTCCCCGGGTTGGAACCTCTTAGAGTTCTAGGACCTTTTTCCAAAACAGTGAAATCAACAGACACCCTAGAATCAAACTCTTTAGTCTTAATCTTTTTGGAATTGATGTAACCTCCTGTACTGCTGGTCTTTTCCAAGATGGTAATTTGTAAGTCTGGCCTTAACTTATTTAAAAAGAAGGCAAAAGTCAGGCCAGAAATACCAGCACCCAAGATGCCTACCTTTGCTGGTGCATTGGGGGACAAGCTCTTCAACACCGATGACATCCCTGCTCTACTCTACAGTTACACGTTACACACTAACAACAGCAATAGCAACTACACCTGCGCCCATTGAACAAGAACAACAACACCCTGAGTTCTGAAAGCCAAACTCAAAGCCAAACAGCAACAGCAAATGTCATCTGATCTGATCTGACAACCCAAACGAAGCTAAACTCCAGCCAGAAAGAGAAAGAAAATGATCCTCGGCGTTTAGTCTTTTATTTATTGCACAGCCTGACAATTGACTGATTATATAAGCAATAGGCCAAAGAGGGTAACTTTTTCAAATTGCAAGCCGAGCGAGACTCACACACTTAAAAATTTTTTTCGTTTCTTTCTTTCTAACATGTTGGTTTGGTTTGGTGGTTTGTTGTATAAATTACTGTACTGTCTCTTTTTCCTTGCTTGTTGGTCTCCTTGTCGTTTCTCTTTCTTTGCCATTGATCAAGCAAGTTGAAGTTGTTTTTCTTCTTACAATTAACTTGCAGGTTTGCATCTGTAAACTGGTTTAGGGGCAAGGTTGAAAGCAGAAGCTTTCCAGTTCAGATTAGACTTTATCCAGGAGTTGATAATTTATCCATCTATTCACTCATCCATAAGCTTATGATTTCTCCCTTTCATATATGTTATTGCCAAAAGATCAATGATTATCAATTACCCTTTCCAATGTAGAAAGTTAATTGATTTTTAAATTTTAAGATGATGATTAAAAACGTAAACAATTTTCAAACTAGAGTTTATGACCTTAATTTCTAGGGAATGATCTTAATTGTTAACTGATTAAATTGATTCTTTTGTCATATATACATATATCTTAATCAATTAGTGATAAGTGATAATGATTTGGTAAATCAATTACTTATGAGATGAGTTTCAAGTTGTGTCTTTTTTTTGTTTATCTTTCTCTCTTGGTGAGTTTAATATGAACTGACTTGATCTCCCATCCACCAGTTGCAAACCAGTCAAGTTGTCTTGAAATTTTCTTTCTCTTTTCTCTTCTTCGTATAGTTTATTCTTTATGATGACTAAACAAAAACAAAAGCTGGAATTACTGGCAGAATAAATAGTGTTGATACGTTTTTGCAAATTTACTGATTTAAAAAATTTTGAACTTACGAAAAGAAGAACTAAAAGAAATTGAAAGTTTTATTTTTTAAAGCTAATTGATTAATCAAGGTTGATTAATTAGTGAGTAATATTATACTAACTTGGATTTATTTTAATTATTTTTTATTGGAATTTTTTAAATGAGGATTTATAGCACTGGGCACCGATTAAATACATGAGAGTGACAACGCTTTAAAGATAGGCCTCAGAAACCTGTCGTAACTGATACTTTGAAATTCCAATAATGTGTGGTGGTTTTCATTTTATATTTTTTTGTTTTTGGAATTGAATGAATGTTATTGTATTTAGTTTAAATTGATAATAAACATATGATTTCAAAGACTTTTTTTTGTTTCTTTTTTGTTTTTTTCTTTTTTTAAGAAAGCTTTCAGCAGAGGATGAAATATGAAAATTAAAAGACAAGCATATGTCTGATTTAAATTTGAAGAAAATTATTTTCCATGTCTGATGTGTTTGAAAGTTTTAATTTAGTTTATGCTTTTATTTGAAATTTAGTAAATTAAGATTATTGTTTCAAAAAAGGATTTTTGAAACGGTAACTTTCTTTTTTTTTTTTTCAGTTGAAATAAAATGAAATGAAATGGAAAAAATGGATTTAATTGATTAGGTTATATTTAAACAACAAAAGAGAGTATATGATGATTTTGCACAAACTCACGACGGTCAACTGTAATTTAACTTTAAAAGTTATTAAATATATAACTTGTTAAATTGTTGATGATATTCGGCTGTGACAGGCCGTGCCCCTGAAATTTACTCTAACTATCCATTAAACCTTTTAATTTATTCATTTATTCATTCATCCATTAAATTTTTAGATCACTTCTAGGTGGTTTTTTTTGTGACGTGTTACTAACTATGTTATTATTTCATTATTTGAAGAATTGAGGAAGGAAGTTTGATAAATTACAAAATTTATTAATGTTAATATTTACTTATCTTATTACAGAAACAATCAAGCCACATACATGCAAAAAAAGGAAATAGAAGACAAGTTTAAAAATACAACTTAATAGTTTAAGTGTGAAGTTGATTTTTAAAAGGTTAAAATTAAATTAAAAATGAAGGAACTTATAATATGATGAATAATAAAATATCACCATCTTTCGTGTGAGTTTTTTATAATTAAGAACTGTGATCGTTAAAAATTTTATGATTTGCATGTCAGTCTGATTTAAGTTTCCTTACTTTTTTTATTTTCAACTTTTAACTTTTAACTTTTAACTTTACTTTAGATTAATTTGTATATGTTTGTTAAGTTTCCTTGAGTTGTTGTTGTTGTGAAGGTTTAAGTGAGTGAGTCAGGTTTAAGATTAGTTTAACATTAATAACCTTTGTAGTTTATACAAGCTACCCTTCTTTACTAATTTTTTCTTGAGAGAATTACATGCTAAAAAAATTTAATACGTAATTTAAATAAGTAAATAAATAATAAACCCTCACAAAACAAAAGAAAAAAAGGTTAACCCCATGATTGTAATCCATTTAAACAATCGTTAACCTTTATTTATTTGATTATTCAGTTAATTTCCAGTATAATTTAGTATACACATTTAAGTTATTTTAAAGTTAATGTCTTTTCAGAATCAATTGAGTTTAAATCATCTAAATCTTCATTAGAGTTCATTTGTTCTTGTTCTTTTTGCACATTAGATCCACATTTGTTGACTTATTTTCATGATTGTTATTATCTAATGATGGCATTACTACTGTTGACCTTTCAGTTGACACACCCATTCCTATTGGTGTACTACTACTATTAGGATAAACTTGAGATAATCCAGTTGATGAAATAGGTTGATAATTTAAAGTTTCTAATTTATTTAATAAATTAACTTGTTGTTGACTAGTTTTATTTTGATTCCATTGATCTGCTTTATCTAATGAATCATTACAAAATTTAATAACTTTATTAATCATATCTAATGATTCTTGTGCAAGTACTAATATTCGTCCATTTTTATTCATATCATAATTCAATTGACTTTCAATTAACCATGTCCAAGATTTATTTGAATCATCATCATTATTTGAATTATTTGAATTATTTGAATTATTATTAGTATTGGGGAAAAAATATGATAGTCTTGATGATGTAGATGTAGATGTAGATGTAGATGTAGAAGATGATCTCTTATTATAATAAGTTTCTTTAAGGTACCTGTTATATCTAAATAAATTAGCTAATAATTTTTGAGCTAAACTACGATTCTTTGTTGTTTTTTTTGAGGAGGTTGAATTAGTGGTGACATCAGTTTGTTTCTCATTTTCATTTTCATTTTCATTTTCATTATCGCTATCGCTGTTATCACTATCACCATTATAATTTTTGGTGTTATCATCAGATAATGCAAAAGCCCAATTACTTGGTAATTTTAATAAAGCTTCACGAACATTTGAACGAGCTGGTTCAGGTAATGAATTAGCCGATACTTTAGATACAACATTAACGATTTTTTTAACTGTTCCTATTATATCATCTTTAATTTGTTGTATTGGTATTTCTTTATTGGAATCCGTTGAAGTAGAAGAAATATCTGTATGATTATCATCTATATCTGGAGTAGCTGTCTTTGAAGATGAATTTGAACTTGTTGAGGTTGTTGAAGTTGTTTTATCATCTGTGTTAATGATAGTATTAACAGCAGTTAAATCTTCTGATGCATCAAAAAACTCTTCTTTTTTTGATTCAGTTTCATTTTCATTTTCTAATTGTCTTTGTAATTCAACTAATCTAATTAAATGTTCAATACGATCAGAAATTTGACGATTACCAATTTTTAAGAAATTAATTAACATATTTAATCTTTTTCTTGATTCAATATTTAAATTTATAATACCAATTTCTTTTATATCATTTAAAGATCTTTGAGATAAAACGGCTTGTTGTTTTCTTAAATATTGAGAAGAATTTAATCTTTGTAAATTTGGGTTAAGTCTAGGATAAGGTAATTGAGAATGTAAATTATTATTATTACTTGATGATATTGGAGGTGATGAATTAGATGAATTAGATGATGATAAATTATTAATAGGAGGAGAATTTGAGATTGATATTATTGAATTAGTTGAAGAAGAAGCAGATAATCTTGGTTTTTTAAATATTTCAGTATCTTGATAATGATCATCTTGATCATCATCTTGATCATCATTATGTTGTTGTTGTAATTTAAGGTGGTGGTGGAAATCATCATGTTGGTTAAATCTTTTACGAGAATTAACCGAAGAGATTGAAGAAGATCTTGAATGAGTAGTTAACATTGGAGTTGAAATATCTGTATTTATACTTGAAGATGTTGTTGAATTTAAAAGATGTGAGATATTATCAGTAGTATTAGTATTAGTATTAGTATTAGTAGATTCAGATTCTTTAACGTATATATTTGCAGACTGAATAGTTTTTTCAAGCATGTAATTGATAGATTGAGAAATGAGAGGATAAGTAACTACTTTATCCAATAAAGTTGAATCAGTTGAAACAGTTGAAGCAGTATTAGTATTAGTATTAGTAACAGAAGAAGATGGAGGTGGAGATGAAGAAGAGTTTCTTAATTGACCTAATGCTTGTGCAGCCATAAATATCTTTTGATCTTCATCTAAATCTATATCCATATTAGTATTAATAGTTGAAGTCATATTTGAATCATGATGTTGACTATTATGAAGTATGGGGATATCAGATGAACTTATATTACTAGAAGTATTATTAGAAGTATTAGTATTATTATCAATATGCATGTTTAAAATGATTATATGATATAAAAGAGTGTGAAATGTTGGGTGAAATAGTCTATTAAAGTAATGTGATAGCAATTAAGTATTATAGTGATATTGTAATAGTTAATAAGTTAATAGTTAATAGTTAATAGTTAATAGTAATATGGGGTTAAATGACCAAATAATCAACTAATCAAATAACCAAATAGAGCATGTGAAGTGAAATAAACTAATATAATGTATTATAATATAATGTAATATAGTGTGATGATAGTATAATATACCAGATGGTGTATGGATTATTAAAGTGGAGAATTAAGTAAATAATCAAGTAAATAAGTGAAAGAATGTGATTATAAAGTATTAAAGTATTAAAGTATTAATGTATTAATGTATTAATGTATTAATGTATTACTAGATAATGTAATGTAAAATATAACAAGTTAATTTAATTTACCCTAATAGACAATAGCAACTATTTCAGATGCACTAACTTTTGCTGTCAGTGAATGTGAATTTTTTAAGTTTTCTTTCTCTCTTTGTGGTTTTGTTGGGTAAACTTTATTTATTTATTTATTTATTTATTTATTTATTAATTTATTTATTAGTGCACAGATGTATTACTTAGTATCTGTTAATGCACAGATGTATTTTCTGCTAATGCACAGATGTATTAAGTAGTAATGCACAGATGTATTAAGTAGGGTCACCACAATTCCATGGCTGTGTAATCTTCAAAATGCATTTCTACACCCCATTCAAATAAATCTGTTCTTAATAATCCATACTCTTTATGAATATCATCTATCTTAACTAGATCCTCTGGGCTTAATTTATCATTTATTAACCATTTATTTTCTTGTATTCTATTAGGCTTGGAGGATTTGGGTATCACTACAATTCCTCTTTGAGTTAAATAACTTAATACCAAGCATCCTTCTCCACATTTATATTTTAAAGCTAATTTTTTCAATATTGGTATCTTCAATATTGGTGCTCCTCCTTCGGTTTCATTACCTCCAAATGGACTAAAAGCCGTCACTATTATACCTAAATCTTGACAATATTTAACTAATTTATATGATGGTAATCGTGGATGTACTTCAATTTGATTAACCATTGGCTTAATCTTACATTCATTATCATTAATTAATTCATTTAAATAATATTCTGAATAATTAGAAACTCCAATATTCTTTAATTTATCTGGATGATTTTCTAATAATAATTCCATTTGTTTCCACATTGTAATATGTGTATTCTCACCTTGTTTTAATGCATTACGAATTCTATCTTTAGAGTCTTTAGGGTACCATGGTTTTCCAGTTTCTTCATCTTCACAATATAATGGTACGGGATAATGAATTAATACTAAATCAATATACCCAATATTTAAATTCTTCCATGATTTTAAAAATCCTTTATTAATATCTTTATGAAATGTTGGCCATATTTTAGTTGTAATAAAAATATCTTTTCTACTAATTCCATTATTCGAATCTTGGAAAATCTTATTTAATGCTTCTCCAATTTCAACTTCATTTTCATATAGATATGCAGTATCAATATGTCTATATCCAGCTTCTAATATTGCATATTCAATTGTCTTACTTATATCTTTACGATCTTTAAATCCTTCAGGTGACCATGTCCCTAATCCAATTATTGGAATCTCATATCCATTATAAAATTTAACCTTCTCTTTAACTCCTTCAATCATTTCCATTTGTCACTTCCTTATTCTCTATCACAATAAAAGTAATTAAAACACTGATAATGATCAAAATAAAAAGGGGGATATTATCTTATTTTATCTTTTATCCCTTATAAATAATTCGCTAATTTAGTTAGCTCGCTCGCTCGCATTAAATTGACTAAATTAGTAAGTAATATTCCTTCTTTCCATAACTTGTTAAATTCATCTCAAATTACTTTCTTATTCTGGACACTGAACACTGATTAAACTATTTAATATTATTGCTCTATTACTTCTTGTATTTTCTAGATTTTACTTCTAATTCTAATGACCATTCATCTAATTGATTGCATAATTTCTCTAATTTTTCAACTTTAATCAACACGGAATCTAATTCATTACATTGTACTCCAATTAATTTAATTTGATCTCCAAGTAAATTTGTATCTTGTGATAATTTATTAAAATAATATTCAAAATCACGAAATTTTATTGCATTTAAAGTATTTGTATTTTCAATAATATTTAAATCAGATATTGTAGATTGTGTATCAATATCAATTATCTTCTTAAGACATTCATATGATGCTTTAATTAACTTCCTGGGATCTTGATGTGGTGGTGTAATAGTATTATTACGTTGTCCATTAATATTTATACTAGCATTATTATTATTATTATTATTATTATTGTAGTTGTTGTTGTTGTTGATCTGTGGAATTGAATTACTACTGCTTGAACTCGCCTTGTCTAATAAAGACGTAGGTTGTGCTGTTAAATTATCATTTGATCCATTGCTCATTATACCTACAACCCAGTAATCGTCACTCAACAGTACTCACTCACTTACTTACTTACTCACTTCCGTCCTAAACTACAGCAAAACACCACGTCAAAAAAACACTAGACATGTATTATGTCTTGTCTCTCTCTCTCTCTTTCCTACTGCTTTTTCTTGTTTGTTTGTTTGTCTGTTTGAATTTCCCCAGAGCGACTAATTTACACTCACTAAATTTTTTAATTTTCTCTTGTTGTGGTTTTCCTTAAAATTTGGGAAAATCACAAAGAAGTGGATGGTTACTTCCTATTTGTTATTTGTGGTTGTCTTTTCATGTTTATATCGATTTCTTTAGTTACTTGTTTTCTCTCTGTGTGTTACCTATAGACACATAACACTTAAAGCAGTTAGTTACTTACTTAGTTAGTTAGTTAACCATGCACTTAATCAACTACGTTACAGTCACTGCAATCTTAACGGCCTTATCGTCAGCTTTAAGCATCAGCAACCAATCGCCACTCTTGTCGACTTCATCTCAAAGTATTCAAGATATAACACACGCTTTCAAGCAACTTCAACAACAAGATGAAATTGAAGAACCTGTAATTTTAGAGAAAATTGATCCTGGTGAAGCTACTAGGTTAGCAATGAATTATTTTGTTAATCATGATTACTTGCCTGTTCAGCAACAACAACCTTTATTAAATAAAATTAAACCTCATGGTGTTGTCCCACAATCAAGAAAACCTTTGTTTAAAAGAGAGGAAGAAGAAGCTTACGAAGAAGAGGGTGAAGAAGAAGGTGAAGAAGACGATGATGAACAACAAGATCAAGATGGTGCTTCTATGTCTTTGTTTTCTAAAAAAAAAGGTAAGAAAACAGCTAAGAAAGGCAAACCTAATGGTAAACCCAAGGCCAATAATTTTGAATTAGATAATGACGATAGTGAAGAAAATGAAACTACCTCTAATGATGAGTCTAATCACACATACGATGGTGACTATACCAACCACAATTATTACGATAACGAAATCGATGAAGATGGAGTCGAAGAGTTAGAACAAGAACAAAATGATGATAGTCTGTACGTTGGAGGTAAATTTAATGTCCCCGTTAAAGGCCCAGTCCCAAATCACAGACAATTTTACGGAGATCCTGAAAATCAACCATTGATTTACGAAGTTGATATTGAAGAAGTTAAGAAAGCAGTTAATGATTACGTTGATGAAGGTAAATGTAAATTAGCTTCATTTTTAGCCACTGCTCCATCTGGTAAATTCTTTGAATTTATTGAAAAAGTTAAAAGAATTAAGAAGCAAAAGGAACAAGAATTAGAAGAAGAAGAAAAAGAAGAAGAATTAGAAGACAGTTATGAAACAGATCCAAATGATAATGATACATGTATTAAGAATTTTAAGAATTTAGTCTCTGATACCGCCTCAGCTTTAAAAGACATGAGCATGACTGACATTTTAACCACTGGAGGTCAATCTGAATTACATGCAATGTCAATCGATGTCACTCCAGATCACCCTTTAGTTTTAGACAAAAAGGAATCAAATTATTTGAAATCCAAAGCTGCTTCAAGAGTTAATATTTTACAACATTTATTAGACCCATCTTCAAAAATAGAAGATATTGACTCCTTAGATGAATTAAGACAACAAGAGTTTCAGTATCGTACTGGGAACTTATACTTAGATGAAGATTCTAATGAATACGTTTCAAGTGCCATTAGCTTGAGTAAAGATACACCTATTGTCGCATATCTTACATGCTTCATATTCGTCTTTGTTTTCTCACTCATTTTTTAATTCCAATTAACTGGTCACATACACTCACACACAAATACATAGAATACATAGAAATACATATTTAAGTACATACGTATTTGTGTATATTCTGTAGAAATACACTTGTTGAAACTGTACCTTTTTTCAACTCACTTTTGAAAGTAAATTAATAAATCAATGAAACAGTTAAACAATAAAACAGTGCCAAGAGTCAAAGAAAAGCATTGTTATCATCGAAATTCTCGGGTGAATAAAAAAGAAAAATAAAAAGAAAAAAATACAAAAAAATAAAGCCACAAAATAAATTTCTGGTTATAATAAGTCAAACTAAAGAAAGGTAAGTAAGTAAGTAACTCAGTAACTCAGTAACTCAGTGAATGAGTGCATCTGTTTATACTACTCCTTTGGATATAAGAAGAAACCAAAGTTAAGTACAATGGATACCACTGTGCTGGGACAGATACAACATGTTGTTGAACTGCATTCTGGGCCATTACTGAAAATGGTTTCATCTCCATTCTCTCCACTTGAAATATCATCATCATCATCATCATCATCGTCGTTTGAAAATAATTTCGATTTACAATTCATATCATCTATTGATAATAATTACACATGTACTTCATGGTACCCTTTATTATACCCTAATACATCAAGTGCATTGAATCCTTGTTTTTTGGCATTAGTGATTAGTGTCGTTTCGGGATTTTTTTTAATCTCGGGTGCTTGGGAATTAATAAACTCCTTAATATATAAGAGAACTTATGGAAAGATTGGTTTCAATTCAAATGCTATAGATAGTGTTGTTGTCTTACTTATCTTTTTAAGTGGTGCAACTTACATTGGAGCTACTCTCCCTATATTTGTGAATAAAAATCTTCCTATAACAGACATTAAAATCATTGGATACTCATTATCTTATTTTGTCATGTTATTCATCATATTACCATTGCATTTAATTGAAAAGACAAAACAAATAAGTCAATATTTTACACTGTTATTTTATTGGCCAATACATATATTCTGTTTGTTTTTCTTGTACTTACAAAGGTTTTTAAATGAAGATAAGACACTTGTGCCTCAAACAGGATTGATTTTCGTATCTTTAATATTATCGTTATTGGTATCATATATTGAAATAGGTCAATGGGCTCCAAATGATGAACTTATTGATGCATACGAGGAAGCAGGTTTGGATTCACATCCTCCTAATTTACTTTCACGTATGACATTTTCTTGGATGAACAGCTTGATTGTTAAAGGGTACCAGAAAAAAGGATTGGAAAATGATGATTTACCTGCTCCTCCTTCTTTAGTTACTACAAATTATACAGCTCCAAGGTTGACTAATGCATGGACAAAACAAATAAAGAAAAACCCCAAGAATCCCAGCTTATTATGGGCTTTGATTATGACTTTTGGTGGTTCTGTATTTGTTGCTTCTGTTTATGATATGCTTGATAGTTTTATCTCTTTTATTCAACCTCAATTACTCAAGCATTTGATCTTATTTTTCGGTAGAACTGATAACCCACCTTTGATTTACGGTTTCAGTATTGCTTTTTCAATGTTTTTCATTTCATTGGTTGAAGCGGCAATGTTCAACCAAAATTTCATTAAGACATCAGAAGCTGGATTAGGTGCTAAAGCAGCATTAATGCATTTAATTTATGATAAAGCCATAAAATTATCTCCCGAGGCAAAATTACAAAGATCTACAGGTGATATAGTCAACCATATGTCAGTTGACATTTCAAGAATTCAAGAGCTTACATCTTATGTTCAGACTTTATTCTCTGCTCCTACTCGTCTTGTATTATGTTTACTCTCGCTTTACACTTTGTTAGGAAACTCAACTTGGGCTGGTATTGTAACCATGATGATTATGATGCCTATTAATACTTTCTTAGTGAAATCATTACGTAAGTATCATAAGACTCAGATGTCATTAAAAGATCAGAGAACTCAGATGGTTTCAGATATGCTCCAAAATGCAAAGAGTATTAAATTGTATGCTTGGGAAAAACCAATGTTAGATAGATTAAAAGAAGTCAGAAACAATAAAGAATTAAAAAATTTACAAAAAATTGGATCTTTATCCGCAGTGGTACAATTCGCTTGGTCTTGTGTTCCTTTCTTTGTTTCTTGTTCTACATTTGCAATTTTTGCCTTTACTTCAAAGATTCCATTAACTCCAGAGATTGTTTTTCCTGCTTTGTCTTTATTTGATCTTTTATCAGATCCAATTTTTGCTATTCCCGCATTGATGACTTCTTTGATCGAATGTGGTGTGTCTTTGAACAGATTGTCTTCCTTTTTATTAGCTCCTGAAGTAAGTGATAAGGTCATTAAAAGATTACCTGCTGTAGAGTCATCTAATGGTATTTCATTGTCTGTTAAAAATGCTACATTTATGTGGGTGGCTCCACCAAAGACGGATGATAAATCATATGATGAGGAAAATGAAATTACACATTCAAAAATTGCCTTAAAAAATATTAATTTTGAAGCTAAGAAAGGTCAATTGTCTTGTATTGTCGGAAGAGTTGGTTCAGGTAAATCCACTTTCTTGCAATCCACTTTAGGTGAATTGACATGTGTTGCTGCTGATCCAACTAAACCTTACGGAATCACCATCGCAGGAAATATTGCATATTGTTCTCAAGCTCCCTGGATTTTAAACGCTACAGTTAGAGAAAATATTTTATTTGGTGCTAAATACGATGAAAACTTTTATCAATTGACTATTAAAGCATGTGAGCTTTTGCCTGACTTGGAGATTTTACCAGATGGAGACAAGACTCAAGTTGGTGAAAAGGGAATTTCATTAAGTGGTGGTCAAAAGGCCAGATTATCATTAGCCAGGGCTGTTTACGCTAGAGCTGATATTTATCTATTAGATGATATATTATCTGCTGTTGATGCACATGTGGGTAAGAGTTTGATTAAAAATGTCATTAGCAATTCTGGAGTTTTAGGATCCAAGACTAGAATTTTAGCCACCAACTCCATCACTGTTTTGAAAGAAGCCAATGAAATAACGTTGTTGAAAGATCAGCAAATTGCAGAATGTGGTGATATGAAAACTGTCATGAATAGAAAAGCTGACTTATATGAATTGATCAATGAGTTTGGAAGAGATGATCCAGTTGAAGGAACATCTTCATCCTCGGCTGCATCCGATTCTAATTCTAACTCTGACTCGAAAGACGCTACTCCAGCTTTGCAAGAACAAGAAGCTTTAAATTCCAATAGCAGCAGCAGTAGTAGTAGTAGTGAGTTTGAAGACGACGATGAAGACGATGATGACGATGTGGTGGATAAAGAAGGAGAATTAATTGGTATTAAACCATTTGACATACCTGAAGAGGCAGCTGGTGTTGAAACAATGAGGTTTGGCGTTCCATTAGATAGAACCAAATCTAGAGCCACCTTACGTAGGGCAAGTATGGATTCATTCAAGAGAAGGCCTATAGTTACCGATAGTACACGTACTGCTCAACAATCAGAAAGAAAGGAAAAGGGTAAAGTTAAATGGTCCGTTTACTTAGAATACGCTAAGGCTTGTAGTCTAACAGGTATCGGTGCTGTTTGTTTTCTGATGTTTTTAACTGTTGCTACTTCCGTTGCAAGTAATTATTGGTTGAAACACTGGGCTGAGGATAATCAAAAGACGGGTTCAAACAGTAATGTCGTTCTTTATGTTTTGATCTATGCGTTATTGGGTATTGGTTCTGGTGTAATTACTCTATTCAGAGCTATTATCTTATGGTCATGGTGTAGTATCCCTGGTTCTAAGAAGTTGCATAATGATATGGCTGCTTCAGTGATGGGCGCTCCAATGTCTTTCTTTGAGACAACACCATTAGGTAGAATCATCAATAGATTTTCTCAAGATATGAGTAAAATTGATTCAGCTTTGCCCAGAGTATTTGTTGCAGTGTTTGGTGCTATTATCAAGACTCTATTTACATTGTGTATCATTGGATTTAACATGCCTGTTGTTTTAATTGTTATTGGATTACTTTCTGTGGTTTATGTTTACTATCAAAAATATTATATCTTTACATCAAGAGATTTAAAACGTATAGTTTCCATTTCAAAGAGTCCTATCTTTTCTCATGTTCAAGAGTCATTACATGGTGCAGAAACTATCAGAGCGTATGGCCAACATGGTCGTTTTCTTTTCCAACACTCTGCAAATGTTGATTACAATCAAACTTCTGCTTATTGTATGAGGTCCGTTAACAGATGGTTATCTACAAGATTACAATTCATTGGATCGATTATTGTATTTGCTACTTCATCATGTGCTTTAATTACATTAAAGACAAGTCATCCAATGACTCCAGGTTTACTTGGTTTAGTCATGAGTTATGCATTACGTGTTACTTCCAGTTTGAGTTTTATTGTCAAGAGATCAGTGGAAATTGAATCTGATGTTGTTTGTTGTGAACGTATTTTTGAGTACTGTAATTTGAAACAAGAAGAAAAACCAGATTTGAAAGATAAAATAACCACTTCTGCTAATTGGCCATATAATGGTGCTGTGAAATTTGATCATTATACCACAAAATACAGAGCAAATTTAGATCCTGTCTTGAAGGATATTACGATTGATGTTAAACCATCTGAGAAAGTTGGTATTGTAGGTAGAACAGGTGCAGGGAAATCTACCTTGGCTTTAGCCATTTTCAGAATGATTGAACCTACCTCAGGTCATGTTGAAATTGATAATGTTAATACCAGTGAGATCAGTTTATTTAACTTGAGACATAATTTGAGTATTATCCCACAGGATTCACAGGCTGTTGCAGGTACGATTAGAGAGAATTTGGATCCACTAGGCCAGTATTCAGACGAACAATTATGGAGAGCTCTAGAGTTAGCTCATCTGAAAGATTTTGTTGAAAGCCTATCAGAATCTCACTCAAATAGTAGAGAAGATAATAATATTGGTAACGCCAATAATAACAACGAGGAAAGACAACCATTACTGAATAATACAATTCAAGAAAGTGGACTTAATGCCAAAATAGCGGAAAGTGGATCCAATTTATCCGTTGGACAAAGACAATTGATGTGTCTTGCTAGAGCTTTGTTGAATCCATCCAAGGTCTTAGTCCTGGATGAAGCTACAGCTGCTGTGGATGTTCAAACTGATAAGATTGTGCAAGAAACTATTAGATCAGAGTTTAAAGACAAGACTATTTTAACCATTGCTCATAGATTAGATACAATTATGGACAGCGACAAGATTTTAGTGTTGGATAAAGGTGAGGTTAAGGAGTTTGACTCACCCAAGAATTTACTTGAAAACAAAGACTCGTTATTTTTCAGTCTTTGTGATAATGGAGGATATCTTACAAAGCAATGAACTTTTGATAGATAAACAAATAAAATAACGAATCATAAATATATTATATATATATGTACGTACGTATATATTTGTGAACTAAAAATTGAAATGAAATATGAGATATGTATACTTTTAATAAAATGCTTGGTTTCAGAATTGATAGCATTGAGTATGTATAATGGTGCGTGTACATACAGGCTGAAATTTTACAAAAGTTCGCATTGGTAAATGCACATATCTGTTTATACAGATATTCAAAAACGGTTAGCTTTTGAATAAGATTTCTAAATGCATTGCTTGGAGCTTGAATATCGATATCTCAAAAGTTAATCTATCGACAAGCCAAATTAGCTTGCAGTACTCTCGGAAGAATAAAAATTGGACAACATAAGTCAAGCAGGCTATTTAAAATCATGAGAACCCGGATCAATTTCAAATGGCATGACAAAATTAAAAGCCAACTCCGAGAAAATATAAAAATAAGTAGCGTGCTACCCACGCTTTAGGGCATAATCTACTCAACAGCAAAGCATCCCTATTGTATGCCATTCCCGGTAGAAAATTACTTCCGGAGAAGTCTGGAGGTCAGCTGGGGGCCCCTTTGGGGGAACTGTGGGTTGAGGTAATTGCTTGTGTCCAGTCACTGTGGGATGATCGTTTGACTAGTCAGAAAGCGCTTTGCTGCAGGATGGAGGGTATTGTTCCGTGAGTTTTTCCGTGTTCTGTTCTGAGTGCACGACCATATTTTTAGCAGTCTGCGAGACAACGAGTGAGTGAGTGAGTGAGTGGGGCTTGCCTAGGCTAACTTAGCACATATACTGTCCTGTATTCAACATCTTGATATAAATACTGCAGCCTTCTCTCTTTTATGGCTGATTTCTTGATCTCTTTTTAGATCGACTGTTGTTCTTCTTTCCCTTATTATCTCCACATTACTGTTATTACTGCATTTTCCTTTTATAGCTCACATCTGACAGCTAGAAACTAATAGCACTATCACTCACATTAAAAATGCCACTTCCTGAATTTGATTTATCCGGAATTCCTGAAGAACTTGTCAAAGATATTGAATCAGTTAAAAACCAATTTTGGGTAGAAACTCCTGTTTTAAACAAAGTCATTGAAAAGTTTATCTCTGAATTAGACCGTGGTCTTTCTTACGATGATATTAAAGATGATATGAAAATTCCAATGAATGTATCCTGGGTTATGGAATACCCAGATGGTTCTGAAACTGGTGATTACCTTGCCATCGATTTAGGTGGAACAAACTTGAGAGTCGTCATGGTTAGCTTGTTAGGTGACCATAAGTTTACCACAGAACAAAGTAAATATCACATCCCAACAGAACTCAGAACTACTAATAACAGAGATGAGTTATTTGACTTTATTGCTAAATGTTTAGAAGAGTTCATCAATGCCCAAAATCCAAATGGTGTCCCAGAAGGTAAGATCTTCCCATTAGGTTTCACCTTTTCTTACCCTGCAACTCAATCCAGTATTGTTTCTGGTGTTTTACAAAGATGGACTAAAGGTTTTGATATTCCAAATGTTGAAGGTCATGATGTCGTCCCAATCTTGGAAGAATTTATTCAAAAGAGAAATTTACCTATTAAAATTGTAGCATTAATCAACGATACCTCTGGTACTTTAGTTGCTTCAAGATATACTGATCCATTAGCTGAAATGGGTTGTATCTTTGGTACTGGTGTCAATGGTGCTTACTATGATCGTGTTTCAAACATAAAGAAGGTCGCTGGTAAATTAGAAGATGATATTCCAGCTGAATCTCCAATGTTAATTAATTGTGAGTATGGTTCTTTCGATAATGCTCATGATGTATTACCTAGAACCAAATATGATTTGGAAATTGATGCTGAATCCCCAAGACCGGGTCAGCAATCTTTTGAAAAAATGACTTCAGGTTATTACTTGGGTGAATTATTAAGAAAAATCATGCTTGAAGCATACGAAAAAAAGTTGGTCTTCGTTAACTATACCAAATCTTCTGAGCAATACGCTTTATTGTCTAAGCCATATCATTTAGACACCTCTTTCTTATCCATCTTAGAAGCCGATGATACACCAGATTTATCTGAGAGTGCTAATCTATTTGCTTCTGAGTTATTCATTGATACCACTTTAGGAGAAAGAAAATTCGCCAAGAGAATCTCCCAATTTATTGGAACCAGAGCTGCTAGAATCTCAGTTTGTGGTATTGCTGGTGCCTGTAAAAAAATGGGCTACCAAAAATGTCATATTGCCGCTGATGGTTCAGTCTTTTTAAGATATCCATATTTTCCTCAAAGGGCCGCTGAAGCCTTATGCGATATTTATGGTTGGGATCCAAAGATGCCAATCGATGAGCATCCAATTCAAATTGTTCAAGCCCAAGATGGTTCTGGTGTCGGTGCTGCCGTCATTGCTGCATTAGCTGACAAGAGACAAAAATTAGGTTTATCCCTTGGTCTTAAACAACAATCTAAGATTTAAAACAACAAAAACCAATACTTTGTTTGCTAAATTCATCCATTTATTTCCCTTTCTTTTCTTGTCCATTCAAACCTAAAAGTAATTGTATTTTATGACGATTTTATGAGCTACTTTCATTTCAACTACCTATTAGAACTAGAATTTTAAATATATTAAAAAAAAACATCCAAAAAAAAATCTTATATATAGTGTGTACCTACCTGAAATAAATTAATTAAAAAAAAAATTATGGGAATAAATTTATTAGTGTATATATTGTCTATAAAGTAGTGATTGGTGTGCTGTATCCATTTGATTTGAATGCCTACCAAGTTTCTTGAATATACCTTTTTGAATTCTCCATAGCCAATAAATATTGGTGAGACTCTTCTTCAGACCAACCATTTTCCTTCTGAAATATATCTTCTAGAGTGAGTCTAGTCTCAGTTGGCATCTTACCCGATGATCCGCACAAATAGACCATTGCATTCTGATGCACTATCAACTCATTGACGTAATTTTTATTGAGGAATAATGCTTGTTGGACATAAGTACCATTTGTGGTGTGGTCTGGATCTCTGGAAAAGCACGGTATTACTTGCAACTTGCCTGCTGTTTCAAAACTCTCCCAGTATTCACGGAACAAAAAATCTTTATCTCTGTATCGACATCCAAAAAATAAGACAAGTTTCCTACCTGAGTCTGCGTATTTTTCAATGAGAGATTTCATTGGCGTCACTCCCGTGCCTGGAGCAATCATGAGAACAGGCGATAATGGTATCGTATCAAAGTTTAATCCACCATCATGAACTGATATACCAATTCTATCACCTGCTTCCAAAGTCTTCATCCATCTTGTACATACACCAACTCTAAGTCGTTTAATGATTGTTCTATATTTGACAATTGCGGCCACTAGTTCCACGTTGTAGGGATCTGGTCTTGATGCAATTGAAAATAGTCTGGGTTTCATAATAGGAAACAAATCAAAGATATATTTCATTGGTATCTTGAGAGAAAAGAACTCCTGGATAACCTCCAGTATTGATCTTCTAGGTCTATTGGCGTAATCGTATAATTGCTCAGTTTCTTCAATTGTTGAAAATTCTTTCAACTTTTCTTGCTCTCTTTCATCATTTGAAAAATGCCAAGCTAACATGAAAAAGCTTCTTCTGGGTATAGACATTATGTCTAAATGATGAGTTAATAATGATCTTAATGTCAAAGGCTTAACAAATCCTCCCTCAATGGAGGGCAATGGCTCTTGAATAGTGATTGGAAAGTCGGCGATATCTTGCCAACCTTGACAATCTAACAATGCTTGAACATCAACTGGATCGTTAGCTGGGTATAAGGCAACAGTGTCACCTGGCTTGTAGTTGAATGAACCAGTAGGATCTCTTAAAACTAAATGTCTAACATCTTGGAAATGATCTTCGCTGGTCAGCCTCTTGTTGGATATAACTTCGACTGTTTGTAACGGCTTGGTTCTGTTTAATGCTATGGCTTTACTGTCTTCTGTGGGTCTTTTAAACTTGGATTTGCTCAATATCAACTCATTAGAGGGGGGCAATAGTTCATCTGTATCTATTTCTAGTTCGCCATCCGGTATTGGAAAGCTTCTACCCAAGACATCTATAAATTCTTTCTCCCAGGCCCCATAGAATGCTTCTGTTCCTTCAGGCGATACCTCGTCGCTTTCAGCTCTACCACAAAATTCACTGGCCCCAAGCTGTAGAAATCTGGCATGTATTTTTTTGATAGCATAGTTGAATTTAGGGTAAGATGAATCTCCAAGACCAAAAGTTGTAAATTTCAAATGACTGAATAAATCAGTGGGAAGTTTCCTTTTTGCCATGAATTTCCAGAATTTCTTTGCATTTCTGGGCATATCACCTTGACCAGTGGTAGAGCAAACAACCACCAAAAGTTTCACATCTAGTAACCTTTTCAAGTCATAATCATCTAGTGCTGATACTTCAGTTTCAAATCTTAGATATTTACATCTTCGTGCAAGAATATAGCTGAAATCTTGAGCATTTCCTGTCTCAGATCCATATAAAATAGTGACTAATCGGCTTTTCGATCCCATAATGTAATCTTCGATGCTACAGATGGAGCTTGTTGCCCTTATGCTCTGATTTTGACCAGCATCTCTTTCTTTAAATCACTTTACACTGAATTACCGTGCATGACTAAACGAGGCCATATTAACGTTCGTACGACTTCCCTCGTTGCTAATGTCCATTCTAGGCAGTTCTATTGCATTCGACTATTTACATAGCACTTAATTGTATAAAAGAAAGTTAGGAATGCTGCATCTACTATTGTCTTGTTTATAGACATATATCTCTATGTATGTATAAGTAGTCATCTATCTATCTATGTACATGATGATTCAACGTAGTTGAACATTAAATCTCTCAACAAGAATGTATCTTGCTTTGTCGTGAATAATATTGATTTCTTCATTTGTAAGCGAACGATCCATGGACTGGTAATTGACTCTATAACATTGAGATTTTTTTCCCGTCTTAGGATGGACAAACTCATCAATAAGCTTCACACTTTCAACTAAGTCTCCTGCTGTATCCCCAACTATCTCCATCAAATCATTCTCGTGCAATGGAACAAAAGTATCATCTTGTATAGGTAACCAAAATGAAACGTCTCTTGTTGTTCCTGGATATTTGGAGTATGGCTTAAAAGTAGAAATGGTACCTTGTTTAAACTGACTTGTGAATCTTTCATCTAATGTCCAGAATAGTCTTATATCTGGAATACCAAACAGAAGCATGGCAATTCTGTCCAATCCAATACCAAAGGCCCAACCAATAGTGTCTTCTATACCAGAATTGGTCAACACTTGTTGTCTCACAACTCCACTTCCACAACATTCTAACCATTCACCTTTCCACCATACTTCAATTTGCCAACTAGGGGCTGTCCATGGAAAGTAATCTTCCAGCCATCTGACTTTTAATGGTTCATTCAAGTATTCTTCTTCACTACCAGCTAATTTAGCCGCCTTCTTAGCTTCATTAAACACTTGACTGACTAATAGCTCTACTGTTCTCTTCAAGTGCTCCCCAACTAATTCAGCTTCCTCATGAGTCATGTAATCTTGCTTTGGATTTTCGATTCTGTTATATGGCGGATTGGTATCTTCAACAATAAGATCAGGTTTGGGTATAGCGGCTATATCTTTTCTGATTTGATTTAACAGATCATCACCGTGATCCTTCCTGGACCAAATTCTAGCACCTTCAAGCTGGTGAAATGCAGGATAATGAGTTCTATCAATCTCATCTCTACGATATACATCACCAGATATGAAATAACCAGGGGTTCTGCAATTGACAAAACAGCTATGTTCATGAGCAGATGTATGAGTTCTCAATAAATTGTTTTTATTCAAGTAATAAGTATCCGATTTAGATCTACCTGGATGATCTGGAGGAAATCCCAAAACATCAAAATTCTCATGAACAGATACAGGTGCCTTAAATTCGTTATAGAATGTGTATCCCATACCTTCAAACTTCTTCTCTACAAGTTCACGCAAGATACCAATTGGGTGATTTGGATTCAGATGCAGGTTTCTGCCAACAAGCTCCAATATTCTTGGAGTCACATTTGTCATGTCATCAGTAGCATACGTCTGACCTTCTATAGTAATTGAAGAAGGCCTTGTTGCTGTAAAAAAAATAATTTTAAAAGCTGTAATTAGTATATTGGTTCTACCAGATATCTCCAGATTTATCTTGGGACTCGAATCAGCGGAACATACAGGTAGCTAATGATCTAGCAAAAAGTCCAGCAAAGGATTGTATCCTCAATCCCGACACCGGGAGTACTCTCATTGACATATTTGCCCTTTAAACTGTGTTTAAATCTGTATATGAAACCTCCTAGACCAAGCACCTACTCTTGTAAATAGTTTATATGTCAAGGTTAAGCTGAAGTCTTCAATTTGTGTCCCGCGCGGGTAACCCAATAGATGAAAGCTGAAAAATTGAGGTTGGTGGAGCTTTCAAAAAGGATCAAAGCTGAAGAGAGAGCATAACATTGAAGATGCACAAAAGAAAAGTGTCATGTAAACCTTAAATAAAAGGACAACTGAAAACGTATCAGACAAACAACAGTATGTTTGGTAGATTATTAGGTTTGAGTCGCCCCTCTGCCGGTGTGCTCCCCTCTTTTGGTTTGACCTCCAGTTTGGGTAAGAGATTCTCACATGAACTTGCTCCAAGATTCAAGACGCAACAAAAAAAACAAAAAGGTAGAGTTACTGTCAGAACTGGTAACTCTTTCAAAGGTACCACTCTAGAGTTTGGACAATACGGTGCCAGACTGAAATCAGAAGGTTTGAGGATAACAGCGGCTCAGTTGAAAGCAGCCGATGCTGTCATGTTTAGGCCAATGAAAAACGCTGGCGCTCAAACATACAAGAGATTGTGTACAAATATTGCTGTCTGTGTCAAGGGTAACACCACCCGTATGGGTAAAGGTAAAGGTGCTTTTGATCACTGGATGATGAGAGTCCCAACTGGTAAGGTTGTGTATGAAGTTGGTGGTGGTAACTTAGATGAACATACTGCTAAGGACGCATTAAGAAGAGCATGTGCTAAATTACCAGGTGTTTGGGAGTTCATTACTAGGGACTCTCCAGCTAGAGTAGGGTTTACTTCAACGGTTGATAAGAAGAGTATTCCAAAGACGAATTACTTGGAAGCATTAAAGAAAAATCCAACTAAAAGGTATCAAAATATTGTCAACTCTAAGAAGCCCGAATATGCGTTGTATACCGGTCGTAAATAGATTATATCATATCACATGCATGTACATATAGAAACATTCGAATACAAAATGTCTCATTCAAAAGGAAGTAAATAGAAGATTTATTTTTTGGTAAAAGTTAAATAGATACACTTGTATATTTTACTTATAGACTTTAGTTATATCGCTAGTTTTATTAATTGTTTAAATCTTCTTCAAAGATCACCATGCATTTGGTAACAAAGCCTTCAAGGTGGAAAATGTCCTTGGATCCCAAACTCAATCTCTCGTCAAATGTTGCAGAAGCTTGTAACATATCTAATTTAATTTGGTTTTTATTCTTGAAACCAAACCCAGATTCGTCTATTAACTCCCACAGATTATATGTCAATTTCTTCAGTATGAGCTTGGCTGGTATAGCATGAGCAATTAACTCATACAGTGTAGTTCTGACACTTTGTAATTTACCAACTGTTCTTTCTCTTGCAATACCTCTTGCTATATCTTTGATGACAACAGCCCAATCCGGTACAACTGGAGGAGTTGCAGCTGTAATTTTGTCATTGTCCATATATAGAGTTTCGAATATCATAATAGACATCCTCAAATTTCGATCGGCTGTATTTGAAATGTTATTAAATAACACTTGGCAATCTGAATCAGATGAAGGGAATGTTTTCATAGCATCTTGTTCCTTCGTTAGAATTTTGTGGAACACTTTACTTACCTCTTGATTTGTTGGTGCTGGGATACGAATCAGCAAAGTTCTGGATTTGATAGGGCTTATAATGTTAGATGTGGAGTTACATATCAAAATCAATCTAATGCTAGAGGAATATTTTTCCATTGTTCTTCTTAACGCAGCTTGAGCATCCCTAGTCAATAATTCTGCTTCATTTATAATGACAACTTTAAACTTGTTCTTCTTACCACTTGATGATTTAGCCTCAGATGCTGCGGTCTTAGCAAAATTGTTGGAGTCTATGCTTTGAACTTGGGCAATCTCTTTTAGTAAATCCTGGATTACGACTCTATCGTTGCTACCCATATCACTTGGGGTAATTTCAAAATGATGTGGTGATGAAATAACATTAAATTCCAATTTACGGTTACTTGAAGTAGTAAAAGTCTTGATGTCAACCTTCAGCTTTTCAACACTTGACCCATATAATTCTTTTAAAGTGGCTAATACCCTTGTCTTTTTACCTGCTCCAGAAGGTCCGTATATCAAAAGATGAGGGAAATCGCCAGAAGATGCTAATGCTTGGAGTCTTTTTGAGACATCGTCATGGAAATCCAACGATTGAAGAGTTGTCGGTCTGTATTTATCGGCCCAAAGTGACATGGTACGTGTATAATGCTGCTATTGTGTGACAATTGTTATGCCACTCACCTGTATTTGTGAGAATCTCTTTGATAAGCAGTATTTCAAATCAAATCACTGCAAAATGGAAAACTTCTAAGAACGCGTTCATCTTTATTTCAAGGCTGGCGTTGTTTCTATATGAGGAATGTCGCGTTTTAATGTTTTACAACATATTTTGCCTGTTTAACGATCTGAAGATCTTTGATTAATATACTACTAAATTAATCATTATATCCCATTTAAATTCATTTGTCATTAAAAATTCGTTATATAGCCGTTATATAGGACTCTTCAGTTTGCAGAGAAAGGTCTTCCTCATTGACCTGGACCAAGTACCATGTCAATCCCTTTGCAACCCCGTATGGGTTCTCATCAGGATTATTATAGTTGCTATCAGTAACCAGTTTACCTTCGATGCTAGTAATTCTGGCTAACATCCAATCACGACCACCTAAATCAATATAGCTTTCGTTTTTCTTTTTGTTGTTGTACTTATTGTTCGAAAGGTAGTAGTTAGGTGCACCGACATGGAATGCCGCCCAAGGTTGCTGCACAGAGTCTCTATTAGATGGTGAGTTAGTGCGGGATCTTGCATTCTTGTTGTTTAACTCAGATAAATTTGTATTATCCAGTGTCTTTAAAAATAACACTAGATCTCCAACTTTAAAGTTTCTCAATGTTACTCTTGTAGATAATTCGTACTTGGCTTTTTTCAACTCAGACTTGGAGTAATTTTTTTCCTTTTGCAGTTTTCTAGCTAAGGATTCAACATCGTTGAACCTACGATATACTCTTTCAACAACTAGTTGATTGTCAATATGGTTATAGTTCAAAAAGTTAGCAAAGCCTTCTTCAATATTAAGACGAGTGTAATTACTAAGCAATTTTTTGATCTTTTTCTCTACCATACTTTCTTCACAGTTGGTCTTTTCGCAAGCAGTAGTATTTTCGTCCTCTATGACTGGCTTTATGTCTTCAATTCCAAAATCAGAAGATAAAGTGAATCCATCAACAACATTTGTATCGAGCCAGTGAACATAATGCTCCGCCTCTGGTACGACCTCTGAAGAAACTACTTCAAGCAATGCATTATCCATAGGTTGCTCGATATCTTCCTCCAAATTGGTGGTCGTATCGGCTATGCTGTTGATTCCTTCTTGCTGTTTAATGGACTTCTTTTTGTTTCTCAGACCTTTAACTCTTTTTATAGTGAGCAAACCAGGTTTTCCTTTGAGAGATGGAGTATCCCTTATAAGTAACAATCCAATTGATTCTAAGAGTAAACAGCATCTAGTCAAATTGCCAAAGATCTCTTTGCTTAACTCGTTCAACATATGATACATGCATTGAGTTAACTGATATAGATCAACCAATAACTGATCCTTAACCGTAATTCTTTCACTTAAAGATCTGTTGGTATTGATCAAATTCAATTCATCCTCTTCAAGTTCTTCGATCTTCAGCTTTAGCTCATTAATTTCTTTTTGATTCATTTCTGATTCTCTATTAAATTCCCTTTCCTTTTCTGACATATTGGCAAGTAAATCAGATTTCATGAAACTCAAGTCTTTATTCTCTTTTTCAAGCTTGGCATTGATCTCCTTTACATCACGTCTGTCATTGGTAGATCTTTCGACATTCTCCTGCAACTTCCTGATTTGAATATCTTTCTTCTTAATTTCATCCTCATAAGCTTTTTTCATAGTCTCCATCTCTTTTTTCAACACAGAAACCTCTTCTCTAAGTTCTCTGTTGTTATCTCCTTGAGTATTGCCATTCTCCAACTGTTCTTTCAAATTTTGAATCTCCTCCATCAGATCTTGGTTGGTCTTTGTTAACTCATCAACTTTTTCTCCAAGATGGCTCGGAGGTAAATTAATCACTTTCCTTCCTTGTCCCAATTCAACGTCAGTAAATAACACAGTATTTTGAGCGCCTTTGCTAGTTTGTAAGTTAGAAGTAGATCCATCTCTGTCTGGAGTCTCTGCATCAGTAGCTGCAGGTTGCCTTTGGGACCATTGATCGCTAAACGACTTAAATTTTTGTTGATGGAGCAAATTCTCAAGTTTCTTTATTCTAGTTTCGTAACCTTTAATTAGTTCTTCTTTGGTCTGATTTTTGGCTTCATTATCATTCTTGAGACTGCTAACAGAAATTTCAACACCATCTATTTCAAAGCTTTTCAAAAGTTTTTCAAAAAGCTTCATAAAACTGGTATCTGATGAATCAAAACTTCCCAGCCCCTCAATGTTGTTTTTTTTTACAATCATTTGCTCTTCTCCATCATTCGTGTCTTTTTTAACGTCACTGCTTTTGTCCCCTATACCTCTAATACCCGAGTCGTTGATATTCTTTTCTAACTGCTGTATCACATTTCCATTGATGCCTGCATCTTGCAATGATTTAATATACCTCAGCACGTCATTGATCGTGATATATCTATTGATACCAAATAATAAATCATTGTGAGAATTTTCTTGTAGCTTTGTATCATTATGAGAGGGTGACTTCCCTGGTAGTCCATTAATGTTTTGCATGAGTTTATTGAAAGGTGAAATTAGATGACCTACTGTTTGTTGTCCATTACTCGAATAAGCTTTCTTAGTTGGGGTGCTGAAAGAAGTATTATTATTCGTGTTGTCTGAACCTTCGTTAGAATCTTCAATCAACAATCTTATCTTCCCAATGTTTCCATTGATAAACTCATGTCTTTCTTTTTCATTTAAATTCAAAAACTCTATCTCAGTGATAGAATTATCTTTGCCTGAGACATTGGAATTTTCAAGAAATTTAGCAAGCCATTTTGATCTATTGCCAATTTCAACAAATTTCAACATTTCAAAAATCTCATTTGCTCTTTGTGCTAGCTTATTAAGGCCCATGCCCCATTTTCTGTTATTCAGATTTGCAATAACCCATATACCAAATAGCAACGGTAAATCGGAAACAACCGATAGTTGTAATTCGCTTTCCTCCAAACTACCCAGCTGCAAATTAACTTCTGCATCTAATGACTTGCTAATCTTTCCACTATTGAACTGGATCCTTGTGATCAATACGAGGGTTTTGGATATCAATTGTGTTTGTAAATCCTGCCTAGAATTCAACTTAGAAACTTGAATCTGGTATAACTCGTTAGCAAGTTTTGCAATTTTGGGGACTATAATAGATTCATGGAACTTGAATAACTCTACTAATTTGTTGATGTTTTGGATAGAGGAAACTGACAGCTTACTTGCATTTTGACCAGCTGTGGTTATCAGATCTTCAAGCGATGGTAAATCCCTCGTACCCTTCATAACTTGTTGAACATAATCCTCCAAATCAACAATTATATCTCTTGATCTGGCAACAAGTTCATGTTGTGCCTTGACTTTATCCTTTGCTAATGGTGAGGTAATATCTTTCTCTTCTGATATATTCAAAAATTCATTTCTGTAACTATCATAATGTACTGAGAGATCAAACTTCAAAGTAATAACCTCCTTCTCAATCTTTTCCTTGAATTGTGATAGTTTGGTACTTATTTCACTTGCTAATTTTCTCGATTGAATAGAGTAGGCTTCAAACAACTTCTCATCTATAAAATCTGATAATCGTATAGACTCTAGCCCGTCGCCCGGCTTTGAATATTCAAAATGAATTTTCTTCAATTTTGAGTAATGGTCACGCCAACTGTCTACCATGCTATTGGACTGCAAATGCAATAGCAAGTCAACGGCAGAATTGTATTTTTCTTCTAGTGAAGTAAAAGAAAGGTTGATATGTTGGATCAGAACACTCAATGACGTTATCATGATTTTAATATCTTCGTTGTTAAATAGGAAACTGGTGCTTCCTTCTCCATTTTCCACGCTTAGTTGATCTTGGGAAACAGTTTTTTTAAAATCGGACAACAGTGCTGCAGCCCACCCCGAGTTCCTTTTCAAACTATTCAAAAGAAGTCTCAACATATTAAGATCTATTTCTGAGGACTGAATTGACTGGCCGTGAGATGATGTTAACAATGTATGAAGTGAATTAACAAAGTTTGACAACTGATCTGAGACTATGGGGGATGTCATTGGTTTGATCATACTTATCAGCTCCTTTTTATTGAGTTCATTCAACAAATCTTTGGTGTTTTCATCTAACTCGTCTTTGTTTTTGTTAGCTAAGTTATTCACGTTGAAGAATTTTCTGTCAATAACATATATCTCAGTGATCTCTTCATTTACTACCATAGAAAACTTCAACCTGATACCAAAGGGCGTAAGTAAAAAGAGATTCCCAACTGGAATATCAAAAGACTCACTAATAAATCGTTTCAAAGTATCCATATTAGTAAATGCATACAAACTAGTTTGAATCTTCTCTCCAGTCATAGAGTTGAATATCACTAAGGAATCTGGTAACCTTTCTCTTATCATACTTTGATTAGCTGTGCTTGTCTGTCTGTAATTAGACGACATCATGGAAAGAGGGTTTGTTTGCACCACCGTAGAGTAGTTCATTCTGCTTCCAATTGGCTATATAACACTTTTTGGTAAAATTATATTTGTACGTGGGCAATTATCGGTGTTATCACTTGCCTATTGATAAATAGCCTTTTCGCTTTTTGCCTCACCAACTTTGGTTCCCTGATTGAAATTAACGTCAAGGTGAGGTGAAACGTGATAACGCTGACCAGATCAACAACACAAAGATGCCGTAGGGTTAACAACAGCCAAACAATTACTGAGCAGTACGTTAAGATGCAAATGGTGATCTGTCACAATTGCCAGTTTTAAGAGAATAAGGCTTATAAAGTGTCTTAAAGAAAGTTTAGTACACTGGCTGTGGAGAAACTAAATAAGCTACATCCGTGCATTTACTCAGGTAAACAAAAATTGGTACAAGGCTTTTAGTTAACTATCTATATATTTACAAGATGTGTTATTACGTACGTACCTCTTGTTAACAAAATATGAATATTACACACAAAAGTGTGTGTGGCGAATATTTTATTTGGACAACCTGCATTAGAAAAAGTTATCCAACAACTCTTCTTGTTCTTGAAAATTCAAAGGACCTTTTTGATAAATAGATTTGAAGAGATTATGGCCTTGGCTTTTGGGTGATGAACCTCTTTTGAAGTAATCTTGAAGTAGACGAAATTGGATAGTGTTTGAAGTCTGAAAAGCATCCTCGCTGGATACCTTTGAAAAATATGTGTCTGGACTCATTGATGTTACATTAACTGACATGAAAAGTTTGTAAAGTAATTTGATCATTGGAAATTGCACCAGTGGCGCTTCAAAAGCTCTATTAAATGAAATTATGAAGATTGGAAGTACTTCTGCAATACTCAAACGATATTCCTTCCCATTAATTATCTTGAAATACGTCCATCGATTACTTTCTGGTTTTATATCGGAGCTTATTCTTGCATGGATATTAGCGTGTTTAAGATAGACTTTTTTGAACTCGTCGTATGATTGAAGCAATACATGTTGAAAATTTGGAAGAGATGACATGAATTGGGCGTAAAGGTTTTCTTTCTTTATGTCTTCCCCGCCTTCAGTTCCTACGGCTTTCAACACTATTTCAGCAAATGTAATTATGTCTTCTGAATTCCATTGATCAGATTGCACAAAATACTCCGGATCCAGTAGCTTCATTTGTCTCAAGTGTCCTGTTTTTTCTAAGTTGTAAGAGGGAGTTGCATTGACTTTCCTCAAAACGGCATCAATATTGATTTGTCCTAATTTACTTTGCAAAGCCGTTGTATGCTCATTTATTGCATCCAAGAATTGATTGTAGAATATAGCGCATGATGTACTACTCGCAAGAATATCTGCTAGTGAAGTAAATACACCAACTACCTTTGCTATTCTAGCTGCCAATAAGAAGTCATCTGCTCCAATTTCTTTGAGGCAAGAATGAGATGATACTGTTTTCAATTGTGTGAGCTTCTCTTTCAGTTTGAGAAATCTTTCAAGCAAAGTGTACACTTTTCTCCATCCAGTGAGACAGTATACATTTTGTTTGAAAGATACATCCAAGTCTTCAATAACAATACTTTTATTGGCTAATGAGACAGAAAGCAATTTAATCTTTGCTATCAAATTTTCCAAAACTTCGCAATCAAAGTTCTCAAAATATTTATCATCCAAATTTGAAGTTGTGCCAGAAGCTAGATAAGGGCCAAAAACGTATTCAGCAGAAGATGACTCTAAATTGCTGAAATCGATCAAAGAAATTTCTTCAAGCTCAGGTTCAGAATCACTTATCGGTTGTTCAGTATCGGTGTTTTGAAAATACCCCACGGCATCTCCTCCACTGCCCGATGTGTTCTTTCTTTTGGATGTTTGAAAACTAGGTGACCTAGATCGTTTTTTATGCTTAGTGAGATAAAAGTTATCAATTTCTGTGAGTATACAATCAACTTGAAATTTTATATATTTTGCCAGACAATTGATTTCCCCTGTGTAAAAATTATTGCCCACACCGGCCAAGTCGGTTGTGTTTTGAGCATCTGTCCTCCTCGAATCAACAATCATTGAAACACAAAAGTCCTTGTACTCGTCATAATCAACTTCTTTTTCTAATCGCTTCATTAGTTGTTTCGGACTAATATCAAGTAAAGTATAGGATTCCTGATGAAACAGCAAAAGTGGAGTATGCTCAATATGTTTGTTTAGTATATTGATGAATACTGAAGTATAATATGTATTATTGATCTTTTTGTTGATTGAAATCTCAATTGAAAAAAATGGAAGTTTTAAGTCTAAGAGTTGCAAACATTTTATATTCAAATTATTCAAGCTTCCGTCCCATGGCCCAAGTACAGAATAACAATACCTGTAGCTCTTGAATGCGTTTGTCAATTCTGTTACGAACTCAGTTGTGATCAACTTCAAGATATTATCATTCCTATTAGCTCTAGTATGCTTTCTTTTCTTATTAAGATTTCGCTTGGCAACCACTTGAGGCCCCTCATATTCTTTCTTCACTATCACTATCTTTTTGGAAAGATCTTCATCTGTTGTATCTTGGTTTTGAGATGAGTTCAATGGCGATAAAGTAACTTGCGACAAAGTGTCTATTGCTGAGGTAGAATTTGTGTTATCTTTTTTCTTAGACATTTGAAACATTGAACTAATATTTGGCTGCGATGATCCTTCAAGATACTCTAATAATTTTGGAGATATCGTATTCCGTATCAACAAACAATTTTGCTTTTTAGAATTGAAATACTGATTGTGATACAACAAATGTTTTTCCAAGTCGTTATATATATCACCAGTAGACTTTACAAATTTCTTGAAACAAATATCAAATCCAGTGTCAATATTTTCATTATGAACCATTCGTATATATGGGTGTGTTTGAATTGGTTTCCCCTCCTTACTGTTTATTAAGCCACTGGATCTGGGGTGGAGACAGTAAAATGTATCTTTAGTCCCCTCAGTTTTCCTGCCAAAATATAAATATACATTCGACTTCATTTTTTTAGTTGAAACAAATGTACGAAATGATTGCACACGTCTCTTGAGATCGTTGGACATATAAGCTTTGGATATTCTGTCTTGGTATGCAGAAATCAAAGGAATTATGGCAGATCTATCTTTTATCTCAGGGTATATCTTATTTCCTTGAAAATCTACGGAGTTTTGGGCCATGACTTCGGCGTCAGTTCGCACCCTGTCTCGTATAACCGTTCTACTACTCATCAATGCATATTTTCACTGCTTGTTATAGTATTTTTGCACTCATCAACCTACCTTTCAAGCATGCTGAACAAGCACCTGAAGATTAACGCCATATACTAGAGACTTTGACTCTTGAAAATATGACGCGCCGAGATCCACCAAAAGGGCTGTGCTGCCTCTTTGTGATTTTTTGATAGTGTTGATCATCATCAGATGGGCATTTTGCAGCTATGGATGGATCATATCATCGATTGAGGAAAGAGAGATAGTTAGCGAAGAGATGCGCTAGAGTAATTGAATAGAGAAGCGAAAGGAACTGAACTACATGGCCAGCAGTATAGAGTATTCGAAATTATCACTGGACGATAGTCTTCGAAGCAGAGAAGTTATCAATGCAGAGATTGAGTCAGTGATGAGTATGGTTAGCAAATATTTGAGTGAGCCATATTCAATATTTGTATATAGATTTTTTCTGAGCAATTGGCCAGACTTGTGCCTCATAGCAAGAGACTCGTGTCAGGATGATAAGATGGTTGGTTGTATCATATCAAAGATAGAAGGCCATAGAGATGTACGATTAAGAGGTTATATTGGCATGTTAGCAGTCGATGAAAAATACAGAGGGAAAGGAATCGCAAAGGAGCTGATTAGCAGGAATATCGATTCCATGATCGGAGACTATAAAGCCGATGAAATTATACTAGAAACAGAAGTAGTCAATAAAGCTGCTCTTCGGCTGTATGAAAACTTTGGATTCCTTAGAACAAAAAGACTATTCAGATACTATCTGAATAAACATGACGCATATAGGTTAATACTTCCTATCACAGAAAAGTCGCTGCAAAGATCTAAATTTCTTGATCCAATTGATCCCAAAGATATGATTGTTTCAAGATACTGAGTACTGAAGCAAGAGTATATTACAATATGCCTGCCTTACTTTAGCTTATATTACATTGTACTTTGTTTATTTTTTTATGTAAATTTAGGTGAATATAGAATTAAAAATCAAAATATAAACTATTAAATGATAAAAGTGAGCAAAAAGAAATACTGGAAAACTTAACCTTCTTCTTCTTCAAATTTTGGAGCTAAGTAGTATCTTAAGTAACCACTTGGAAGAGAGTATTCAAACAAAGCTGGAGAAGCTTCAGCTAATTTTAGTGAGCATGTGCTAGATAATGATGTGGCCTTGACAATATCGTTTAAGTACTTAGAACCAAATTTCAAATTAACTGGTTGTGTCAAGTCGATCTTGACACTGTTTTCTGGACTGTCGGCAGAAGAAGGCGTTGCTTTAAGAATAACGGAACCGCTACCAATAGCACCTTCGGATCTAAACTTAACGTCGTCTTTAGTGACTTGAATCTCTAAGGACTCACTCAAAGTCTTCATATCTCTACAGATTTTTTGAAATTCAGCTGATGGTAGCATAACAAGGGCATCATTGTCCATATCTTCAACGTTTAAAACTTCCGTTTCGAGATCCATTAACTTTAAGTTATATTCAGAGATTCTGTCTTTGACTTTGTCTTCAAATGCAATTAAAACACTATCCTGTTCGGCTTCAGCAATGATGGTTAAAAAATCTTCGTTGTTACCTTGCTTGAGAATCTTACTGAGAGATTCTAATTCTAAACCTAAAGTGATTGGACTATCACATCTGTATTCTTGGAAACATTCAGCTGTAACGCTCAAAGAAATTAACAAAACTCTGGAATCATCGATCGCTTGAACAGTAAGACCTTTTTCGTTACAGTTGATGTTACATAACTTTACTGAGTCCTTAATAGCTTCAATGATCTTTACAAATATAAAACAAAAAAGAACTGTTAGTATACCTGTGTGTTGGCGATCTACGCCATAAAACTGGTCAGCAGATGCGTACAAAAATCGTACATACTTTCTTGAAAAGAGATGCTTCTTCGAATTTACCTTCTAACATGGCGGCTTTATCTTGTCAATTGTGGTTTGGTGGTGTATTACTGTGTATAGTTGATGTCAATACTTTCTATAATGGTAAAACAAGACTAACAACTAAATGAACACGAGTGGGCAGCTTTTGAAATTTACAAAGAACGCGTTCGTTCTGGGGCGAAGACGTGTTTCTGTCTATCTTGAGCGGCGCGTCGCTTTTTTCAGTTTGGTAAGATTACTTTGTTATGTGAGATGGTCTATAAATGTATGATTAATTAGTTACATTACTTTGATGTTGGCTATGTTTTTTTGTGTCTATCTAATGGGTGCCAGAATGGGCTATCCTGGCTAAGTCTACTAGCTCTTCGAACATACCACTGTCTTTACACATCTCTCTGAATTGAGAAGTTTTGCTCATGATGAGATTATAAGGAGTATCATACTCTTCAACTTGACCTGCATTAAGAACCAAAATTTTATCATAATCTATTATTGATTTCAGCCTGTGGGCAATAGTCAATATTGTGCTTCCTTTGAACTCGTCTCTGATGACATGCTGGATTTTTGCGTCCGATTGGTAATCAATAGATGCAGTGGCTTCATCTAACAGTATGACTTTGGGTGCCTTCAATAAGGATCTTGCTAGGCATATCAGTTGACGTTGACCTTGAGATAAATTTGATCCACCTTCTGTAACTGAGGTACTCAAATTGAAAAACTTATTACCGTTTTCTCCCATAGCAGATGTGTTTGTGGTTAGCATTATTCTTTTATTGACTAAGCGCTCATAGTCTTCGTGGGTTATCAAACTTACTCTTCTCAAAGCTAAAAACATCTGTTCATCTGTGTAGTTACCAAAGGGATCCAAATTGCTTCTAATGGTACCTTCAAATAAAGTTGGATCTTGAGGAATGATGGTGATTGAAGATCGAAGCTTTTTCAATCCAATTTTTGAAATGTCAATACCGTCGATCTTGATATAACCTGTCTCAGCTTCCATAAATCTGAAGAAAGCTGTAATGATAGTAGATTTACCAGCTCCAGTTCTACCAACAATTCCAATTTTAGAAGCTGGTTTAGCATCAAAAGAAACTTGGTTTATTACCCTTGGCAAATCAGGTGCGTAACGTAAGGATAAATTTCTTACTTCAATATCACCTTGTTCAGGCCAGCTTGAGGGCGGCACATTGTCATAAATTTCTGCGGGGGGTTCTTGCTCAATTTCTAAATACTCCTTAATACGCTCGACCGAGTTCATACCTAGTTCAAGCTGAGAATATGAGGTAACTAAGTAAATGGCATACTGGTTAAAAGTCAAAGCGTATGATAAAGATATACCAGCCATACCAGCATCAATATCATCGGCATACGTGATTGCCAAGGCATACGAAAGGAAGCAAACTATTGCACCTAAAGTATACACTCTGAATGCAAGCCATCTATTCGTAACCCAAATGTAGTAGTATGGTCTAGTATTATTATCAATTCTTTCAATAATTTGTCTCAAAAACCTACGCTCATCACCATATGCACGAATACTTACCACTCCTGATAAAGTTTCTGAAAACAACTGATGTAGTGGAGATCTACTCACAGACTCATATCTTTTAAGATCCCTTGATAAAGCTAAAAATACCGTGCAAATCCAATAATAGACTATACTTAACACGACAGCAAAGCCAATAAACATAGGTGTAATAAAGCTGATCACACACACAATAGTGAAGCATGCTGCAGCCCCTGTGATAAAACTTTCAAGTTGACCTGGGACTTGGAGGTCTATGCCTTCCATATCTTTCGAAAATCTGTTGATAATACGTCCTACCGGAGTAGAATCAAAAAAGCGTAATTTGCTGTTCAACATCGTACATAGTAATTGTGCAAATACAGACTTAGACGCTTGCAAACCTGTATAAAAAATGACAAGAACCTTCAAGCACGAAATAATAGCATAGAAAATACCAATAGCAAAATACACCATGACATAAAATAATGGTGAGCCAGACTCGCCAGATGATGACCAAATTCTTAGCCATGATGTTTCTAATACATTGAAATTTTGCACAAACATGCAAAATAAAATAAGTGAAATCCACGTTTTTTTGCCGCCAAAGAAACCAAAATATGTCGAATAAACATCTAGTCCTACAGCTCCGTGTGATATAACTTCTTCATCGACTAATGTATGCTTTTTCTTACTGGCTTTTATAGTAGCTCCTTTGTTATCATCAATTGAAGTAAACTGAAGCCCCAATTCTGGAGTTCCCTCTTTAGTAAGTTCCACTAAGTTGGCAGTAGATGCGCATCTGGAATTAATAGCACTATTTACTGCCTCATCATCACGAAGGTATTCATTATGTGCTAATTCTTCTGCTGTGCCTTGAGCTTTGATTCTACCATTCTCCATTACAACAACAAAGTCTGCCTTTTTGATAGCTAGCGCGACATTATGAGACACCAAAATACAAGTTCTATTTTCCATCAATGTACCTGTGATACAATTTTCATAAATATGGGCAGCAGTATGAGAGTCAACTGCACTTAGACAATCATCCAGTAGTACATATGCCGCAGAAGAATATAATGCACGAGCCAATGATACACGCTGCTTTTGACCACCTGAGAGCGCAATACCCTTTTCACCTACTTCTGTTGAATCACCGTCTTCCAATATGTTTAAGTCTCTTTCTAAACCACATGCATAAATAACTTCAGAGTAACGTTGTTGATTGTATGGTGATGCAAACAAAATATTATCTCTAATGGTAGCATTTAGAAGCCAAGATGATTGGGAGCAGTATGCAACTGATTCGGTCAAACCTGTTCTCATATTTGGGTATAATTCATCTCTAGGTGTAAAGCCTGGTAAACAAACGCGACCTGAAGTCAATTCCATTTCACCTAATAATGCTAGTAGTAATGATGTCTTTCCCGAACCCGTAGTACCTACGACAATATTGAGCCCACCAATTTTAAAAGAAACATTGAGGTCTCTTAATTGGAAATTAGTAACTTTGTTTTTGGACCATGAAAAAGTAGCATTTTTAAATCCAACTTGCGGGGTTCTTTGGTCTGGAATGGGATTGATAGGAGGAGCCAATTGATTGTATTTGGTAGACTCTGGTTCCATCAAAAATTCTTCTATACGACCTAATGAGACTAGTGACTGGTTAATGTATGATGTCAAATCTGCTATGTATACTAAAGGAACTTTTAGCAAATTAAATAAAGCTATTGACACAAAAGCAATTGGAACAGTTAACTGATTTCCCTGTATGTAAACATAGCAAAAGAATGCTATGCCAGAGACTAAAGCAGGTGCTCCATACCATATCAAACCGCTAGCAACCCACCACAGTGCTCTTTTCCAAATGTAATGTAATTCAGTCATACGAGTCTCCATAATCGACGAAAATACTTTCTCCTCCCATGCAAAAAACTTGATGATTCTAATATTTTGAAACACTTCATTCAATTTTTGAATTCTTTTATCAGTATGTAATAAAGCCATTTTCTGATTCACACTTAATTGATCAAAGATTTTTCGGGTTACTGGAAGAAGCAAAATAAAAGAGCCAGCACTAACAAATGCAGGCCAGCCAAGTAAATTGACCAACATAGAAATTGAGAGTATTATCAATGTCAAAGAATTAACTAAAAGATGGAAGTAGCCACTGATTTCAGAAACTTTCACTGCATCAATTGACATAAGATTTATAATAGCTCCTGATGTCTTGATATTTGATAAATGACCTTTTTCATTAATGTTATTACTCTCCTGGTTAAAGGTGATACGTCTTCTCAAAACTTTTGAATAAATTTCCCCAATGATAACGCCTCTCATTCTGGATGATATTTTTCTACCAAGAAATGTACACTGACCATTTGCTATTGCTGAAGATATTAAAACAATGAAAACACAGATGGTATATGTCCAAGCCATAGATTTGGGTATTGCTTGAGGGTCCGTTATATATTCTAGTACATGTTTAAGAAGAATAGGTGGCGCAAAATCAGAAAATGCTTGAATTATTGTTAGCATCACCTGCGCTAGAAATTCATATTTGAAATGCCAAAATATTTTCCAGGTGAACCTTAGCCTAGATTTGTCTTTGTGAAACTTGATAAGTAGATTATATGCTGTATCGTAAAATGGTAAACTCCAGATTTCATGTTGTTCAACTGGCTCTTTATATGCTTTGGAGAGGAGATCGTATACGTAAGAAAAGGATATTTTTTCGAAAATAGAAGCTGAGCATTCTGGTGACTCCCTTGAGTCTGGTGTGTCTTGGTTGACTAAAATTGGCTTGTCATAATAATTTGCAGATCCATTGAGGTAGAATAAGCTTGATGCAAGAATAAAGTGTATAATATAATATAATGTTCCATATATGTTAACTGTATGGCCTAATAATGCAGATCTCAGTAATGGTATGCTGATAATCCATTCTAAAAAATATATAATAGTGGAATGCCACCATAAATTCGGTATTCTGTTGTTTGTAAAAGATTGGAAATTCATTATTCTATACGTGCATATCAGTAATGCATACGACCATATTAATAAGTCAAATAACCGACTATTGGAAAAGTTTTCACGCAAATAACTTATTATGATTGTTAAAAATTGCAAAGAAACTTCACAGATGAGAAGCCATTTCTCCAACATGATTCTCGTCTTGGCTGACTCTCCTCCGTACTTCCATGAGGTGATAGTCATTGGTGATCCATCTTCTCTTAAAGGAAGAATGGTAGACAAATCAAAGTGCCTCTTCGATATTTCATCACCTATCGATATTTCATCCAGTTCTGTTTCAGATCTTTGGTCGTTGTCTATGTTGATAAAAGTCGGCTGATTTATATCCAGTAGATTATTTGTCTCTATGAGACTCTGGTTGTAGTACCTAATATGGTCATCCTGATGGCCTAGCCTTACTTTTGCCTTGAAGTTTATCAGAATGTGTATGACTATTACCAAAAGTGAAGTTGCGATAACTATGAGCGGAATATATTTATGAAAATAAAAACTTTTAATGCATGATGAAAAATCATCTTCTTCCCAAACCCGTGTGCATATAGACATGGCTGTCAGAAGGTAAAGTGCAATGTAATACTCTGTAAGCTCAGTTAACAAATGTGACTCCCTTCTATTCAAATATTACTGGTAGTTTGTGATATGAAAGTATCTTTCCTTGCTGAGCAAAAATAGAGATCTTGTTTTATCCAATGACGGCTCGATAAAAGTTCGGCCGGTATAAATTGACTGTCCGAAAGGTGATTAGAAGATCAGATATAAACAAGACTGCTGTCAACAGTACAAGTCTGTCCGTTTATGCGTGCAATAAAGGCAGATGGCAAATTGGAAAACGGGGTCAAAAGAATAAAAGCATCTCTCAAGATTTCAACCTGCATTGGTTGGTCTCCCTAGCAGGGCTTTGAACTTGAATAGCCATAATAACCTCATTATGCATCTGCTGTAAAATAAATCTCCTCGGCATGTCTCTTCTTCCATGCCCCTATAAAGCATCTCCCTCTTTGCGAAACATAGAACAAAAACTATGCAGAGTAACTACCACTAATGTCTATTTGGTAAGTCTATCCTTGTAAGCTAATGACAGAGGTATGATGGGTAATTATGTCAACAGTACTTGCCCTAGATGACACTACCGGTAATTCCTCAGACTACGCCTCAAAGCCAAAAGAATCAGGTGCATATTACTTCCTATTTGGTGCACGGCTGTTTTGGATTTTGTTCTTTGCTTGAGTCTTGTCTGTTTCTCCGGTCTATATACACACTTTCACAGCTTGGAAGTAAGTGATTTCATTGGCAACTAGATTCACAAACTGTTTAGATTTAAACAAAAGTGGTTTTTGTAAGCTGCCCAACTTACATATCCAAATTTACTTTTCAAAATATCTTAAAAAACTAAATGAGAAAATTAGTTGGTAACAATAATAGGTGTAACATAATATTTTTTGGACTTCCATATATTGCAAGGAACCGACGAAATTAAACCAAATTGCTAAAGTTATATCTTTAATTTTATTTATGCAACTTGGGATACTGATAACGTACATTCACATTTAAAAAGAGAGCTGTTGCCAACGATTCTCTCACAACATCCTCAAATGTTGCTTATATTACTTTCAAATAAATTAAAATTAGCACAGCCAACAAAACTACACCGACTTTGTACTTTTTTGGTCCCGATGCACGACTGACAAACACAAGAATCCCAATGCGTTTCCCATCCTTCCACATTACTATGCCAAATTAGTTAGTTATGAAGTCCTTTTTATACCACCCTGTGTATCTTGGATTTATATCTAAAATATCAAATATTCACCAGGAGTCAGCAAAATCGTATATTTTGAATTAGCATGACTACACCGAGTTTGAAGGAGGATATTCTTCGCTTGAAGTATTCTGTACATAAGGATTCTTATCCTCCAATTTCAAGTGTCACATTTAATGATGCAAGCATAGGCAAGCTATTGAACGATGACGATGAATCAATATCTCAGTACTCCAACAGAGGCAACAAGCTGTTATATAATTCAGACGATGTTGATTTGACCAATATGACTTCAAAAAGGGACGATTTGAGAGTTGTTAACATTACTGAAGTGTTGCCTGATAATCAATCTACCAGAGAAAGAATGATCATCACAAATAAAATTTCAGATTTCAATCAAGTGTTGAAGAAAGAATTAGATGAAGAGTTTGGCTCAGTTGATGATCCAAACAACAAGGGATTATACAAAAACGGTGACGATGAAGATTATGAAGAAATTTTTGAAACTGATAACATACTCACATCATTGGATATAGCCAAGATACTAGGCCCGATTACCGACCCAACGGATGTAGTCACCAGACGTTCATTGAGTACCATTTACCAATCAGGCCATTTGGCCAAGTTAGCCGAGGAAACAATAGAAATAATAGAAAAGGAGCAAGACAATGTTAATCAATTAAGTAAACTAATGAATGTATTTTTGGGTGATGACTCGAATGATTTATTAGCGGCTAATTTGAAACTACCAGAATACGATCATCATTTGGACTTGGAAAAAGAAATGAAAAAGTCAGAAAATGCTATTAAGGAAGCTATAAATGGGAATGGAAATTTAAATGGGAAAAACGATCATACTTCTGAAGATAAAATGGACACAACAGAAGACGAAATTAATAACGACGAAAAAGGAAATAAAGAAGCAGAATTTGAAGATAGAAGGATAACAAGAGCCAAATCAATTGATCAGAACTCACACAATCCAGTAGAATTAATGAGTAATCCAAACAAATTAATTAAAGATCCTTTTTTTCAACTTCCGCAATATGTCAAAGATTTTAATTATGGTATTTCCAAGCCCGAAGATGCAGAGGAGTCAAGACAATTGATACAGATTGCATTACAAAGAAATGAAGAGTTTATCAGATCGCTAACTAACATCAGAAATGGATTTATTCGGGCTGACAGGTTGAAAAACAATATTTATAAATGGTGTAAAGAGATGAACGAAGAAAAAGAGCAACAAGAAGCCAATCATAATACTAATGCAAACACAAACAACCATAACACTAGTCAGTGACCTTTTGTCTTTACATCACCAGCGAAAAAAAACCCAAAAACTAACAAAGGAAATAGTCTTCAATTTTTTGTTTGTATTATATATAAATTTGTAAATCAATATTAATCTCAATATTCAAACACGATTGGTCAAAACTAACTTGTTACCAATAATTGTTCAAAATTCAAAAAGTTCAGTATTTACATATGTATGTATTTTAAAATTGGATCACCACGAGTTAGTGGAAATATCCAATACTTTTTCAAAATCATCCAGTTTACCAACAGGATCGGAAGCACCATCGAGATCATCAAAGTATGGAACAAGACATTCTTTGATAATTCCATCAAATAAACCATAAATGAGATCTTTTAATTCTGCTCCAGTCTGTTTAAAATCTGGATATGAGTTCACCTCAAGTAAGCTGACGTTAAGATTTTCATCAACAAGAAAATCTAAACCAAACACTTCAAATGCCCCTTTCATTGGTTGAAAATTGATCTTGTCAACTTTTGTAGCTGCTGAATATAACTCACCTACAATAGAGTTGATACCCTTCAGGATCTCAGCTTTTTCAGATGATGTCAAGGCAGATTTTCCAAATTCTACAACAACTTGTTTATCTGTATCTTCTTGCAAACAAGTATTTGTTAAATGTCCAGTCATATCTATCATTGAATTTTCTTCAATTTGCTCATCTGTGGGTAACTTATACTCGTTTTCAGAAAATAGCATTAGCATACGCTGATACACAAATACTTGTAAAGAACCCTTACATAACACGTAAGTCCTGATATGAAACTTTCTATTTTGATAAGCTGGTAGTAATAATGGTTTGTCAATATATTCTTGAATTATAAAATGCCTAAGTTGAGAAGTCATAATTCCGGTATTTGAATCTGACGTGATAGGTATATCGTTATTCAATGTTTGGTCTTCATCATCGGTGTCATCTTCTTCAAAAGAGTCAAAGATGCTTTGCAATTGATCTATGGTCTTGAAGATTCTGATTCCCTGACCTTTGTCACTCATGCTTGGTTTTAAAATATATGTTTTTGGACATCCTTGTTCTTCATTTTCAGTCAATTCACAACGTAAATCGTATTCCTCATCCAGGGAATCATCCAAAAACTCAGCATAATCTAGTTGTAGCTGATATGTCTCAGGGAAAGCTTTTTTCAAAATTGATTCTGGGTTTTTGGATGTGTGAATCTTGATTGTATTGGCCAAATAATGCTTTCTTATCAACCCCTTTCTGTAAGTGTATGAATTAGCCATGTAATTGTCAATTTCACCAGTTGCCATACTCAATATCTTTTCATGATCTAAGTCTTCGTATTCTGCATAATGAAATAATTTAGATTCTTCAGGCGCTTCTACAAGTGATGAATACGATGCGTAAGTATCTCTTGGAACAAATTTGGAAATTGCCTGTGTCAATGGATCATGAATGTAAGATGACTTTGGGTACGATATAACGATCGACTTTTTTTTGAAATCGCCGTTACCAATGCTTAAGCTCTGCATTGTTGAGGACAATGCTGTAGAGTCACTATAAGGTAAAAAAACAGATAATAATTTATTAATATATATTCTTCTTTTTGTCTTCTTTTATATTATAATTATTCATAATGCAAGTGAGAAAAAAAGCAGAAGCCAGCATATAAAAATGTAAGAAGTACATTAAAAGAGACAAAATCAAAACAAAAATTTAAACTAGCAACAAAAAAGCAGCACTTTTTATCTATAATCTCAATGGAACAGTACTCTTTTCTGCTTTCATTTCACATACCATACGTAGAATAAAAATTTTTTTTAAAAAAAAACGCTTTTTCAAACAAAGCATAAAATAACTTACTGTAATGAAAATTCGCCTGAATTGAGATGATCAACTTGTTTAAACACAGCTTTCATAGCAGTGACACTACATTGACAGAACACAAAAGTAAAAGTTAGTATATCGAGGATAATTCAACAAAATGTTCATAAAAAGAAAGACAAATAATACATACCTTATATGTCCTAATGATATGACTTTACCATCTGTGAGATCAGTTGTTTGTGCAACATTTTTATGAACAGTGGCAAAATCAGGACTCCATTTGAATTTAGGGCCGGATGAGACGGTTTCATCAACAATGTCACTGACATTTTCGGTCGATTTATTATCTTGTTTTCTAAATAATGTATCCCATCTATTTTCTAAAATTGGCGTCATAAACATTTTAGTCTCACCTAATTTTAAGCTATCCAATAATGGAATATTAACGGTGTATAAATCTGCTTCTTTATTCCAAGTGTTGTATAATTTTTCGATAATTTTAATTGATATTAAAGATGCTTCTCTCAAAATCTCAGGAGACGTCTTTGGAGTCTTATCGTAAGCAAATGATAGACCGATAGCTTTCTTATTCATTAAGGCTCCTTCCATGGCGGCACCGACAGTACCACTTGAAGTTATGTATATAGCAGATGAATTACGACCAACATTAGGACCACTAATCACTAAATCGACATTTTCTGGTGATATATGATGAACTCCAATATCAGTGCACGATGCGGGAGTACCATCAACAAGACACCACTCTTGAAGTGTTTTATCATCTGCGTATTTTGCTTCTGGATTTGGAAAAGGTCCATGACACGAGTTATCCTCAGGTTCATCAATTTTAGAATATACGTATGAAGCCGTGAGATCACGTCCAGCAAAGTGAGCTTTACCAATCCAAGACTTCTGAGATGATGGAACGCAGATTGTAAGATCCCAGTTTGTATGGGTGTGAATTGCTTCCACTAAGTATTTCACGTATGGAGAGGCTAAATCGCTTGGAGGACCGTCGTCATTGGTTAACAAAACACGCATTTTGTAGACAACTATATCGCTAAGTTATGCTAAACTTGATAACTCGACCACAAATACAAGACACGCTATGCTTTAATTGCTTCGAATATATGAAGACAAGATGTGGTACTGATGGTGATGACAACTGTGGTAACTATTCCATTTTTTTTTAGTGTGGTGTATAAAAAAAACAAAACTCACGGCGGTGCTAATATTACTGTGCTGTATGTTTTAATTTCATTAAAAAGGATAAAATAGATATTATGTAAATGGGTAGATTTAGGTAGTAAAGTAGTAAGTAATTAAGTAGTTCAAAACATGATCATGATAAAATGACTCTTTCCTTTGGAAGAATATCGACTAACAATGCGTCTTTGGTGAAATCAGCGAGACCGCTTTTAGTCTTGTACTCGGCTAATAAATCAAAGTACTTATCGAATAAATAACTTGAGTCTAATGGACCACCTTTAGCTTCTGGGTGGAATTGTGTAGAAAAGATAGGTTTGGTTTTATGTATTAAACCCTCGTTTGATTGATCATTTAAGTTAATAAAGTATTCTTGGAATTCACCTGAAAGAGTTGATGCATCAACTGCATAACCATGATTTTGAGAGGTGATATGACATTTACCTGTGGTTAAATCTAAAGCTGGGATGTTGTGAGCTCTGTTACCATATTTCAATTTGATTGTCTTAGCACCTGATGCTAAGGCTAATAATTGATGACCTAAACAAATACCAAAGATTGGTAAATCTGGATTATTTTCCATAGTTTCTTTTAAGTTTTGAACAGTTACTGAACAATGAGTTGGGTCACCTGGACCATTTGAAATAAAGACACCATCAAATTTATCAGCAATGTTTTGAACTGGATAGTTGTAAGGTAAAACAGTAACGGAAGCACCTCTTGAAACCAAAGATCTTAAAATATTTTCTTTAACACCACAATCAATAACGGCAACATGGTATTTACCATTTGGTGATGTGATATGGAAAGGAGCTTTAGTAGAAACTTTGTGAACTAAATTGACAGCACCTGGATCATCAAAAGCAGCATCTTCATCAGCATCGTAAGACTCACCGATTGTTAATCTAGCTAATGAAGAACCTTGCTCCCTTAAATATGTAACTAAAGATCTTGTATCGACACCAGTAATAGCGGCAACACCTTCTCTTTTACACCACTGACTTAAACTTTCAACGGCAGTCCAATGAGAATATTGCATGGCAACATCGGATACCACGATACCAATACATTGAATATGTGGAGATTCAAAATATTTTAAAAGGTTAAATTCATCTTTGGCAGTTCCTGAAGGTACACCATAATTACCAATTAAAGGCTGGGTAAAACAAATGATTTGACCTTTATATGAAGGATCAGTCATTGATTCAGGGTATCCAACTAAAGAGGTTGTGAAGACAGCCTCACCACTGACGTTTTTATCAGCACCAAAGGAGTAACCTGAAAAGACAGGACCGTCTCTAATGGTTAAGGTAGCTCTGTCTAAAGTTTTGGTAGATGCTTGACGAATTGCAGAAGCGCCAAACAAACTTTTCTGCTTTGCAAAAAGAGCAACTCTGATTGTGTTTTTGAAGAAGCTCATTATTACTTATTATTCTGTCAATAAATACTGTCTTATTTGATTAAATGAACAACTGAAGGAAGGTACACACAACTGCAATCGATTTTGAAACTCCGTAGATCAATAAATAAAATGCAAGTCTTTCTGTAGATAACTAGCTGTAAGCAACTGAAACTTTGAGCAGCAATGAGCAATGAGCAGCAGGTGTCAATAATGCACTTCCACAAGAGACGTGCTGTTTGAGCATACATAGTCTAGATATATAGTATTGGTAAATTGAAAATTTTCCAGTTGAGTCACCGGTAAGATTGTTCAATAGCGCGCTAAAAAGAAATTACCTGATTGGGATAGCTTTGTTACCCTGTCTATTATCAGTGGAAAAAAAAAATAGCGCCGCATCGTGATTTGTTGTGCTGTTCAGTTTTGCGTGTTGCGTATACAGGGTTACCCTGCTAATACTATTTGTGCGTACATATTGTCACGCGTGGAATAACTACGGGTACTTTTTCTGCGTACAAAGGAGCACTAACACCGCTTTAGTAACTAAAAGAAAATTTTTACTTTTCCCTAGTGGAGCGAGAGTGAAAAGTTTCGTTGGTTTTATCAAGCTCTTTTTCATACATAGTTAGTTTTAAGTGGTTCCTCTTCTTTTTGATTCTTCCCTTCTTCAGTTATTAATAACTTTAGTTACTTAATTATATATATTCAAACATGTCTCACAGAAAGTACGAAGAACCAAGACACGGTTCCTTAGGTTTCTTACCAAGAAAGAGAGCTGCTAAGCAAAGAGGTAGATGTAAGTCCTTCCCAAAGGATGTCAAATCTAAACCAGTTTCTTTAACCGCTTTCTTAGGTTACAAGGCTGGTATGACCACCATTGTAAGAGACTTAAACAGACCAGGTTCCAAGATGCACAAGAGAGAAGTTGTTGAAGCCGCTACTGTTGTTGATACTCCAGAATTAGTTGTTGTTGGTGTTGTTGGTTACGTTGACACCCCAAGAGGTTTAAGATCTTTAACCACCGTTTGGGCTGAACACTTATCCGATGAAATCAAGAGAAGATTCTACAAGAACTGGTACAAATCCAAGAAGAGAGCCTTCACCAAATATTCTGCTAAATACGAAAATGGTGCTGCTGATATCGAAAGAGAATTAGCTAGAATTGTCAAGTACTGTTCAGTTGTCAGAGTTTTAGTTCACACTCAAATCAGAAACACTCCATTATCCCAAAAGAAAGCTCATTTAGCTGAAATCCAAGTTAACGGTGGTTCTATTTCTGACAAGGTTAACTGGGCTAAAGAACATTTCGAAAAGACCGTTGCTGTTGACTCCGTCTTTGAAGAATCTGAAATGATTGATGTCATTGCTGTTACCAAAGGTCACGGTTTCGAAGGTGTTACCCACAGATGGGGTACCAAGAAGTTACCAAGAAAGACCCACAGAGGTGTTAGAAAGGTTGCTTGTATTGGTGCTTGGCATCCATCCCACGTCCAATGGACTGTTGCCAGAGCTGGTCAAAGAGGTTACCACCACAGAACCTCTATTAACCACAAGGTTTACAGAGTTGGTAAGGCTGGTGATGAATCTTCTGGTGCTACCGAATTCGACAGAACCAAGAAGACCATTACCCCAATGGGTGGTTTCGTTAGATACGGTTCCGTTAACAACGATTTCGTCTTATTGAAGGGTTCTATTCCAGGTCCAGTTAAGAGAGTTATCACTTTAAGAAAATCCTTATACACTCCAACCAACAGAAGAGCTTTAGAAGAAGTTAACCTTAAATGGATTGACACTGCTTCCAAATTCGGTAAGGGTAGATTCCAAACCCCAGCTGAAAAGCACGCTTTCTTAGGTACTTTAAAGAAGGATTTAGAAAACTAAGTTAGTTTATTTTAACTAATTTATATTTTCTTTTTCATAGTGCTTTTTTTCTGAGCGATAAGATGGTTGTATTTAGTCTAATATATGTTCTATGTATTACTTTAATTAGTGAAATAAAACTTATTGTCTCTTATTTCTTACTATAAACATAACTATATAAATACTACTTATTTTAAAATGTTGCAGTTATTGAAGTGGTGTAAAGATGTGTCAATATAATCTATTTAAGGCAGGGTAACTTGCTGCCAAAAAAGAAACACGCAAAATTTTTTTTTTTTTTTTTCCCCTTCTGAGGGCGTTGGGCTGGGTTAGTTTCGTTTGGTGTGTGGATTGGCGTATTGTATTGTACAGATCTTGTACTTAAACTCTTCACTTTCTTCTCCTGAAAAGTGCATTTGGCTCCTGCATTTCCTTTGCTCCACAAAGTTCAAGTTAATAGTACACTTGTTATATATATACATATATATTCAATCATGTCTGAACAAGCTCAAGGTCAACCAGACCAACCAAAGAGATACGTCCCTCCTCATCACAGAAATTCCAACAGGGCTCCAGCCTCCAATGATGGTGGCTACGGTGGTAACAGTTATAACAATGGTTACGGCGGTGGCAACAATGGTTACTCAAGATCCGGCTCCAGAGGTTACGGCGGCAATAGCTACGGAGGTAGTGGTTATGGCGGTGGTAACAAAAACTTCGGCTACGGAGGTGGTAACAGAGGTTACAATGGTGGTAACAGAAATGGCGGTGGCTATGGAGGTAGAGGCGGTTATCAACAAAGAAGAGGTGAAGGAAAGTTTGTCGATGGCGTTCATTACCCAGCCGAAAAAGACGAAGCTTTAGAGATTGAGTTATTCGGTGTTGCAGAAGATCCAAAGTTTCAATCTTCAGGTATCAACTTTGATAACTATGATGACATTCCAGTTGATGTTTCCGGTGACAATATCCCAGATCCTATTGATTCTTTCACTGCTCCTCCTTTGGATCCAGTGTTAGTCGAAAACATTGTTTTATCAAGATTCACTAAGCCAACTCCAGTTCAAAAGTACTCTGTTCCAGTTGTTGCTGCTGGCAGAGATTTAATGGCTTGTGCTCAAACTGGTTCAGGTAAGACTGGTGGTTTCTTATTCCCTGTTTTATCTGAATCCTTTAAGACTGGTCCAGCTCCAGACGACGCTGAACAAAACTCATTCTCAAGAAACAAGGCTACTCCAACAGCCTTAGTCTTAGCTCCAACAAGAGAATTAGTTTCTCAAATTTATGACGAAGCTAAAAAGTTTGCTTACAGATCATGGGTTAAACCATGTGTTGCATATGGTGGTGCTGATATTCATCAACAAATCAGAAACTTGGATAGAGGTTGTGATTTGTTAGTTGCTACTCCAGGTAGATTAAACGATTTATTAGAAAGAGGAAGAATTTCTTTAAGAAAAATCAAGTACTTGGTTTTAGATGAAGCTGATAGAATGTTGGATATGGGTTTTGAACCTCAAATTAGACATATTGTCGATGGATGTGACATGCCAGGTGTTAATGACCGTCAAACCCTTATGTTCTCTGCTACTTTCCCAAGAGATATTCAAATGATGGCCAAGGACTTTTTGAAAGATTATGTCTTTTTATCTGTCGGACGTGTTGGTTCCACTTCTGAAAACATTACTCAAAGAGTTTTACACGTTGAAGAAGAAGATAAGAAATCAAGTTTGTTAGATATTTTAGCTTCTCCAGAGGAGGCTGATAGTGGTTTAACTTTAATCTTCGTTGAAACCAAGAAGATGGCTGATACTTTATGTGAATTCTTACAAATTCAAAATTTCAGAGCTACTTCCATTCATGGTGATAGATCTCAATACGAAAGAGAAAGAGCTTTAGAAGCTTTCAGAAGAGGTTCTGCTCCAATTTTAGTCGCTACTGCCGTTGCTGCTAGAGGTTTAGATATTCCAAACGTTACACACGTTATCAACTACGATTTACCAAGTGATATCGATGATTACGTCCATCGTATTGGTCGTACTGGTCGTGCTGGTAATGTTGGTATTGCTACCGCTTTTGTCAACCGTGGTAACAAGAACGTTATGAAGGATTTAGTTGAAATCTTAACTGAAGCCAAACAAGAAGTTCCAGATTGGTTAATTGCCATGTCTAGAGAAGGTTCTGGAATGAGAGGTGGAGGAAGAGGTAGAGGTGGCTCAAGAATGGGTGCTTCTAGAGATTACAGAAAGTCTTACAACAATGGACCATCATCTTACGGTGGTGGTAGCTCTTACGGTGGATACAGTGCTTATAGCAACTCTCACGGTAACAACAACTTTGGCAGTTATCAACCACCAGCAAGAACTAACTACAACCAATATCAAGGTGGTAGTAGCGCTGGTAACAGTTCCCCATGGTGGTAAGCAAAAAGCTGGAGCTGGTGATTCAACCTAGCTTGGCTTTGTTAGTTTTGCCTTTATCTTTTTTACCATTGCTTTTTCGTTCCTTAGTTTTTTTTTATTATTTTTAACATACACACAAATTCACACACAGTTATAGAACAACAGAAACAATTATTTCATGTTATGGGGATAATGTTTATTATATTCATTATATTTTCAGGAAAAAGAAAAATTTTCAATCAATTGAATTTAAGCATTGAAAGAAGAGAAAACAGAAAAAAAAATTAACACAGATTTAGTTCTTTGTTTTAATTTTTTAATTATCACACAATTTATTCAAATTAAATTTACTTGAAGCTTATCTTTTTTTTCTTATTCAGTTATATTCATTTATTATAGAAATAGGAGCTGAGCTCTTTTGTCATCATTTTAGTGTTTTTTTTCTTTTATACATTGCTTATAGACAGAAGGAAGGGAATTCCATTAGTTAATCGTCATGATTATATGCATTATAATTCTAAAAAAAATCAATGTGGTTTTTCTTTCCTTACATTTTGTTCTTTTTCATGAATTTTCAAATTAAATTACTTTATACAAATCAATCATTCATCCATCATAGCTGTTACTTTTCTCTTTTTATTTTTATTTTTTATTTTATCATATTGTACAATATCTTCTCATTTATATTATTGTTTTTTAATGGTCTGGGTTTACAAAAAAAAAGTTGAATTTATTACTTGCATTACTTACAACTAATTTTATTTTATTTTCATATTAACTTTTTTGTTGTTTGTTTTTTTACAGTTTATTGGGAAATAATAATAGAGGAGAGTATATATTCTTTTTCATCTTGTTGTTTAAGTTGTTCATAAATATCTGTTTATATAAAAAAAATTATTATCATTATTATAAATCGTCGCTTTTAATACATTAGTAAACATTAAATCTGATAAAAATTATACTTTTTTGCGTAAACTGTACCCAGTAATAAAATATCTTGAAAGAATTAAACTCATGAAACCCAAAGCAGATAAAATACCTACAAACATAATGAGATAAGTATAGCTTCTATCAACTATAACACCAGCAACAGTAAGTCCAATTATCATTCCAATACCACCACATAGTCCCAACGTAGCATATCTTTTCCCAAATTCCTTTGCCGGCGAGATAGCAGCACAACAAACTGGTGTTAAACCTAGCACAGAAGCACTACAGAATCCATAAATTGCTGCAAATGCATATAACACCGGTTCAGTATGACCGAAAACAAGCCAAATCACAAAAACGGAAAATGTTGTGGCTATATAGGTTATTATTGCAGTATTGAACGTTCCCAAAGTATCTGCTATGATACCCTGGATGAGTCTTCCTAATATGCCTGTAGAATTAGTAACAGTAACCATAGTTAATGCAGTTTGACTTGATATGCCTTGTGATTCAACATATGAAGGAAAGTATGTCAATGCTGCAAAAAGGGACACTTCTTGACATGTTGCTGCTATAACTAAAAATAGAAAAGGCATGTCTTTCAGCCCGCTGAAGTCAAAAACGCCTTTAAAGTATTTGATCAAACCATTCTTCAATGAATGCTTATTAGAAGAAATGGGAGGTATTTGGTTTTTATTCTTGGTTATCTTTGGGTTCTCTTTGCCCAATATTAATGATAACACTAGACAACAAAAACAAATGAATGCTAAAATTCTAATAGACCACTCAAAATTAGTCTCAACATACAATTTACTCAACATGACTGGAAATACCATGCCTCCAACCGATGACCCAATTGTGGCTAAACTTATCGCACGACCATGTAAATTCTTGGGAAACCAATCTGGGATAACCCCGAGTATAGGAGTAGTACATAATGCACTTCCTAAAGCCGTCATAATACCATAAGCCAATATAAACTGATAGACTTCAGTACAATTTGCTGTCGCCATTAACCCACCAAACAATAAAACACTACCTATGCACATGGGGATTTTAGGTCCCAATCTATCAAATAAATCACCAGAAAAAACACAGCAAACATAGCACATTCCTACAAATATGCTAAAAATCCACCCGGTAGTAGCATTATTAACGTCCTTCAACTGATGTATACTGATATATGACTGAATGGCACCAAGGGAATTTATCATCCCAAAATTACCCATTATACCTATAAAGGAACCGAATACAACAAGCCATGCTCTGAAGCCTGGTTTATCAGGATCCAAGGAAGAAGAATGGTCATCAATCATTTCACCACCAATGTTGCTATCACAAACATCATCAACCACTTCAATGGCAGCGTGTATGCTTTGAACCTCCAGTTCAAAAGAGTCAAGCTTTTGAAGCTTGGGACGCATACTCTTCAGTGGCATGTTCACGTTTGCTTTCTGTATATGAACTACTCTAACCTAGCCGCTCACCTCTAATGTACGATGAAGACTTTTTCTTTTAGAGTGCAGTTTTTTCTATTTGTATGTCAAAGCAAAACAAAACGTGTTCACAAACAAGTGTTGGGATTGAAGTAAAGGCGTTCCATATTAACACAAGACACATACAAACATACGTATATCGCTATATATATATATAAGCACCGAACAACAGCGCAATATTCCTTACATTTGCCAGAGATCTAAAATGGTGAAAAAAAAGGGACTGTTTACCTTGTTAGGTTCAATCCACCTCGCCGCAAACCCACCGATTAATATCACCCTAAATATTCTATCTTATCTCCAAATGTAACATCCTTGCACCACACAGTACAGACACAGACCATACAAAGCAAAAGAAATGGCGGAACAGGCTTGACATTAGAGGAACAAGCTCAACCTGCAAGCACTACTGGACTTATTAAACCAGGGTTTATAGCTCTGAATACTCACCAAAGGCCCTTGATCATTTAAAAGTTGCCCTGAAATTTATACTTGTAGCATGGATTATATCAAGAAGGCCATCTGGGGACCGGATCCCAAAGAGCAGGTATGTTACTCCTACCTATTTCATATACGAAGAAAGCAGATAAGACTTCGCTTCAGTTTCTTTGACACTAACTTTATACCGCTTGGTGCATTTGTTTATATTAGATGAGGAAATGTCAAGCATTAGTACGTAAGAACAAAAGACAGCTCGATCGTTCATTAGCCGATTTAAACCCTGTGGAGAAGAAAACTACATCTTTAATTAAGCAGGCCGCAAAGAAAGGGGATATGAAAACAGCCAAATTGTATGCACGTGAGTTAAGAAACGTAAGCAAACAGAGGACAAGATTATACCAATCCAGGGCCACTATAGAGTCCATTGGAATGAAATTAAGCGAGCAGCAACAGATGATCAAGATTCAAGGCTCAATGGTTAAATCTACTGAGATCATGAAGGAAGTAAATTCATTAGTGAAACTTCCTGAGATTAGTCGTACAGTGCAGGAACTTAGCAGAGAATTGATGAAAAGTGGTGTCATTGATGAAATGGTGGATGACATGATGGACACAGGAGAATATGACGATATGATGGCTGAAGATGGAGAAGATGAACAAATTGATGAGATTTTGAAAAATATATTGGGAGATAAGACAACTGAAGACACACAGAAAGAACCTGAGATTAACATGCCTGCCCCTGTGCTATCCAATGAACCTAGCAAAGAGGAACCAGAAGAAGAGGACGAAAATCTTATACATAATATGAGAGAAAGGCTTAAGGCATTACAAGAATAGCCAGAAAGTTTACCTCTTTTTGTGTTTCTTTGCAACTAAATTTACAAACTAATTCATTGTTTTAGATAATATTTTTACTTTTGTTTTGTGTTACATCCAGTTGGTTTATTTCATTATTTTTTTATTACTATTACTGTCACGGAATGTTTATTTATTCACTTATCTTTTATATATTTATAATATTGAAGTATTCAATGTAATGTATAAATTGTACACCTGGTTGCCATTTAAAATAGTGTAACAGAAACACCAATAAATACCAAAGCAGCTAAAACTGACCACTGAATTTGAAAACCTGGAGAATTGGTATACGCTCCATTAATATAACTACTGTTCGTAAAATACTGTTCCATTGAGTCGTTGGCATATAGCTTTTGATGAAAATCATGCTCAATATCAGCCTTTGTGGAAGTAGTCAATGTACGCGGAAAAGAATCCACTTTAGAGCTTGAATGCTCTTTAATGACAGAACTAGTGGCTCCAGGCTTGTCCTTATTTTTAAGTGATGGATCCTTAGCCGTATAGGAAGTATATGGCCCATGTGCTATAATTGTGCCTGGATGGAAGTTTGAATTTGGAGTAATTGTAGACAATGGGGCAGGTGCATTGGTTATTGTCGTTGGAACGTAAAAAGATGTAGGGGCGATCGATTGGCTGGATTCGGTACTAGATTCAGTGTTTCTAATTGTTTCAAATGTATTCTCAGGAGCAGCTATGTCGTTGGTTGTTGAGTTTGTAACACTTGTGCCATTAACACTTCCAATTCCAATAAACAAAAACTTGTCTGTGTCAAACAGCTTTCTTCCTTCATTAACATCTCCAGAATCACAATCGTCTTCTTCTTCTTTTTTTCTAAAGATCCAACCTTGACTGTCCACAATGGGAATAATTTCCTGATCTTTGGTTTCTTGGGGTAACGATTCTTCTTTGACTCCAACAAGTAAAAATTTTCTAGCTCCAAAGGGGAAATTCTTTTCCATTCGTTCAGAATCTTCCTCTTCTTCACAATCATCAGGAAAAAGCTTTTTCCAAATATTGGGAAAACCAGCTGATCTAATATCTTCCTCTTGAAGATAATAATTGACATTGGGATTTTCAATAGTATCTGCAAAAACTTTGGATACCAAATTTTTATCAACGGTATGAGCGTCAATCACTTTGAAACCGTTCCCAAAAATACCATCGGCCAAGGGAACAATATAGTCGTCACCTTGTGGGGATTCCCATTGTTCATATGTAACGTTCCTGCCATTTAGCCTGGCAAATGATTGGATCTCTGAAATTATATTGTTTTTGAGCTCAAAATTCATGTTATCAAAAATGTTAATTGCAACAGCTTGTCCAACCAAGCCCACAGGAAATAAAAAGGAAAAGTTCTTAAAAATCATTTCTCTAGTATTCTGAAAGTAACACACAAATAAATATGAGCCAACTTAGTCTTAGTATTTCAATTGGCTAAATGTCAAAAATCACTGAACTCTACTTTTGCAATGATAAATAAATTACAAATCCAAGCAAATGCTGAATTGCACAAGAATAATCTGCTACTCTTAAAAATAAAGTTTTGTGATTTTGTGATCTTCCCAAAAACCTAAAATATTTTTTTTGTAAACATTCGATGCTTCTCGCGTAATTACAAGTTGATTTACTACTTAACGTAAATAGTCAATAGGCAACAATCTGAAGTCTCACTGAAGTACAGTGTACTGATATACTAGTATAGTAGCTCAATCATACAAATAAAGTTCATATCGCACCCACTATATTCCTGTTGGACGCATACGGTTATATAAACTCTGGATCATAAATCCAGTTGTGCTTTGATTTTCTTCGCAATATCGCCGAATGGTTTAGCCAAGGTTTTCTCCAATGGATCTTCACTAGTTGTAATTGGTAATCCTGTATCAGACAGTTCGCATATTTGTCTGTTCAGAGGTATAGATCCAAGAATATCAATGTTCTGTTTTTGTGCTTCCTTTTGAACTCCTGTTGATCCAAAAATGTGCTCTTCATGATTGCAGTTTGGGCAGACAAAATAGCTCATATTCTCAACCATTCCCATAACTGGCACATTAACCTTCTTTAACATTGCCATACACTTTATAGCGTCAATCAACGCTACGTCCTGGCTTGTGGAGACAACCACGCATCCTTTAATTTTGCATAACTGTGTAGTTGCTAATTGAGCATCCCCCGTGCCAGGGGGCATATCTACTACAAGAACATCTAATTCACCCCATTCAACTTCAAAAAACAATTGCTCAAGGACTTTTTGCACCAGCAGACCTCTCCAGACAATAACGGAATCTTCATAGGGGATCAAATATCCCATTGACATAGTTTTTATCCCGTAATTCATCAGCGGTATCAGGTTCCCCTCTTGTGATATTCGAGGCGCACCAGAAAGGTTCATCATCCGTGGTATACTTGGGCCATATATATCGGCATCAAGTAAACCTACTTTCAAATTCAATTGACTGAGAGCAATAGCTAAATTAGTGGAGACAGTAGATTTCCCAACACCTCCTTTTCCAGAAGCTACCATAATGAGATTCTTCACTCCGGGTATCTGCTGTCTGACTACCTGACCTGTTGTTTTTATTGGTTTTGGAACAGTTTGCTTTTTTTTTGGAAGATTCTACGGTAAGAGTCAATGTTTGCTAATTTGTTAGTATCATATCTAGTTGCAATTTGCTCAAATATTGGAATGGTAAGGGGGTAAACGTACCAATGGATTATCATGCATAAGTAGTCTTGCGGAACTGTGCAGGCATTTTCTAAAAGCTATACGTGACAAGCTGGTTACTCGTTGCCTAATAATCATTTTGCTGTAACTTCATAAGGTCTAAGTTTCAAAACAAAATCAAGTTCTAATGTCCGAACACACACCCAAAGAGATGTAGTAATGAATCAACTTTACCACTTCTCTGCGTTACCCCATCCCAGTCGAGCTCCGGAGAAGTCAAATTCACCGCCTTGTTATCCAAAGTCTACATATCGGAATTATGCAAAGTAAACATCGACGCGTCTTTAAACTTGCACCAATCTCGAGTTTTCCATCTTGTCCCTGAGCAGTTGGGCATCTGGAAAGAAAACATTAAAATCAGGCTGATTTTACCATCTCCAGCAGATAAATGTGGGCCAATTAACTTCGGTTGGCAACAATTGCGCAGTGGAACATATACTTGAGATAGCATGCTTACACAAAGAGCCAAGGGAGCAGCAAACAGGCTGAAAGTATGCGCAATTGCCGTCTCATCGAAGCAATTAAGTAGATCTAAATCGAGTTTGAGCACGATCTCAAAGCTTAAACAGCAGCTACAAAAAGCCAAGATACAATATGAAAACAATTCTAAAGTTGCATTGAAAATAAATAATTTACTTGACTTAATACCCAGATCAAAAGCATCTCAGCAATCTTTCTTGTCTATAGAAGATGATGTTGAAAAATTTCAACCGTATACCGTCAGAGTCGGTATTATTGAATCTAAATCGATTGTAGATAACAATCAACCGTCTTTATTGAATGCACTTGTTTGTGACCCATATGATTCCAATCAGTTTTGGTACGACAATATTAAACAGGAGAGATCCGGAGAACATAGGTCAAAAACGTTGAGCATAGTAAGTTATTCTCCCGTTTTCTTAAATGAATACCTGGACGCTAATACTTTACATTTTGGTATTCCTTCTCCAATATTGAACCGGGAACTAAGAGTTTTGCAAAAGGGTAAGGAAGCCACAGAGAATTCTATTGGGTTGAAAAGAGATTTATTCAATGATATTGAGTTTGTTGAAATTGGAGAGAATTATCAAAGGACAGGAAATATAGATAGATCCAAAATCAAAGCTATTGAAAAAATAGATCTAGGTGTCAGAAGATCTAATTTTAATGAAGACCAATGTCACTTCTATATTTATGTGAAAAACGATAAATATGAGAGAATCCCTGACAAGTACAAAAATTATCCTTTGTTAGAAGTTATGAATAATCAAGCTAATAGCATAGAGTTTGACAATAATGAAACGAAATCAAACAATAGCATATCTGTAGATTTAAACAAAGCTAATCAGGCTAACGAGACTTTGCTGGCATCTTTTTCAAATGTGTCCGAATACTTAAAATTAACTAAGGCTTCTAATATAAGTGAACTAATTTTCACTGTGGATAGGGAAACCAGTGGCTACATCCCAATTATCAAAACTTTGAAGTCCCTATTAGATGATATCTCCTCTATCAATGGCGATAGAAACGCATCTCTAGCTGAAGTGAATGATAAACAAGAAATATTTGACAGAGAAATAGAAAAATGGTCTCAATTGTCCCACTTTGAGTTACAATCGAAAATAATACCATTTTTAAACCATGCGTTTATTAATAAGTTTAGTAAAATAAATGAGATAATACTGAATATTGATGACTATGATCTGGTGGTTGGTAATTATTTATTTGCTCCTGACAACATTGTGCCTGTGAAGCCAAATAGAATTTTAAGTTTGTTTTCAAATAATAAAACTAGTGTTGAAACAATACACGGCTCACTCAGAACGTCAAATGAAGAGCTCAATTATTTGAATGGTAAGATTGATAGTGAGTTGAACAGAATAATAGGAGATAACAGCAATACTATACTGAAAGAGCTGAAAGAAGAAAGCAAACAGATTGAGCTAAATAAACCAATCAAAGACTTGCAGCTGCAAGTGATAAATGAGAAACTTCCTGCTGTTCATACCCAGATTCACGATTTAGTGAGTAAAAATTTAATCCATGTGAATTTTCCCACATTTGCTGTTGTATCAATTATGAATATTGTAGACTATATGGACCTACAAACTGGTATTGCATTTGTAGTGTTGAGTTTTGTCATTGGGTTTAATAACATCAGTAAAGGATCGATCACAATTCTCAACGATTTCAAAACATGGTATATCAACTCTCTTCGGTCTACAATAGATGAATGTGCGAAGCTCTTGCATCTGAAAGTCAAAGAGAGGATGGATTCCACTGTCGTCAAGATTAATGGAAAGTATAACAATGTAGACTCCTTGAAACAAGAGTTGAGTGATCTGGAAACTATTCAGAAACAACTAGAATAAAATTTTAGATTAATTATTTAATGAAATTTATATGAAATTTGTAAATACTAAAGATTGAAATTACGACTATAGTACATATTCATAATTAAAGTAAACATTATATAAATTAAATTGAAATATTATCGCCTTTTTTGGTTCCCTCTCCAACTGCCATAAAATGGATGTGAAACCATACACAGATCCTCTTGATCACAATTATATTCCTCTTCGGCTGCTCTAAATGAGCACTGCGGCAGTATCATCATATCCTTAATCTTCAAAGGCTGGACTATCCCGGTTAGGACCTTCCAGTCAAAGGCATTTGGATTTTCAGGACCGTATATCTTATCGTGATCCACAGATCTTTGGGATGACATATCGACTATATCTAAAGGTTTAACATACAAGTTGACGTACTCGGTAAATGATTGTGTTAGCATAATTGGGCCTGTCCATTCAAGTGGTGATGTTGGTGCTTCTTGGCCCACCATATTCATGAATAAAAATGTATTAGTGACAATTTTTGCAATTAAATACGCTAATGCTGGGTGACGAGACCTGCCACTCATGGACCAATCTGTCAGCTGTAACCTTAAAAGGCTATATTCTTCCCAATTCTCTTCTACGGTGTCCGATTCTATACCTAGTGCGAGATGAGTCGTATTATCAAAATATTTTGTGTAGTACCATTCCCTGATTGGTCGTTTTGGTACCGTGTCTAATGAAGTATAAAGTCCCCCAAAAAAATACAGGACAATATATTTTGCAAATTCAGACTGAAGTCTTGCGTTTGGCATAGTTTTATAAGCATGCCATACTTCTGGAACATTCGTTTTGAAATATTGTTCAATAAGCGTGTCTATCTCTGAAAAATTAAGTACTGTATGGTTATATTCCGGGTTTTGGTGTTTCCACTCGTTGACAAAATCCAAATGTGGAAAACTTTCTGGATCTTCTTCTGGGCTATAAGAGTGAAATTGAAAGATGTTTTTCTCTATTGGTGATTCTGGCTTATGATCGTCAGGAAACGCATTTGTTATTCTCTTGAATGTGGTATCCGTATCAAAGGGATTAGATTGATACAAATATTCCTCATATTCTAAATAAAAGTCTGACTGACGATACTCCTTGAGATGATATGGTACATGGGTGGCAGTGTAATAGCGTTTATTTGTATGCAAGGAGTATAAATGTAGCAAAACAAAATACGTTATTACCCCTGAAACGAAAGCAGATAGAATCTTTTGTTTTGATGTACGTGGAGATTGCGCTATTTTCCGGGGTATCTTATCTGCGGCCATTTTATACATGGATGGAGCAGCCGAAAAGTATATGAGAGTCCAGAGCAATGTGTTAATATGCTGTGGTTTTCACACATTCTAACAAGATGATACTCTTCCATCAACCAAGGGTAAACAAACCTCAAGAGAATAACTTTAAGAGAGGTGGGGTGCTTTGCGGCCTAGCATGTCGAAAGCATAATTGGCCTTGTCTGCATCACGGCTTAATTATGCCAAGCCAATCGCCGTGTTTTTCGTTTTTTCCTTTGCTTTTATGTATTGTTCTGCTTCGCTACTTTCCTTTCTGCTATTCTCTAAGGTTTTATAGCGGGGAGGGGAGGGTTTGTATGTCTCACCCATAAGATAGATAAAGATCTTGATTAGTGAAGAACCGGATGGGTATTATTATGCATATCAGTCGTCATTGGCCTTCCAACTGCCAAAGTACCAGTGACTTAGTAAACACAACTCATTTCCGTTTTCACAATCCTCGTCCCAGGCTTTAAAACAACTTTCCGGGAGAATCACTATATCGTCAACTATAATAGGGTTATCCAGCCCTGTTAGTATTTTCCAGTCAAATACCAAGTGATCTGATGGACCAAAAAGCCTGTTTTGAGGGACATGCCTGTCTGCACTCATATCCAAAATGTTTAATGGATGAATCCTGTAGTTGATATACTCTATAACCGCACGTGTAAGAGCAGGTGGGCCTGTCCAATCAAGCACAGTGACTGCCCTTGCGTCTTTAGTATTAACCAATCTGTTATTGGAGTATGAATTGAATGTTGTCACTACGATTTTAGCCATCAGGTAAGCTAGTACTGGATGACGAGATCGAGACATCAAGGACCAATTGGTGAATTGCACTCGCAGGATATCTGCAAACTCCCAGTCCTCACCATATGCGTCGCCTTCTATACCTACTACAAAATTGATTTGGTCTGGAAAATACTTGTTATGGAACCAATCTCTTATAGGTCTTCTTGGACTGGTATCCAGATCAACGTATAGCCCACCATACAGATATAATAAAATATACTTGGAAAAATCAGCTTGTAGAATGATCTTGGGCATCATCCTATACGCTTCCCATACTTCTGGTACAGTTTTTTTGAATGTTCGTCTTACAAAAATATCAATATCGCTATTTCTCATAAAAGTGTAATTATATTCAGGGTTTTGAATTATCCAATCCTTGGTATTTGAATAGTATGGAAAATTTTCTGGATCATCTTGCGGTGAAAACTTCCAAAATTGAAAGATATTCTTTTCTATCCCCTTGTTATCTATGGGGTCATGAGAATCAGGAAAAGCTCTCAAGATTCTTTGAAATGTTGTTTCAACATCGAATGGATTCGCATCTTGAAGGTGATTCTTATTTAAAGAATAGAAATCCGAAGATTTGAACTCCTTGAAATAAAATTCCTGTCTTGTTTCCAGAGCATTATTTTGATGATATAGGTGACTCAAGGCCCATGAAGCAATCCAACCAATAGCAAATGCAAAACCCAGTTTATGTGTTATTTTAAGGTTTTCAAACATCTTGCCATTCATTTTTGTTTTGAATATATATTGCTAATAACATTTACTGTAGATTATATAAGTAAAAACAATACATGGTCAAAACCTTTTGAGGTTCTTATTAAGTATTTATCTAACTACAACCAACAAATAGCCATCACTTAAATCACAACTCTATATAATAGTGGTCTAAACACTCATACTCGGGATCTTATCTATGCGCAGAAGCTGCATTATAATTTTGTGTGGGGCGGCTTCTCGCAGTTTATGATCTGGTGCATGAACTCTTATTCCCTGCAATCAAACCTGTAACTGTTGCTGAACTGTGTGACATATAAGGCAAGGCATATCTGAATAGACCAGAATCACAACTATATTGCCATGCAAAAGATGTTTATGTATACCTTTTTATATCTATGTGTATCTGTAAGGAAGAATATATCGTGAAGAGTAAGATGGACACAAATGTCGATCGCTTGGTTGCTTAACAGTACTTAATTTTAGACAACTTTGAGGCGTCTTAAAAAATAGAGAACAAAGGGCTGTATAGGCAAGGATGCGTGCGTAATATAGACTAGTCCTTTACTGTGTACATCTGATATCAGTGTAGCTAGTCTTGAGTTCACTCGTGGGCCTGGCGCATCTGTGAAACAAGTGAAAGTTGAAGAAATTGGGCTCTCACTTCTTCTGCACTTGCTGCATGTAATTTCAGAGTGCATAAGGCAGCGCTAATCCAACGGTGTGCGTTTTGCGGAACCCTTCTCTCCCTCTTTGCTTTCGTTGATTCGATTCATATATATGTATATATAAGGAAACTGTCGTCACATTGTAAGGCAATATAGTGGTATCTGATAAGTAGTCTGATGTAGTGCACTTAGACAACATACTTCAAAAAACATTCGCCACAAGGAGTCACAAATAACTTTACTGTACTTTAAAGCGAATCTCACACAAAGAGCTGCCCTATTATTTGTGATCTGCATAAACGAGTTCTTGTGTTTCTTTTCTTTAATAGGCGAGTTCTGGGTGGTTAATTTTTGTCCAATTTTAACGTATATTGCTCCCGGTTTCCAGTTTTCTAACATAATTGTGCATAAATAAGCAGCCAAATGGGGAAGGAACTAAAAAACAATTTTCCCAGAAGCAACTCTTATGCAGTAACGCACTTAAAAGACGAATTGTTCAATAGCTGTAGTAATACTCTCTTAGTTAGCATTAAAACGTACAATAAGGACTCAATGAGTATATAATAGTCATATCCCATACCCTGCTCCATGATAGTAAGATGTATATATCTTGTTTCACTTTCACAAAAATTTATTTACTATGAAATAGTTTAATGAGTTTTAATAGTGAGCACTATGTTGGATATTTCAAAAAATCCTAGTTTGCTGCGGGTGGCTCTATTTTCCTTTGCACTTGGGTCACTATTTAGTTTGATTATTATTAACTTACCAAAAGAAGAGTTTGTCGAATCCAGAGACTCTTTTTACCATAGAGAATACAAGTGTTCGGAGTTTTATAAAAAACATGAGCCTTATCTTAAAGATTCAAATCCATTTGATATCGAGATCACTTATCAAAGGATTTTAAAAGCTTTTCCTAATACACACAATGAAGATGATCCGATTGAAAAAAATATTTTTCAATTCTGGAAGTTTTCACCCGAAGACGATATTGATAACTTCCCATATCTAAGAGAATTGACAGAATGGCGAATACAAAACCCTGATTTTGAACATAGGTTCATGAGAAATGCTGATATTGAAAAGTTGGTTAAAAGGACATTTAAAGATACTGTTCCTGAAGTATATGAGGCGTTTAGAATTATGCCTAAAATTATACTACAAGCTGATTTTTCAAAATATATTTTACTATTTCTTTATGGGGGTGTTTATGTTGACTTGGATACAGAATTGAGAAGACCAATTCAAGAATGGCTTCCTTTTCAGTATTTTTCAAAAAGCATACATTTTGCAGTTGGAATAGAAGCCGATATTAGCGACGAAGGGTGGCCTTATGCTGCTTACGCAAGAATCCAGTTTACTAACTGGGCTTTAATGTCAAGGTCACACCATCCAGTCTTAGCTTATACAATTGCCAGAATCGTGGAGACAACTTTTAGATCTTTGTCCACTGATAGACTTACAAATACTAGGGATGCAAGAGCCGTGAGTGTAATGAATTGGACAGGTCCTCCGACATTGACTAGAGCCGTTATCGATTTCATCAATGCTAAATCAAAACCTTTAGAAATTGTAGATTTTGACTCATATAGGTATGTTGGATCAGATGCTTTGTATGGGCCGGAAAACGCTCAAATGTTTGACTGGAAATTCATAACTGGGATGGAAAGTCCCATTGTTGTACAGGACATGATGATATTGCCCTATCGTGCGTTTAATGCCCCATGGAACGATGAAGATTGTGACGATAAAGAGATGTGTATGCTTAGTCATTTGTTTTTCGGTAGTTGGAAAGCTGATGATGATTAGCTTATTTAATTAGCTTTATACATATATATATATATTAGCGGTTAGTAATAATATCATGAAACGTTTGATTTATTGGTTTTTTTATTTGTTTTGTTTTGGGACATCTATATAGTTCATAATTTAAGTGTTACTTGTGTTCGACTAAGATTTTTGGGATAATGCTTCTATTTTTTTAACAGACTCGTCAAAATTTGGCGTATTTCTGAAAGTCACTTTACCATCTTTAACAGTAGCGTAACTTAACAAATCACCTGATTTGGTTTCTGGGAACTTGAAATTTTTACTGTCTGTGATGAATTTTTCCAGCTTGGAGATATTTGATGATGAGTTATTGCCAATTTTAAAAGTGTCAAAGCCAGAATTGGATTGAATTAATACGGTTCTTGGACCAGATACTCGGATGTAATTCCCGTTTCCAATAACCGACTCGTATATTTTATCCTTTGTGCTTTTCAAGAAAGAAAATGTAGATTCCATATAAGCAACAAATCTAGCATAGTATGAATCATCACTTGAAGAGTTCAATGGGCTTATCACTTCTTCGTGTTCATTATGTCCACCGCTCAAATTATTGTGTAAGTGTGATGCAAGGAACGATCCATCTCGAAGATCGTTTGGTCCGCTTGCAGAGGTAGCCAGTATATTGCTACGTTTCAACAAAATAGATTCATCCTCGTGTAAGCTTAGTCTAAAAATGGAGCCTTTGCCAAGCAAGGATACAAATCCTCTACCCGATATAAGGTTGTAGCCAGGTGTGGTCCATGAGAACAATCCTGTACTTGAGCTTCTTGAAATATTTAGTCCTTTTGATGCTTCTTTGGAGATTTTAGAAGGATTTACAAACGATCTAATAGAAAGACTTTCACCAGAATAACAGTGCACTGCATCTGGTACAAACACAATCCAATCAATTGTACCGTCTAATGATAAATTCGCAAAAGTCTTAGTTGTTTCCTGGTTGAATGGAAATAGGGAACGGATTTTAGATTTAGGGGTATATGCGGATATGAGCAAATCTAAAGAAACAGTTGATATTATTCTCTGATAGCTTGAAGTTATTCCTCCTAATAGCAATCTGCGAATTGGGGTTTTGACTTCTAATTGTGCTGTAGTTGACGACATAGCGTCTTGAGAGACTGATCCTGTAAATAATGAGATCAAAGATCCACGTTTGATCGATATAGGAACAGAAGCAGGGACTTTCACTGATAAAGTTGACTGTGGCGTACCAATGGCTTCAAATGTCACATTTACAACATCCTCGTCGCTCTTGTGTGATGTGGCAATGGTTTTGGGCAATTCAGTTAGCTCTTTAGGTGCGTCAGCATTGGAAGCTACACTAGCGTCAGGAGTTGCAACAACAGGCGCCTGAGAAATGGAGATACTACGACGGAAACTCCTGAGCGGTACTACTACCTGATTTGCTGATCTACTCTTCCACATCTTCACTCAATTGTATATTTAGGCTTAATTGACTATCTATTTATTGCTAATTGCAAACTACCCAAGAATACAAATAAATATGAAAAAAGCTCACTTAGAGTTCGTTCAACAACTTCTCGAGTTACAGAATATTAATAAATCGTCGCGGCGATTTAACCATTTTCGAAAGTTTATATTGTATATTTCATTTCATAAATACATAGATAAAACTTGTGGCTACATGACCCTGTATCGAACAGCGTCTACAAGTGTCCCTTCAGCTATAGATTCTTCAACAAACTGTGAGGTGACAATGCGAGGAATGGAAACACCTTCTCCATATTGGGAAATTTTAACACGAAGTTCAGAAATTTTGAACAATACTTCTTCCTTGTCTTCACCATCTTCTTCAAATATAGCTACCACAAAAGAACAGTCGGCAAGATTTTTAGTGACACTACCGTTATGCATTTGAATTCTGTAAGTGAGTAAATAATCTTCTTTTACATCAGACTGTACAAGGTAAAATTTTATGTCTTTGAATAAGTCAAACAAAAACGATGGGAGTTCAGATCTATCTTGGAAATTTGAAACAGCAGCAACAGGCATTCTTTCGCTTAATCGGTTGAACTCTTGAACTGTTATAGGCACTGCATAACTGTCCCCATACTGATCAATAGCAAACGTTGCTGCTGCTTCTGTATCTTCAGAAACATTTAAACAATGACTGGGCTCAATGGGCAACCTCTGGTTTACCTTAATGCAATCGAGTATCCATTTAAATGAAAATATATCATGCCCCTGACTTGCTAATGCTCCTGCTTCCCTTGTAACTTTCTGGCTTGCAATTACTAGACTATCCTGATTGATTTCAGTGTTATGTATGTTAGTTGTTATATCACCTCCATGAACTTTTATCAATTTAATTAAATCAGCTTTGGAGTATCTTCTGCCCTCTTCCACGTAATCCGACAGAATATTGAATGTCAATCCGGAGAACAGCAATGATGTTACAACTGTTTCTCCTGAAGTATCTGCATTCAGCCTGTTTTTATAATAGTCTTTTTGGGAAAGTCGAATCTTCTTTCTTTGTGCACCTTGCACAGTATGCGTGGCCGTCCTATGCCTGTGCAACTCTGACTTTTCTTTGAATTCGCCTAAAGTAGAAGCACTTTTCCAGTCCTTGTCTTCCCTAATCTTAACACAATACGCACAATACAAGGTACTTCCTGCCGCATATTGCTTGACCCTTAAACCTGCATCTACTGAACGAGACTTAACCTCAATAATCACAGAGTCACGAGGATCAATCCATGACTCAGGCAAAAAGGTACCAAATTCAATAAGGTCTTTATTTGGAAACTTTGAAATCGGTTTCCATTTTCCTGCCGTTAAAGAATCGATCTTCTTATAATCATCAACAGAAATTCCATTCACAACTTTGCATAAAGTAATAAACTTACAGTCTTCATCTGTTAAAATCTGTTCAATACTTTGTTCCCCACTATCGTCGGTATCATTATCATCATCTGTTAAATCATCGTCCTCATACTCACTTCTATTTTTCTGTTTAAGGTAGTTCCTTAAAGCGCAGACATACGTAGTCTTTGTAGCAGGAGTTTTTCCCACTATGACTAGGTCAAGATTCTCGCCAAATTCTTCTAAATACTCTGGTTTGACTTTGACCCACTTTTTGGAAACAGTACCTACTCTGTACTTGGAATTGGGATCTTTGAGCAAAATACCCTCTGAATCAATCTTTATTGCATCTGACAATGCTTTCTCTATCTCTTTTCCCGTGTTGCATCTTTTATAGTTTGAAATTTCAAAGCGTGTAGGGATAGGGTTAGGAATGACACCCCTTAATAGCTTTTTACGATCACTTAAGGGTTTGATCTCAACACTAATCCCGTTGCAGTATAAAATGTCAAAAACTACAAACATAGGATAACATTCAGAGGTTTCAATTTCTCCTGTTTGTTCTGCCAACATGTCCAATGCTGCTGATTTAACTGTAAAAAAAGGTAATGGCCTTTTTCTTACAGGGTCATAACTTATCATTTCACCATCTAATACGCAGCTTCTCAAACCTGGTTTAAAAGAGTCAGTGATGAAAGGCGATAAGCAACCTGGTGACTTTGAAGATTCTCCATATATTAAAGTAAAATCGTTTGCTCTACGAGTAAAGAATTTGTACGTTAGGCTGCCATCATCTTGTCTTTCCATATGCATTTGAAATCTCTCCCCATCATATTTTTCCTCAATGTAAAACTCACCTTTGAATAAAGCTGCAATTTCATCATACGACCTACGAATTCTCTCTGCTCTTTGTGGCGTAAATGGTTTCCATAAGCTAACAGTTCTTTCGTTATCAGGCAATCTTGTATCTCTGCTTGCAAGTTTCCAAAATGCATATTGTAAATTATTTGTGAGATTTAAAAGTTTTAACATATCAGGGTTCCAGGTGTATAAAAAGTATTTCTCCATTCCACCCATGGGATTACGTTTCATCATAATTCTAAAGAAAAATCGGAGTTCATCATAGTTAAACCTACTGCACAATTCTTTGATTATTGGAACTTTTTCTTTGTCTGTAACTGTCGCCAGCCTATTTAAATATTCATTGAAATCCTCTAATGATATCTTCTCTTCCTCTGTTGAATTACAAAATCCTTTTCTCATCAAAATGCTTGCGGCTATGTCTTCAAATGCTCTTTCAGCTTGGACTTTATTCTGATTTCGGCTCTTCCACCGCTTCAAATTATTCCAATCTTCAGATCCTTTTTGAATATGCGCAACTTTACTAAGCATGTAAATAAATCTGTCTTCCTTCATATTGTACATAGTCCTGTCTTTGTGAGCTAAAATAGCCCGTATTGCGGGATAAATATCATCGCCGACATGTTGCCTCCATAGTGATATAAATCTGCCTATAATTTGCTCCTTTGCCAATGTCTTTGAAGTCTTATTTGTCTTTTCATGAGCAATTTTATTGAGAGGTACAAAAAGCTCTTTCACAATATGATTGTAGTTTGGCAAACTACCATGATTCTTCGGAGGAGAAACTTCATCCACCTTGGAGTTCATTACACCATTAATACTACTGTTTGTTGATGTACGCTGCGCAGTAGCCAACTGTACTGACTCAAAGGCTTACACTACTTAATTGATCTACAGAACCACAAAAAAATCCTGGGGATGAATAAAACTTGCGATGTACGGATGTGTTTGTATTTTTTCTAGCTGATAGGGAACAAGGTTTCTATTATCATGTATGTAAATGTAAATATACTAATATACAGAGTGTTAATCTAAATAATCACTTAATGGCTTCCAAATGAGATCTTCATTCTATCATTGGAATCCATTCTATCAAGAATAAGTTCAACGAATTCAAACTTAGTTGGATTCTGTATATGTTCGGAATGAACTAATTCCTGCAATGTATCTGCGGTTTCAATTCTGACAGCTGAACTCTTTTTACCAGAAACATCACCAAACGTTCTAAGTAAATCGCACCATTGCCAATTAGGAGAAATATCGTTGTAAGAGCTTTTGGCGCCTTTGATGACTCTTTCAATTGTATAACCATCGTTATTCATAAGGAACATAATTGGAGTAAGGTTGTTTCTTGTGATTGTGGTCAGCTCTTGAACAGTCATTTGCGCAGAACCGTCACCTTCCATGGTGATAACTCTACCTGGTAGATTGTTGTCCTTTAGTGCAAGAGAAGCCCCCAAGGTAGCAGGAAGAGCAAACCCAATGGAGTTGTAACAATGTTGAGCAATAAGATTAGCGCCTCTTAATACTAAATCAGGCGATGCAAAGAAAAAAGCTGAAGTTTCAATGATAATCACATCATTAGGTTTAATCATGGATTGAAGGGAATCGAAAACATTTTTTGCTGAAAGAGGTGCTTGAAATGGAGCTAATGATGTTTTGGCTATATCGTTATATGTTTTAGCGGTTGCAAGCTTTGCGGAATCTAATTGGTCAGCAATAAGAGGCAAAACATCCATCATATTAACATCTTCAATAATTGTGTCAAATATTCTAACATAATCCTGGTTCATTTCGATGACTTTTTCCTTATTAACTTCACCTCTGTACAAACCATTATTAACTTCATTGTTACATGTTCCAATAACAAAGATACAATCAGCATCACCAAGGTATTCATGCGTGTACTTTCTTGAGCCATTGCTACCCCAGTAAGTACCTAAATATCTAGGTTCATCCTCATTAATCAAGCCTTTACCCATGAATGTATCATATAAATTGAACTTATCTTTAGTCTTCTCAAGAATCGTATTAAATTCCTTTGTCATTCTGAAATTTCTTGTGAAATAGTCACCAACTAGTGCCGGATTTTGAGCTCTGTATAAAGATTGCAAAATTTCATTGGCAACTTCTTGAGCTTTACTAATATTTTGACATTGATGTTCCATGTTCAATGGGGTATATAATCTTTCTACAGGTACCATGATATCTGCAAGATCGCATGGCAAAAACAGGTAACCTGGCCTTGATTTGGCGTAAGTAATCTCGATGGCACGGTCAACTTTTTCACAAGCGTCTTGAGCACAAGTAATTGATTGACAATTTGAGCTTACTGAAGCTGCCATCTTTTCATAAACATAATGATCAGGGAAATTCAATGTGTTTGGTGCACCAATTAAATGATGAGGATTTTCGATTCTGCCATTATATGTTTTTTTGGAAATAGCACTTGTACCGACAATATGTAAAATAGGGTTGTACTCACAGTAAGCCCCTGCAATACCATTTATAGCACTCAATTCACCAACACCATATGTGGTGATTAAGACCGAAAGTCCATTGGTAACTTTTGAGTAAGCCTGAGCTGCATAAGCGGCATTCAGCTCATTACAGCATCCAACCCAATTAACCTGTTTAACATCATAAATATGCTCTAAAAGGTTCAAATTAAAGTCGCCAGGTACACCAAATATACTTTTGATACCTTGTTGAGCTATTCTTAAGAATATATATTCAGAAAGAGAAATTTCATTGCTACCTTGATTGTGTAACGTGACGTTGAGATCTGCTTTGTGCGAGTCGTCGCTATATTGAGCAACGGGAGCCATCTTTTATCGTTGAGTTATTTGCGAATATTTGTCGAGTTAATAGGAAAGTAGTGATTAAACTGACCATGGCTGAAAGTTAAGTTTAATGCTACAGATGAATAATAACACAGGAATCACGCTTCTTTATATATCATGTACATATGAACAAGTGTAGGAAAAGATCCAAATTTTTTTCTAAAAAAAAGCACACGGAGCGGTAACCCAAGGTTATTCTCGGCAATGTTGGTCAATAACAAACGGCTGTGCATTAACCTTACATTGCCTCCAGTTGCCGTTGCAGAAACTTGACAGCCTCTGTGACACGGCACTCCTTTAAGCATATCGGTGAACTTCATAACTATTTATAAACTACTGTATTACTGAACTAATATACTGTGTTGCTACTTACAAATCAAGTTATTAAAGATGTAAACAGGTCTAAAATGTATCTATACGATTCTCTTCAGGGTCAATTCTGAATATTTTATCAGGATTGAACAACCTCAAGGGATCAAGAGCCAGCTTTAATCTCCTCATTGTATCCACAGTCGCAATGCCTAACTCTTGTTCTAAAAAGTCTCTCTTTCCGATACCGACACCATGCTCTCCGCTCACTGACCCTTCATTCTCTACGGCTCTTTGTACCATTCTCTTCATCACCATTTCTGCAACTTCAATTTTATCCGCTGGGAAGATTATCAATGCATGTATATTGCCGTCACCTAAATGTCCTACAACTGTGGTCATTAATCCGTTACTTTCTATATCATTGACTGTTTCGGAAATAACTTTTGGGAGCTTGGATACTGGAACAGTGACATCAGTGGGCCACGCTCTAGCATTAGGCATTATTTTTTTAGCCCAATCTATAGTAGTCCATAACTGAGTTTTTCTTACTCTCCATATATTCTCCCTTTCTTCTTCTGATGTAGCCACTTCCATGTTGAACCCGCCGTTTTGTTTGCATATTTCGGAAACTGATTTGATTGTATCCTTTAATGCATTCTTGGACCCTCCTAGTTTAAACAATAACAAATTTTTATCACTCCATTTCCTTCCCTTGGAATCATCATCTGTCATCTCTTTGATGCACTTCATCTGCCTATCGTCCATCAATTCAACTGCATTAACTACAATGCCTTTACGAAAAATATCAGTAACTGTCTTTGCAGCATCAGTTAAAGTATTAAAATTCATAACGGCGACGACTTCATTTTCAGGTCTTACATTCAATTTTAAAGTAGCTTCAACAACAATTCCAAGTGTACCTTCACTACCAACAAATAGGTTAGTCAAATTATAACCGTTTGATGACTTTCTCGGCCTATTCTTAGTTTTGATGATAGTTCCATCAGCTAGTACAACCTTCAAAGAAATAACGTTGTCTTTCATGGTACCATACCTCGATGCATTGGTACCAGAACAACTAGTAGCTACCATGCCACCAATCATAGCACCTGGTCCCGGATCAGGTCCAAACATTAATCCATACGGTTGTAAATACTCACCTAAGTCCTGCCATCCTACACCAGGTTGAACAACAACGTCTAAATCTTCCTCGTGTAATTCCAAGATCTTGTTCATGTGGCTCACATCAATACATATACCTCTTCTTGTTGGTATAAAATGTCCTTCGATTGACGTTCCCCCTGAATATGGGACCATGGGAACTCTATGTTTATGACAAATTTTGACAACCCCACTTACTTCTTCAATGGATTCAGGATAAACCACAATATCAGGTCTTTCTTCTTCACTTGGTTTATGAAAATTAGCTGAGTTGTCAGAATGATTCATCAACTCTCCTGAAGAGTTGGTAACTTTATCTTCACCCAATAAACTTTTAATTTCCCTTATAGCTTGTTTCACTTCGTCTTTATTCGCATAGTGTGGAGAATTAACTTCCGAAAGTGAAGTAGTAGAACTCGTTTGCACATCATTATTTCTACTATAATAATCAGATAGTGCCCAGCCTATAACACCACCAATCAAAACACCGCCAACTGTTTTGTAGCCACTGCTATTTGACCTCGATGCAATTTCCTTTGGTGCATTAGTGGTATTAGTGCTATACAGTCTAGTAGGTCTAGCCGCATTGATTAACTGAGCCCATACTCTGATATTGTGTCTTGCCCTGAACATTATCACTGCATTCAACAGTCAAGGAACGTTATGCTGATCTATAATTGTAGGAGTGGTAAGGTTTTGAAACCCCTGAATAAATTGATGTCCACTGATAAGCGAGTGATAAGAAGTAGTGTTGCGTCTGTCGACGCTGGATTTCTTGTTGGCACGACCTTCCATGACAGCGCTATATAGATCACTGAGAATACAATATTTACTTTACTTTAAAGAACTTAATGCTCAAATCATATATGGATACTTCGGATTCTAGCTTTCAGGCTAGCGTAAAGACACATATACATCTGGTAAAGCAACAATGACATCAGTATGGCATACTCCAAGGTTACTGCAGGATTTTATGGATTTGTTCCCTCTGAAGACCTACCCTGCCAATAGTAGTCACCCAAGTGAAGACAAATTGATTTCTAGACGCCAGTTCAAATTCAGACCTCTCAACGACTCAGACTTTCGTGCTGGAAGTGGGGCAACACCAGATAGCTCATTTTCTTCCTCCTTTGTCAGTGACACGCATGCTAATACACATACGAATTCCATTTTTCAATTGGGCATATACAATGCGGTTCCTTTAGTGTACGATGAAAAAGTTTTGGGCTCGCTAGATCCTTTGTGTCTGTGTTCAATGCTTGTGATTTCTTACAAAGGCGGATTTCTGCTACCACTACTCAAAAAGGAGAATAACAAAAAGGCTAGCAGAGGAGGAAGTTCTGGTATTGAGGTTGAAGGATTCTGCTCTTTACTCTCTTATCATAGTTCCACTGATGGCGAATTACCCATATTAGTCGAAGATGAAGATAATAAGAAACAAAAACAATATAAGAGAAAAATACGGTCTACTACCATCATAAATAAATTCAACATGTCTAACATTACTGACTTGAAAGAAACAATGATGATTGAGCTATTAGATACTGTTGTGTATGATTTTTTCATTACTGTTATTCTCTTTGAGTCAGATGACTTGACTAAAGTGAAATTGTTTCTTTTAAACAAAGAGGATACCTTGTCTGATTTAGAATCCCTTGACTTGGTTGACTCAATCACTTTAAAGGGTGTCCTTGCATCATTGATAAAAAGATATAACTATCACATAAGACATCCTGAAATTGCCTATAAATTCAGAGAAACAGTTTTTGGTTCTGCTGTACCCCAGTATCTCCAAGGCAAAACGAGATCTGTGGAGTCTAAGAAAACTTTTATAATTGAGGAAGGTATCAGAGTATTAATGCAGTTTGAAGAGTTGGTTTTAAGCACTATGAGAAAAGAAGATAAGAACTCTTTTTCCGTGTTTTCCACTCCAAACAATGATGTAAGTTTATTCGATATCAAATTAGCCAGTTACATATATTGCATTACAAACATAGACGGATGTCCCTCGTTTAAAGAAATTGAATCCTTGTGTCCCACACTGACAAAGCATTGTCAGCTGGTCATAAAGGGGGCATTTTGACACTGCATGTGCCTATATAGTCGTTCATAAGTACATACATAAGCATCATATATAGACAATTAGAGAATCACAAAGGCAAGCACCGCCCGCTTTTATCAAGTCAAGTCCACCGCCTCGACCCCACTGTTAGTCAGAGTCAATATAATCAGACATGTGCGAGTGCGAGTGCGAGTGTGAGTGAATGATTGTTTATCGATAGTAATTACATCATTTATTTATTATCTTTGCTTTCTGCAATCTTAATCTCCCTACGTCAGAAGATTTCCGTGCCTCTGCTCATAAACAGCTTATAGTTCCCAAGTTAAACATAATGGCTGACATACAGAGAGAGCTTCAGGAAGAGGAAGATTTAATAAACTCTTCTTCTACGTCACTGAGTGTACACCGCAGATTATCATCGAATGCGGCCGAATCCAAAACTTCACATTCATCACAGACACACCTGGAGAATATGGATGACAGGAGTGTGGATGACGAGCCTATAGAGTGCACGACTGAACATGATTTGCTTCAGATTTTGGATCTGGACACTATAATCAAGTTACAAAAGAAAGAAACTTCATATAAAGAAGGTTTTTCCAGTGCGGACAACTTAACTATAATTAAAAACTGGTTTAAACAGGGAAACTTTTATTCTAAATTTGAAAAGACCATACTAAGTCAAGAGCCTAATGACTGTTCATTAGTTGCTAAGTTCTCCAGATTGGAAAAGTTTTCTTTGTTCAAGCATAGAAGCTTAAAGGAAATTATCTTGAACACATTAACAATTGCGCATCCACTGCGGGTGTATCATGAAAGAAATACAGAAGACATAGAATCAGCTGAGGCATTACAATTTATATCCAAGCTAGATGAACTTCCTGTAGTGGTGTTTATACATGGTTTAGGTGGACAGATGTCTCAATTTGAGCCTATAATGGCATTACTATCTCAATGTGCTGATATTTTCAGTCTTGATCTGCCTGGGTTTGGAAACTCAAAACCTAGTGATCCAAATATAACTTATAACATGCTTTCAACTTTTGAGCCGGAGTTATTTCAAGAAATGCAAAAAATGGTTAATAATTTGTCTTACAAAGATTTGACTACTGAATCAATAGTTGATTTACTGCATGAAATTTTATTGTTAAAATATCCTTCAAGAAAATTTATCTTTATAGGCCATTCCATGGGTACCCACATCCTCACCAAGTTGATAAACAAATTTGATGAAGGCAAAGTTGAATCCTTTGTGATATTGTGCCCACCAGCGTTCTCCAAACATTCTAATGACGTTATACCATTGCCTTTGTATCAGAGGCTGTTTTTAAGTGCAAGTAACTATATTCCCGCGTTATTCGAATATTATAGATGTTGTGATAGATTAGGTGCTTTGTATTCAAAATCAGTTGATTCATATATATATTCTAAAGATGACATTAACAACGACGAGAATGACCCTCATTTGATATTCAAGAGATTAAGGCAATTTAGATGGAACTTAGACACAAACTCTATAATCTTTTTGAAATATTTGAGCGGGTTCAAAAGAGCCACGGAAGACGAACTTAATCAGGCACTTGAGAAATTACCGCAAGATGGGTTTTCCAGAGTTATGCTTGTAGGTGCTGAAGATGACAAGATTACTTCGATCAAATGCGCCGATAGCATAAACGAGTCATTCCAGTCTAAATTTAAGATTACTTACAACAAAATCAGAGCTGCTAATCACTCTATTTTCTTAGACAAACCCGAGTTGACTAGTGGTTTGATTTTACAATTCATTGATACAATCACTCCGTTGAATATCAGTATACCATGGTGCTTACAGGTTAAGGCTATGATCAATGGGGACAAATGGGGAATGAAGAACCTTTTAAAGTGGACAAAAATTAAGACTATTTCTTCAGAGATTGTAAATCCAACGACATCTCAGGTGTCTCCTTTGTTAGGCATGAAAACTTTGAGGGAATCAGATGAATCCCATAATCCCATGAATTTTGAAAAAGAGCATCCTGAAGTGTATGCAATAATCAACATTGGCTCAGATTTACCATCATATAATCCTGACAATTTCCAAAGAATCAAATATGTGAAGTTTGCAACGGTTTCTAAGATTATTCCTGATAATACAACTGTGCGTAAGTTCATATCACTAGTTGACAGTTTGCTTAATGAGAGATCAGATCCATCTCAAAAAGTCGTGGTTCATTGTCATTACGGGTTCAATAGGACTGGTTACTTGATTTGTTGTTATAATATCGAAAAGTTAAAGTGGAGAGTTAGCGACAGCGTAGAAGCTTATAAAAGTGCAAAAGAGCCAGGTATTAAACATCCCCATTTCATTGATGGGCTATATATCAAGTATGAGAAATAAGTATATAGTTGTAATAATTAACTTGCCATTATGCGTAATTATACATTCTTTGTGAGAAACCTCTCACATAATTGCCCAAAATAGACATATCCAAAATTGCCTAATTCGCTAAATTGCATATTATCGCAATGCAGTTTTTAGGTTTACATGCGAGACATAGCTCTTTTGTGATTTTACCTTACCGTATTTTTTTTTGAATTTCGATAGTAAAAATAAATATATTATAACTTACCAAACCTGTTAGTAGTCTGAGTAATTAAAACCGATTGTATAGATATATATGTGTGTGGATGCCTCCTTCTTTGAGGATAAGGATGAGCAATGATAATTAAATAGTTAAATAGTAACAAAAAAAAAGGGTAAGAAATAGAAATTTTAAATAAATTGAAGTCTCCAAACCAAAAGATAATTAAGTCGTAAAAGTCGTTAAGATAGTGAGACAATTGGTTAAGCAATAGCTCTATTTATGAATGTTGAATTGTTTGATTGAATAAAGAGAATAATATATTCTTTTCAAGTTAATATTGTATTATTATAATCTTGAAAATGATCTAACATGAATAACACCAATTGAGTCAGAAGATAACGAGTTTGATTCTTCATCTTTAGAAACAGCATATTTCAAAGGTAAGATGAAAGGTAATGTCAACCCAAAGGATAGGTAACCCAAATTCAAAAGAGAACCGGATTTAGATGCAGTTGATCTGTATGATCCATAAGTATAGTGATGACTTCTGACGAATTGTCTAGCGAGTATAGTAGCAGCGTTCATTATGTGAATGTGTATATGTGTATATGAGAGTATTAGTGAATAAAATAACAATTGAACTGACAAATGTTTGACACTTTAGATCCGAAAAAAAAAAATTAAAATGTTATCAGGGATTGACAGAATATTTATATGAGGTACAATAAAATAACCGTGTTTATGGAACAGCCTTGATTTGAAAATAGATGCAAACAAAGAAAAATGAGACGATACCGTGTTATAAGCTAGTAAACGAGGTAAACGATTGAACGAAATGTACGTAATTAAAGAGGTTGTTTAAATTAGGAAAGAATGCAAATGTTGAATGGTTTAAACTCAGCTGAAATATGAAGAAAATCGCAGTGATTAAATAACAATTTGAATAAATTTGTAAGAAATCGCTAAAAAATCGTCTGATTTTATCGGAGGTGAGATGGTTAAATATGGCGCGCTTACGTAATTGTGGGTGTTGTGATTTTTGTTTGTTGTTGGAATAAAGCGTGTTTTTTTCTTGCTTATAGTTGTATGAGTATGAGGCTGGCTAAGGCTTGCTTGTGGGTAGCGTAATAAGAGCGTGTCTGGCGACTGCTTGTTGCTGGGTGATTGGCTGCAGACGGGACACTGGGGTGTTAGTGTTGTGTTGATAAATTTACTCTTGCACGTATGCTTTGTATGTATATAACAATTAACGGAAAACGGGATATTTATATATTTATATCCTTGTTTGCTTGTTTAGACGTTATCAGAAAAGTTTTAAGTGTGTTTTTTGCGGTGGCTGCTCCGTACGCAGCGCATTAGATAGGGAAAGTTTCGCTGTTCACTCGGGGGATTAAGGAGATCGTGCCATAGTGAAGAAGCCACAAAACACAAGAAGAGCACTATACTCGCCCCGGTGCTTTCTTCTCTGGCTGTCCAGGCCGCCCGCGCGCGCGCGCAGGCAGTGAGGATCGCTTGAAGTCGGCTTGTTTTGCTGATGGGGGCACTGGCATCGGAAGAGAGAGCGGAAGGCCAGAGCGCCCGACTTTGCTCGTTTTCGTCGTTCCGGGGAACGATAAGCTGTATTATCTAAAAGCAGGCTGTATCAGGCAGGTACAAAACTTATTTACATGCGGTTATTCTACCTGCTAATATCAATATATGAACCTAGCTACCTTTAAATGCCATGTAAATATCCACCGTGAGACTATGCCACTGTTCTACTATGCTACCACATAATCGGTTAGATGGCCTTTAATAGCCATAATTGTGGGTATTAAATGAAGCCACAATATTGTCGCCAAGGGTGAAGGCGAGGTACTTTGCTCTCACAACAAAAAAAAGAGAGTCGGAGCATTCTCCGAGCTTTTGTCTTAATAATTTATAAATATTTTGTTTGTGCGTCCGAGTAGACCCTTTTTTAGCTAATCCAGTGCGATAAGAAGAAGAATTCAATTCTTGGTGTGCCAAAACCCGGGTAACATAGTGCTCCTTAAAGACCAAGGAAAGTAAGTATTTGTTGCGTTGCTGTAATAACATGTATAGACACAGCTTAACGCATATTCATTATAATTGCCTATATGTGTTTTTAGTAAAAGCTGCTGTTTTTTGTTGTTGCACCTGAACTAGATGTGTTAATAATTAGATGTAGAACCTATCTCTGTATGGCGGACCTAGCGTTTATCAATCATATCCATTTATATCTATTATATATATATAGAGACCACTTTACAACTTTGTTAACTCTCGACATCTCTACACCAACTAGTACTGCTAAATATGTATGTGCCGCGCAGCTTGTTGCTGCAATATACGTAAATGTGAACCCTGTTTAATTTCCAATTATACTTTGTTACTTTTGATTAGATGAAGGATGTCACGCTTCAGTTCCCTACTTTTGGAACCTTAAAGAAACACAGCAAAGACAGTTTTATTTGCTCTTTTGTGTATTACATCAGCTGAACACGGACACGTTCTTCGTTCGAGGCAATAAAAAATCTAATCGTTGGCTAAGATCTCTTTGATGTTCACTGCCGTGGTTTTTGTGCTTGTTGAGATCTCATATTGACTTATATATAATATAATACATAGGCATATGGATATGAAGAAAAGCGTTCCATTATTTATCAGTAATCGTACAACAAACATGCAAGGAGAAGAAAAGATCAATTTGTTTCTGGCATTGGTGCAAAATTGTAATTAAAATTCGAAAATGGTGAGTATAAGTGATTTTGTAATATTAGTTGTTTTTCCAACTTCCAAAAAACATATGTGTAAGCATGCATAAATCTTCTTGCTTACAATTATTTTCATTTTCATCTGCTCTGAATGAAAATTTAGGCAACACCATCATATCCCTTACCATCACAGGCTTACTTATTCCAGCTAGTAATTTCCAATCAAACGGTCTAGGATTAGATGGCCCATGTAATGAACCTATCCTTTCATTTCTGTCTGGTGACATATCTACTACTTCCAATGGAGTGACATGTTTATTGATATAATCTAAAAACGTTCTTGTTAACATGAATGGACCAGTCCAATCCAAAATAGGGATAGATGTTGGATCTTTTGTCTCTATATAAGCTGATGTTGCTTCAAAATAATTGAATGTATTTGCAATCACTTTAGCCATAACATAGGCAATAGCAGGATGACGAGATCTAGACATCATTGCCCAATTTGTTATTTGAATTCTCATGATATCGGCTTTCTCCCAGTCCTGGTTATTATTATCTGATTCTACACCAAATGCTAGATTTACTCTAGTCGGAAAATATTTCGAAAAAAACCAATCCTTTACTGGTCTTCTGGGGACAGTATCTAAATCTGCATATAGTCCTCCCCTCATATAAAGCAAAATGTATTTGGCAAAATCACATTGTAGTATAAAATGTGGCATAGTTTTATAAGCATACCAAAGTTCTGGAACCGTGTTTTTGAATGTCCTTTCCACGTATTTATCAACTTCAGCATTAGTGTCAAATATGTAATTGTAATCTGGATTATCTCGCTCCCATTGTTCAACGTATTTCAAATATGGGAACTTGTCTGGCTCATCTGAAGGCCTAGTCTTATAAAATTGGAAAATATTCTTTTCAATCATGTCTCCTTCGGTGTGGTTATCTGGAAACGCCTTTAATATCCTTTGAAAAGTGGTTTCAACGTCAAAGGGATTAGAACCCTTTAGTTGCTCTTTGTGTTCTTGATAGTAGTCTGTTTGTTGAAATCTTTTCAAGTTGAAAGTGTCTCTGGATTCTTCTTGATACTCTGAAAGTCTGACATAAGTTAAAAAGTATGAAACTATACAGCCAAATGCAAAGGATAGAAACAACTTTTGTTTCCACCCAATTTTATCTATAAGCTCCTGTACCATGACTTCTTTTATTGGTGTAGTTAATTACAGCTTTGATTGAATTTAAGTTGCAATGAGAACTGTTCGATATATACAATAAAAATAAAAACATAGTTACAAAAAAACCTTGATAAAAGAATGAAGTTGGCGATTTGTGTGCACACACTAACAGCTTCACCAAAAAAAAAGCCAAAATGGGGGTTTTGGGGCAGTCCTAGTGAGAAAGGAATTTAACCCTTTCGACATATAAATAGAACACGTAGATCTTTGGGAAAAAAACAGATCTCACCAAGTGACATCTCTAAAGTGCTTATATACATATATGACATATCTGTATATGTGATGGAAAGAAGAATCTCTGCATCTCAGCATAAAATTATATTTCTCTTTATTAATCCTGTCACACAACGACAGTTTTGCATAGAGCACGGTATAAACAAAAGTGAATCTCACTTTAACGTTTTTTGCAGTAGTGGACAAAGAATTTTCGGATCGACCCTGCAGTCGTGATATTCGCTGCGTCATTCCCAGCAATAAGGATAGCTAAGCATTTTGTACTCATGCAATACCTAAACCCTAAATTTATAAATTGATTATTTTGTATACAATTGAACAGATAATGGGTACCTGTATCCCCTTATACGTAAATCTATGTATCTTTACAAACATTGCTATGTATGTTCAATCATCATTTGGCTTCCAACTACCGAAATACCAGTGAGTCAACAGGCATAGGTCTTTATCTTCGCAGTCATTGTCGTTTCCCGAGGCCCTGAATGAGGTTTGAGGCATAATCATCATGTCTTTAACCACAAGTGGCTTCTTCAGACCTGTCAAAAGCTTCCAATCAAATGCCCTAGGATTTTTGGGTCCATATAACCTATCCTGTGGTACAGATCTTTCAACACTAAGATCTAAGATTTCTAATGGATGAACTTTTGTGTTTATGAATTCTATGACTGCCCTTGTCAATGTTGGTGGACCCGTCCAATCCATAACTGATACAGCTTTTGCATCTCTTGTATTTACCAATCTTCCTGTTGAATATGAATCGAATGTTGTAGCGACCACTTTTGCTATGAGATATGCAAGCGCTGGATGACGAGATCTGGACATTAAAGACCAATTTGTGAATTGAACTCTTAAAATGTCTGCAAACTCCCAATCTTCACCAGATGCATCTCCTTCTATACCAACAACAAAGTTTATTTTGTTGTGAAAATACTTGTTATGAAACCAATCTCGTATAGGTCTCCTTGGACTTGTATCTAAATCGGTGTATAGGCCTCCATAGAGGTACAACAAAATGTACTTGGAAAAGTCAGCCTGTAAAATAATTTTTGGCATCATCCTATATGCTTCCCACACTTCAGGTACCGTCTTCTTGAATGTTCTCTTTACTAGTGTATCAATATCTGCATTCTTGATGAATGTATAATTGTACTCAGGATTTTGAATAATCCAATCTTTAACATCTGAATAATACGGAAAATCTTTTGGGTTTTCTTCTGGCGAAAACTTCCAAAACTGAAAGATGTTCTTTTCAATCCCAGTCTCTATATTGGGATCATGATGATCTGGAAACGAGTTCAAGATTCTTTGGTATGTTCGTTCAACGTTGAAAGGGTTGGCATCTTGAAGATATTCTTTGTTTGATAAGTAAAAATCTGAACGTTTGTATTCCTTAAAGTAAAATTCTTGTCTAGTTTCAATTGTATTTTCTTTTAGAGGAAATACAACTATTAAACAAGCCGTAAAAAAACCAATCAAAAAAGACAGAAATATCTTGTGAGCTACATTGATCTTATCTAACATTGAAAGTATGCGTGCCATTTAGGATCCTATACCTCTCGTTGAAGATCAAATTGCTGCAGAGTTGGCTATTTTAAGGGATTTTGAAGCCACCACCAACATTCAAAGAAGAAAAGCCAACACTTATACACCATGGTGGAAATAGTTTATATACAAAGTTTTGCTTCGGAGTTGGTAGTATACAAACCTTTATATGTATACATTCATGGTTTCATCACCTTATTAAATGATGAGTTGGTGTGTCGCCGAGATACTTTTAGCAAAAGAGGGCACTGCCACTGCAATCCTACTCAAATGTAGTATTTGTGTATGGAGTGTACATGCAAGATCACAGCACGGTGCACATATGAAGTCATAAATTTATTTTAAGGCACAAGGATCTGTCGATTAGACTGAGAACGTGCTCTTTTTGGGTGCTAAATTTTAAACTCCGTTAGCCTTTCTTCAGCTATGGTAGAAAACGCAGATAACTAACCTATTATATCATTAGACACAACTCAGCGAGGGTAATGTCACAAGTATATAATGATACCCACAATCACTATATTTGGGCATGAAAATAGACATTAACAATTAGAGCAGTAAAAGTCGCATATATAGAAAAGACACACAGGACAATATTTCTTACTCGCTAGCATACAGACGCTGCTATTAGTACCTGCCTTATTCACGCCACTACCTGTAAATATTATCGGAAGGACTATGTTTATTGGTCCTTATGAACTCGACTTGGCTGGCTTACTCCAGTAATTTACTGTGTCTTGGAAGAGTAATACGAATGCATTAGTATGCACATCGCATATGATCATTAGTTTAACTTAATTCAACCCTACGCATACGATTACGCACCGCTAATGAGATACAAACAATATTTTATCCAAGCAAAATTCAAGTGACTTTTTTACCTGGATTTAACGTACCAATTGCACCAAGAAACCATGCTTGGTATGACATTTTACACAAAAACCAACTTCGAAGGCATATATGTATAGATAGAGATTTTTATATAGATATAGATAACTTCAATTGGTAACAAAATAAAATCTTCACCGCCTCAAAATTTATTTGCTCCTTAAGAAAATCTTCGCTTGTTTAAATATATAATCAGTACAGAAAGAGCTCAAAGGCTCTGTTTCAATCAACACAAAGTACCTTAATCTAGACAAAGCAAGACATGATCAATAAACTATGTCTCCAGAAATACCGACTGTGAAGGGCCAGAAAAGACCTACTGATATAATAGAAGATGAGAAGCTTTCAAAGAAATTGAAAGTGGAAACAACTAATCATACCGTTTATGTCAAGAATATCGATAATAAACTGAATAGAGCATTGGTAAAGGATAACTTACTAACTCTGTTTCTGACGTATGGAGACGTGATAACGGTTAACTATCCAAATAAGGGAAAGCTTAGAGGCCAGGCATGGGTCACTATGTCTGATGCGCATGATGCTGCTCAAGCAGTAAGATATTTACAAGGAGAAGAAGTGCTAGGCAAACAACTTCAATTGGAGATATCTGCAAATAAGAGTGATGTTATCAAAAAATTGGAAACGTCAAATTAGTCTTTCAAGTTTTCAACTGTATTATATTCAGACTAGATATTAAAATTAGATTATATTGTATTTATACTATGTACTATTAGGCTTAATAAAATAATATTAATGAAACTCTTCATGTAACTGAAATACTCCGTTAAATCGATAAACAAATATGCTACATTATTACATAAAAAAACACTACCTACGGCCCCTACTGATTCTCCAACTTTGCTTCTGATCAAATCTGTCAAATAGAGGTTGTATCTTAATAGCCTTTTTACGGCTACTAAGTTGATTTGGATCAGCATGCTTGAAAAATCTTGGTGCATATTGAACCAACCACTTGGGATCAATTTTAGTAACACAGTGCATGTATTCTTGACTGGTTAACACCAACGTATGGTATATCACATAATCTATTTGACTCTTTTTGAACAATGATGAAGAAGGATGTATATGAACTCTTGTTCCTTCAATTATAGTTTTGAAAGTTGATTCTTCGGAAGATCGTTTGGCACAATTTTTGAAAAAACCTGATACAAATGCTTTTCTTATGAGATCAAGATTCCCACGGCATGACTTGATCGTTGTTTCTTTTCTCCTTTCTTGCCTATCAAGTTGATGCATGATTCTCTCCAGCTGTTTTCTAACATCTCTAGCTCTACGAAGAGCTTTTTCATGAATAAAATGATCCTGACACCATGTCTTTGAATAATTGTTATCTTCCCATTTCTCATAAACATTTAGCAACGTAAGATGGTCACCATTATAATCATTAAATTTGGCTTTCATTTTATCTGCAATTTCCTTCTTTTCTTTAGGTCTATAAAACACATCAGGGACAGACAGCATTGAAACTATAGTCAGAACTTCGTATGAGCAGCTAAATTCAATTGATTTGATTAATGTTTTGGCTAGTAAAGGTTCCATAGGGAAATAAGCCATGTATTTACCTATAGTGGTCAAATGACCTTCTTCATCCAAAGCATCCAAGATGTATAATTCTTCCAATGCAGTAATCATTGTGCTTTCTGATGGGGGATCCATAAACTCAAAATCTAGCAAATCATGGATACCCATCGCCTTCAACATCAATATAGTATGCGAAAGATTTTGTCTTTGAATTTCGGGGATTGTATTCTCCATCATTTCAAATTCATAAGATGACTTGGTGTATAATCTATAACACTGACCAGGGCCAGTTCTACCTGCTCTACCTGCTCTTTGATTTGCTTGTGCTTTAGAAATGGGAGAAATTACTAAGGAATCCATTCCAAGTTTAGGATCATAAGCATTCACTTTAACAAAACCTGGATCAATGACGTAGAATATACCGTCTATAGTGACTGAGGTTTCAGCAATATTTGTAGCTAAAATGACTTTTCTTTTTCCTTGAGGAGTTGGTTCAAAGATCTTACTTTGCATTTCGGATGGTAATGAGGAGTAGATCGGCAGAATAATAAGTTCAGGTATATCAGATGATTGATCATAAATCACTTTCATTCTATCAACTAAAGTTTCACAACAAGTATCAATCTCCTCTTTACCAGTCAAAAACACTAATATATCACCTGGAGCATTGTTAATATGAATATGCAAAACAGATTCCAAAGTAGCAGCAATATAATCCATTTCTGGTTTGACTGAATAAAATATCTCTACGGGGAAAGTCCTACCTGGAATAGTAATAATTGGACATTTGTTGAAATAGTTGGAAAACTTTTCAGAATCCAATGTGGCTGATGTAACAATGACTTTCAATGATCCATTTCTTCTTGCAACTGCCTTTTTTAGCAAAGCAAACAAAACATCAGTAGCTATTGTTCTTTCATGGGCCTCATCTAACATAATAATGGAATATTTCTTCATATCAGGATCCAAAAGAGCTTCCCTTTCAAGCATACCATCGGTCATGTATTTAATCTGTGTTTTACTACTTGTCATATCGTCAAAACGAACTGTGTAACCAACCTCATCACCAACTTTACAACCAACTTCTTCTGCTACTCTTTTAGCAACACTGGTGGCGGCAACTCTACGAGGCTGAGTACATCCTATTATACCTGTATCCCCAAACCCATCTTCTGCCAAATACTGTGTAATTTGGGTTGTCTTACCAGAACCAGTTTCACCAACAATAACCAAAAACTCGTTTTCTCGTATTGATTGAAGTAATTTGTCTCGTAACTGGAACACCGGAAGTGATTCTCTTTGTTCTGTTATACTCAATTCTGTTCTCTTACCATATGATGCGTTTTTAGTTTGCTTACGCCATTCGGAGAAAGCATTACTTTCAACAGAATCATCAGATATTTTAGCTCCATATCCATTTGACAAAGGGTCATTGTAACTTGACTGTTTTTTTTCTTTCCTTTTCTTATCCTCTTCTGCCTTCTTCTTCTTCGCCTTAGCTTCTTTAGACATTTTCATAAATCTCGACCCACCTGTCGCACTTCTGCTCAACAGCCCATCAGGTGCTTTAATTAACCTTATAGGTGACAGCTCTCTTCCACTTTTGACCGTTTTTCCTTGCAAGAATGGAGGCTCTTCATTGGTGATTTCAATTTCCAAGTCGCCTTCTTCGTCTGAGGGCTCAGACTCAGAGTTCACTTCGGCATATGGATCATCCTTATTATTACTTTGGGACATGACTTTTTTCACTCCAAATGCTTTGTTCATGACGCTCATTTCCCACAGATCTGGAGAAGCTTTTCTTTTTTGTGGTTTATCGGATGTCCTTGTTTCTGTTCGTCCTCGTATTCTTCCTCTCTCATCATTACTATACTGCTGCTGATAAGATTCTTCCCCAGTGATTTGATCAATATTTTTCATGGTTAATGATATTTTGCCATCTGGCTTGACATCTAGTACTTTGACGTAAACCTCCTGGTCTTGTTTAAGTATATCTGAAGGATCAGCTATTCTTGATGTCGAAATCTGGCTAATATGACATAATCCAGAAGCTTTACCTCTTTGACCATTTGCTAGGTTTAAGCGGACAAAAGCTCCAAAAGACTTCAAGCTGGACACGCTTCCCTTGTATATTAGGCCAACATGTATATCTAAATCGCTCATATTGTGTTAAATGTGGGGCCTGGCAATGGTAAGGCTCATATACAAATCTAGAAGTAAAAAATTAGGGCCTACATAAATTTATTTTAAAAAGACAAGATAGATATCAAAAAAAACTAATCGTCGCGTCGCTAAGTCTGGAGATGCCATTACCAGTTTATCAGTGCAATTTAGCTATGTGATCTTCATTGACAACTCTATACATTATTATTTACATGGTACTTTGACGTAGAAGCCGTCTTCGACAACAACTAATACATGATTGATGGCATCTTTGGCATTTTAATTGTTTTCTTCTATCTCATTTTTGGTACCATCTTCGTCCTCTGTGTCTTCTTTCTCTTCGCTCTCACTTCCATTCTCGTCCTTGTCTCCTTCTTCCTCATTTTCAAATTCTCCTTTTTCGTTATCCTCTTCTCCTTCTTCCTCTTCCTCTTCTACGTCTTCTTCTTCTTCTTCTTCCTCAGAATCAGTGTATTCGTAGCGTCTGTTTGGGTTACCCATTTCATATATATCTGTAGTAATCTTTGACTCTTTTCTCTCCTGCTTTTCTTTTTCAATTTGTTCAATATATTTCTCTTCGGCAGCCTTGATAGATTCGGCATCTGTACAACCTTGATATAAGTCCAGTATCTCTCTATTCAACTTCAAAAACGTTGGTCCCCAGGAAAAGTTATCCAAAAGTAATTCTGCCCAGTCGTCATGACCAACTATAGAGAAACATGCGGCTAATGCTTCTACACAGTTTAATCTCATAGGACGACCATAATTTACCGGATTTGCTGCTACTAGATACGGGAGCAGCCTTTCGTTCCTACCGCCAATCTTGTTGAAAGGAATTTCTTCTATACGGGCCCAAGAACATTCGACTACTGCAGCACCCTGTTTCTCTACTATCTCTAGGTCATCTGGACAAACAACTGACTTCCCGTTAGGCGAAACAACAATTCCCTGAAATTTTTGACCTATTCGTAAACTCCTAATTAATCCAAGTCTCTCTAACTTTTTTCCACTGCACCTCTTAGGGTCACAATGATCAAAATCCCACATGGCTAGCTTTGTAGGAAAATTTGATTCCTTATTTAATGAAGAGTATTTCACTTCTTGAAAACCTCTCTTGTGAGTGGCCTTTGAACGATGTCCATTTGAGCCTCTTGTGTTCTTTGTAGTAGGTCTATCGCTTTTATCCTTGTTCTTTCCCTTACCCATATTGTTTGGTTTCTTGAGATAGTGATAAAAAGAAAACTACAGATTGTTTATTAAATAAAATCCATTAACAAAGAGAAAAATTTAAAAAAAAGCAGGAACTTTTTTTCTATTGTTCGTCTCAGAAAAGTAAGAGCAATTAGCTGCATACTCCATATAAATTTAAATTACAGTCAAAATCTGACACTTGACACAATTAAGGCGTCTTCTGTACTCCAAAACGTCTAATCGGATAGTAGAGGAGCTAGTTCGACCATTAGTTACTGCGAAAGGTGAATTGTAGTGAAGCTCACTGACTAATGGAAAAGCGGACAAGGCCGACGGGTAGTCGAACACATCATCTTCCCAGACTTTTCAATCCATTTCTGAATGCATTATTCAATAATCCATACGCAAACGATAGTTCACTAAAGTCCACAATCAGAACCATAGCAGATGATCCAGAAAGCTATGTTCTTCTTGTTCCTGAAGCCAAGTTTTTGTGGCTTCATTTCGATACTGAGGCATCTGAAAGCTACAAAGATCTGTGCCACAGAGCAGACTTTATTCAGTCTCATGTGGTTAATATCAAGGGAATACCAGGTGTCACCAACTATAAGCGACTTAGGACCATGAATGGAAAGGAGATAATAATACAAAAGGATATAATATCACCTGGAAGTAAGTTCAAACATGATTTTGCCATTAGAATCACACGTAAAGAAATATTCAAAAGTTTTAGCTCCTATATACCTTTTGGTACTTGTTTCCAGATCATATATATCGAATATGCAATGACTGGTTTGCCTCAAGAAAGGTCGATTAGACTAATAAGTTATGATAATATTTCAGATTTGGCAAATAGTTCAGCAAAAACTGATGACAAAGAGGACGAGATGATGATGCCCAGTGAAACGATCCCATTCAATCAAGTAATACGAGAGCAGCCCTTGATTTCACATGTAGTAGAGGAACAATTCAAAGAATTAACTCAAAGTTTCAACGTGAAAAATATACTAGATGATAGTCTCCTTATAGAGAAATTTAACAATACTATACGAGATGGAACTTTAATATTTGCTTCGATTCCGAATGAGCTACTTCACGAACTATACCTTTCCTACCCCAAAATGAACTTCAATCATTCGCTTTATTCTTACATTGAAATGAGTATATATGACAAATTCTGGGTACAATTTGTCAAGGTAAGAGAACAGTTTACAGATCATCCTGATGAACCTCTCAATAAGAGTTACGAGCATTTGCAAGGGTTGAGTTTAAACCAAGTATCTCTCCTTAAGGAGTATTGGGAAGATTGTGATCACTTTATATTATTAGAAAAGCGAGTAATAAAGGCTATTGAAGAGTTCAAACAATTTGAATTCTCTAACACCTCAACTAGCAAATGCACTATTTTGATTAATACTTTTAAGATATTAACGGACAACGACAGCGGCTATTACATGGATGCAGATACCTTAGTTTCTTTATTTATAATGGTAATTGCACATGCTAATGTAAAGCACCTCAACAAGCATTTTGAATACATCAAGTTCTTTTCTCATTCGTTTGAAGGGATCGAGTCAGGGTATCGAGGATACATTTTCTCTACTTTTGAGGCTGTTTTAGATTACTTGAATGATGCTAAAAATTTAAACCAGCTAATAAGGCTTTCGGCGGAAAATATGAGGTTTTGGAACTTGATTAAATCCACATCAAAAGATGTTGATGAGACACAAGAACCCTTAAGCAGCAGGAGCAGCATTATGAGTTCGAGTTATCAAAAAGATTTAAATAGAGATAATTTGATTCTTCAAAAAATCACATCATTGTTGTCCCCCTATGCTAACGGTGAAGATATCCCCTCAGAGTCATTCATAAGAAGTCGAACTCTCAATGGTGAATCATGTCTGATGCTGTCACTCAGGCAAAGCAACCAAAATTTATTCACTTGTATTTCTAATTTTGATAGAATATTTACTCTGGATGACATACTTGAAGATAAAGATGTAAGTGGCACTTCACTACTCTCTGAAGCGTTGCAACTAAAAAACTGTGATATAATAGAGGGTCTTACAGACATTTTGTTTCAAGCAAAGCCTGAGGAAATTCAAAAATACTGCGATACTGCCGATGCATTTGGAAAGACACTAGGTCACTATCTCTTCAACCACTACCATATAATTGAAAAGTTTACCCCTTACGTTGACTGGACAAAACAGGATCTCAATAAGCAAACTCCATTTTTATCAATGGTTAGATGCTACGATCATCCAGAGTATGACTTATTGTTCAAACGCACTTTGAAGGCAGTGAAAGAGTGGTATAGGCAAAAGAAACGCAAGTTTAACGTGCTAGATCATGTAGATAGCAAAGGGAACACATTGATTCATTCAATTAAAACAGGCGAATCACTAGCACTATTCTTAGAGACATATGATGATATTAATCTAAATGCTATTAACTCGACGAAACTCACCCCCTTGATGCAGTTTATAAAGTATAACAAAATTGACAACATTAAGGTCATTTTAGCTGATAGAAGACTTGATATATTTAGATGCGATTCTAGTTACTACCTCAATGCCATGGATTACGTGAAAATTGAGAAAATCAAAAAGACCCTAGATAACGCTAGTGTGAAATCAAATGGCTCGGATTTAGCATCAGAAGATGATCCCAATGCTTTGATCATGGACATGGTCGATAGCCAGGTTGTAGAAAGATATATGCCAGTGGTTGAAAATAAAAGTTTTGGTGTGACGAGATTGAGGTATGATGAGGCTCATGAGCTTTGTATATATGTACGCACAATGTTTCAGGATAATGAGGGCAATAAGACATGGAGTAATATAACTCATACAATTGAAGACTTTAAAAAAATGGTGAGACTATTGAAAATTGAGTTCCCCAATTCTTTTTTCAATTGTGATGAAGACCATTGGTTCCCTAAAGTACTGGATATTCAGGGAAAAGCGAACATAGACTATTTTAATAAGGTTAAGCTCAACAAGCAACTCCTGATATTCAATGTTTTTATGACAGGTATTATGTTTAACAACAACTTAATAAATCATGAGTTGATTTGGGAATTTAACATTATTCCACATCCTTTAAATGAAATGAAAATTTTGAAGAGAATCAATCTTAAATTGGAAAATGTCAAAAGTAATTACTGTGACGAATCGGAACATCAATTTATTAGACTAAAACCAGAAGATATTGGAAATATGAAAACTTTTGTCCAATTTTCTGTGAATGACTTTTCAAGTTTGAATAAATCTTTGGATAAGTTCTATAGGTATTTGTGCTTCAATCAATTGAAGGAACAAGACCTGCAGTCAATTCTTTTGAATCAAAGCAAATTGTTTGCTGGTACTATTGATCCTGTGAAGGTTCCTCGCCATCTTGATCAACTGCCAATAGAACCGATTTTATTGCTTGAGGGAGCATACGAACAGTTAGCCAAAGATTCCGATCCAACAAATACTATTCAAGCTAGAGACAGATTTGTAGAACAAATCAAATTGCTTAAAAACTCTACCTTTGAAATCATCAAGTCAATTGATACATTTGTGAACGAGAAAATTAACAAATGGTGGGAGTTATATGGAGAAATAATACTGATTCACGAGGAACTGGAGAAACTGAAAGCCATTGAGTTATCAAAGCAAAAGGAATCAAACACTTTAAAGCTCATAGAAGACGCATTAATTGACATAGCAAGGGTTACTGGAAACACAACCGATCTAAGCTCCTCAGACATGGAGAAATTGATTGAAACAAAAAGCAGATTGAATACAAATTTTGACGACACTACTGATAGTACATTAATTGACGAACATAATACGTCAACAAACTCAGGGCAGCAAGATGCAGATACAACTAATGTGGATATGCCATCAGATGCCAGTAATGAAAATGGCAAAGGTTTTCTTATCAATGATTTGACAAGTGGATCAGACGAAATATCTCAGGTTTCAGCTAGAGATTTGGTGCCAAGTAAGATTCGTGTTGAAAACACGTTGGGTAGCACATCAGCATATTTTACCACTGTTGTTGAAAAACGAAGACTAGCCTATTGTCAGAAGCTAATAAACAGGATGCTCGTTCTACGAACTGATCTAGTGAAATTGAATTTGAATATCAAGGTAAGCTATGAGAATTTAGCTGTTGAAATAAGCAATTTTATCAACTTTAAAAAAAGTTTCAGTAAGTTCATGTTTAAGCAATATACCACCTTGCAGCTCAGGGAGCTAAGGACTGGTTTAGGTATTTTGACAAGAGGATTGGATAGATACAAGCACACACATATGGATGAGTCAAGTAATAGTAAAATATAGAAATAGATTTATAGTATATGTAAATAAATTACGAATAAAACAAATTTTAATCCCAACTAAATATTAACTAAATGCCCAAATGACAGTATATAAAACAAACGGAATAAGAAATTTCAGGCAAAGATACATACGTGAAAAGAATAACTATAAAATTATAAAATCTATGATCAGTTGTTAGAGTTGTTGTTGTTATTGTTGTTACCCCCTAGAAACTGATTAGCTAAATTTTGTAGCATTGGATTGTTCATCAAATCATCGAAGTTTGGTGCAGATGATGAACCAGAGCCTTCAGATGATGAAGAATCAGTAGCCCCGCCTGCACCTCCACCAAGACCAAAGTTTTGAGCCATTTGTCTTATTTGAGGATTATTCATCAAACCATTCAAAGCTTCTGGATTTTGCATCATTTGTTGCGCAGCTTGCATTATTTGAGGATTGTTCATCAAACCTGCTAATCCTCCGGCACCGCCAGCACCTCCAGCGCCGCCAAACATTCCAGCTAAACTAGATAAATCTGGTAAGCCACCAGTACCTGCACTTGCGCTAGAGCTGGCACTTGCACCTGAAGCAGAGGCAGAAGAAGATGCACTTGCATCTCTTGAGCTAGAACTAGTATCTAAACCCAAATTACTGGATAGTTTCTCAGCGACTCTTTGTTTGGCTGTCTCATAACCTTTCTTCATACCTTCAGATGGTTTATCACCCTCAGCTTCTAAACCTTTTTCATAAGCCTTTAAAGCACCTTCAGCATCGCCTAAAGCATACTTGGCTAAACCCATTCTGGACCATGCTTTAGCATAGGCTGGTTCAGACTCAACGGCCTTTTCTGCATCGGCTAAGGCCAAGTCATGTTTCTTGATAGAAGAGTAAGCGGCAGCTCTGTTTGAGAGATAAACAGCATTGGTTGGCAGTAATTTGATAGCTTCAGAGTATTTTTCAATGGCCAGATCAAATTCTTTTCTTGCCATTGCTCTGTTACCATCTAATTTTAAAGCTTCAGCAGCTTCTTTCTTTTCGCTGTCATCTTCGACTGATGGAGCTGCAGCTTCAGTAACCGAGGTAGTCGATTGAGAGGCAGTTTCAGTGGCAGAAGTAGCGGCAATTGCCAATAAATCATTGAGAGATTTACCTTGAAATTTTGATGTAATTGCAGCCGAGACACTGTCCAAGTCCACAGAGAAGGCATCAGAGATACTTTCGATGGCAAAATCAATAGATTCACGGTTATCCTCTGGTATAGAACCATTAGTCAATGAATCTTTAAGGAAATTGATCACCACTGTGGCGGCATCGCTGTTTGATACAGAACAAGACATCTTGCTTAATGTTAATTATGGTATTTTTGATGCTTGAAACTACAGAAGTGAGTACATGGCAAGCTTTTAACTGCAACTTTTACTTATCTACGAGTTAATAAATTCAACTCTGTAAAACCAACGGCCAAAAGTCAGAGCTTCACTGCATAGCTCGGACCAAAAAAATCGACGCGGATTATTCTAGAATATTGAGTCGATGGACGCAAGAAAATAGGTCGATTTTCTTTCCATTGCGTGTGATTCTACCTAATACACAAAAAGGCTTTTGTGTCGTTTTGATCGGCTTAACTTAGATTGAGAGTGACATGGGAGTAGTGCTTGAGTGAAAGATTAGGGGCATAGTTTAGATCAAATCAATTGTCTCAGTAAGAGTAGCATAGGTAGAAATGGCAATATACTCCTTTTGGATCTATGATAGACATTGCAATTGCATATACAGCCGGGAGTGGTCACATTACGGTACAAGTGCAGGTGCAGGAAGCACGGTAGCCAACCTGAATTCTACCTCTAACATTGGTGGTAATGCCATCAGCAGCCATAGTAGTGCTAACAACGTGGGAAGTAAAGGTCCTGTGCATGGTAGACAGTCGATTGGAAGTACGGGAGTAGTTGGTAATGGAGTAGGCAATATAGCGACACCTGTGAATGCCCGTGCTATGGAGATTGCCTCATCGGGATCAGTGAATAGCAAGAATGAAGATCATGAAGCACAACTTTTGTTCGGTACTTTGTTTAGTATAAGGAAGATAACTATGAGTTTAGCATCTAATGCTAATTCCGAAGTGCGAAAAGATGATTTAACTGATTTTAATAGAGGCAGTTTGAATAAATTTAATGAACTGAAGAGTTTCTCGACGATGAAATATAAGTGTCATTTTTATGAATCTTTAAATGGGTTAAAATTCATATTACTAAGTGACCCTAATATAGATGATTTACAATTTGTGCTTGTTGAGATATACAATAAGTTTTATCTCAATTTTGTTGTTAGAAATCCTTTGGCTCAAGTTGAATTCAAACCGAGTGAGGTCATTTCAAATCCTGTATTTATAGAGAATGTCGATGCTTATATAAGCTCTTTACCTTCTTTTATTAGTTAAATTAGTTTGTACAGTCTTTTATCTGCTTATTAACATGCGGAGTGTGCATATTTTAAAATATTGAATAAGCTTATATTTATACGAAGGGTAGAAGAGGCTATCGAAAATGCGCGTAATAGTGTAATAGATATGCATGCCCATCAGAGATATGGGCACAGAAAACATATGTGGAATAGCAGGGATGGTAAATATAGTAAAAAAAAGACTAGTCGGGGCGTAGATAGATAGATGGTGGTAAGTATATGTTCAGTATACGAAAATATTAAGGCTTAAAATGCATTTGGTGCCCCTTATTCTTAGCCTAGTTTAGATTATAGCGCAAAAGGCGTGCGAGCCTAATTTTTTGACAGAGGCAAGATCTTTCTATGCGTAAGATCTGAGAGCAAATGTGCGGGATTGCGAATTTTGCGCTAAGGAAAGGGATATGGTGGGATGGAGATGGAGATGCGATAATATGGTGATAACTCTAAAATAATGTATTTGAATACCACCGCCTGCACTGTATCCAATCCTAGGGAATGTTGGCATGCATTGAGTCACACATTCCGCTAGCAGCAAGCGACAATAGATTCCTTTCTTGTACAGAAAGATAGCACTTGCTTCCCCTTAACTAGTGCTTAATTGATGCGGCACAGCAGCCACAATTCGCTTTACGGCATTACCAGGTACCGAGCGCAGATCTACATAGTAACAATGCCATCACTTGTTCGCTACTACCATAAATCTCTGCACGCTATGTGTTTGTGTGTCTCTATGAAACATGAACAACCAAAAACATACATGTATGAATGTATATGATTGTGCGTGTGTTATATCCATAGATACAGGCGTGTGTGAAGAAGCACAAGAAGAAAACAAAGCCAAAAGGAGCTATGTGCTGTGCTTAACAAGCTCACAATAGGCCAGCGTGTATATTATAGGGCGAGCGAGAGTGTGATAGGACAGCAGCAGCTCAAAGCTTTTTGAATTATGTATCCATGTATGTATGGTTGTTATTTATGGATGTTATATATGGGTGTAATGCATGTATATATGATACGTATGTATGCTATTTACGTATGTTATGTCCCTGGTGGCTGGCGAGTTGCCAACACAAGCATGAAATTCCATGCTGCTCCGCCGCGCTGCAGCACAGGGTAAAACGCTCGCCGCCAGCACTTTTGCAGGCCTGCCGCCAGCAGCACCACCAAAGCCTGCAAGAGACTGCAAGAGAGTGGAAGACGGCCGCGAGCGTCTGTCGATCTTGAGACAGGAGCCGCCTAAACAGCAGCATCAGCAATAGTTTCGAGAAGCAGCGTGCGTGAAGGGAAAAAAACGCCAGAGGAAAAAGGAAATAGGGAATGAAACAAAAGAAGGGAAAGGAAAGAACTGGACTAAAACCTAATCTTTAGAAGCTTTGCTTGATTTCCCTCGTATTCTACAGATTCATCTAGCTCTCTGCTGACACATATCATATCAGAGCCACTCCACGCATAGATCTAAGGGCCTCTTATATCTTAGTGACCATATCCAACCAAGATATAGTGACCTTTTCTGTGTGAGTGTTTCCGTGCTTTCTTTTTTTGCTTTTTGGACGCTGTGTTTTCTTTAATAATACCCATACAGCCTACCATCTCAGGCTGGATTATTTTTACATTCACTTTTAAGTGATATAAAGTTACTTCAGCTTTGGATTTACACCTTGTGTGTTGTGTTCAAGAATCACCGATTTGTGTCTGGCTACAGTTGAATTTATAACATTGTTTTCTGCCCCACTATTCGGTATAAACAAAGCTAAAAGAAACAAATCAATTTTTAACCTCATAGTTTGTACACTTTTCACAGGTTGCACTTCTTAATCATTTCACATCTCCGCATAGTTTATAGCCTTTAAAAAAATACCCAAATGAACTCAAATACAGGAAAAACAAAGTCTATTTTAAGTTTCAAGCCTTCAAGAAGCTCGCCACTGTCTGAAGATGAAGATACCATGGTGATAAAGCCTTCAAGGGCAAGATCTTCACTCAGAAGGCCATCAAGCAACTCTAATAGAAGCAACAGTAATAGCAATAACAAACAAAGAAGGAAACTTTCTTCCTCGGGATCTCCTATGGCCTCTGAAGATGATGAAGGATTTGACAGCGAATCAAATAATACTGGCATACTTGATTATAACGAGGATCCATCTACAAGCTCAAGAGTGGCTTCTCTTACTCCCAGAGCTTCGCTCAGCCCGGCATTACGAGATGAGGGCAGTATCAGCATTTCGAATTCATCGCCAAGTCCATCTGTTACTCCAAGACATTCAATAGATGCCATCAAAACGAGTACATCGCCGCAAAAACAGGATTTTTCCTCTTCTTGTTCATCAATCGTTTCTAACAACAACTCTCAAAATAGCACCAATATCAATTCATCTTCAACCCGCCATTCCTTGAAGAATTTGATAGAATCAGATCAAGAGCCTGTGGATAATGAGTCCTTAGATAGTGTGAATCTGGAGGAATTCAGTGAAAAGAAAAAGAAGAGAAGTTACGGTAGTATAGATACCTCACCTGTATTACACCATTCTCATTCTCCATTTGCGGAAAATCAAGGAAACATAATAATTGATTCAAAGGATTTAGAAAATAGTAATAATAGTAGTTATGAGGATCATGCTGAGTCAACTACTGACATTGGAAATCTAGATGAAAATAATTTGAAGAAAAGAAAATTAAAAAGAAGCATAGATAGCAATATCACTCAAGGTTTAAAAATACCGAGTACAACTACAGATGAAAACTTCAACGACAAACAAACTTCAAGTAGCAGTGCAAATAACAACGACAACAATGACAAAAATAATGAAATCAGAAGTAATGGACAACATGAAACCGATACAACATCGCTCGATCCCAAAAGTACCAACATGGCACACTCCGAAAGTGGAGATTCCTATTCTTATGAGAGTAGTGCAGATGGAAGTACTTATGGAGATGGCGAGGATTTATCAGATGATGATGACCACTATTCAAGTTCAAAAACAATTCCACCAGAGTTGTTAAGTAGATTTCAAAATTTTCCACTTTTCAAGAATGCTCCAAGAGCTTTCTTTACGGCTTTGGGAAGGTCACTAAGGCTATTACAAGTCTACCCTCAACAGTATATTGTCAAATATGGTGAGCCTGCTAAAGCCATGTACTGGATTTTAAAAGGCACTGTTGGTGTTACTTCAACTGATGGTGAAGCTGTTTATGCTGAACTACAACCTGGTAGTTTTTTTGGTGAGATTGGTATTTTATTTAACAGACCTCGTACAGCTACTGTTGTTGCTAGGACAAAAGTATTGCTTGGTGTGTTGACAAAAGATGCTTTGTCTATTGTCTTATCTGACTTCCCGGTCATCGAAAGAATAATTAGAGATGAGGGACAAGAAAGATTAGCTATGCAAGAGAAGAGAAAAAGATTAGCTAGACAATTACCTAGAAGAGCAACTGATATATCCCCAACTTTAACTCCATTTGTTATCAACAATAGTGAATTGACTGAAAAAAATATGTTGGATCAACAATTAGCTCATCAAATTCAACAGCAACATCAAACTTTTCAATTGCGTCAACAACAGCAGCAACCAATGCAAAATCAAAGCCCACAATCATTCCCTGGACAAGGGCCACATAACGAATTTCCTTTTCAGGAGCCTCATCAACAACAGTTACAAATGCAACAATTTCAAAATCAATTTCAAAATCAACAGGCCGTATTTCATCAACAACAAGCAATGCCTTTTAGTACGCATTCACAGGGGCCTCTATTCAAGCAGCCATTTACTGTTTTTTCTCAACAGCAGCAACAACAACAGCTACAACAACAACAAAATCAACAATTTCAATATCCATTAAATCAGCCGCCCATGTTCAACCAATCCTATCAACAGCAGCAGCAGCAGCAGCAGCAGCAGCAGTATCTTCAGATGGCACATTCTCAACAAGTATTCCAACAACCTCCGATGCAGCAACAGGCAATGGAAAACACTATGTTCAGAAATACCAATCCTTTTACTGGAGAAACGCCAATTGTCCAGAGTATGCCTCCGATTGTTCCGCCAGTACACCAACCAAGCAATCTTTTATCTGATAATATCGATAATTCTATTTCTACAAGAGAGTTTTTGAGGAGCTTAGATATTTTTAAGACTTTACCACTTGATGTTTTCCATGAATTGGCATTAAGCGTTGAAATCCGTCATTTTGAATCAATGGACTTCATATTCAAGAAAGGTGATTACGGTAGAGATATTTATTTTGTTGTAATTGGTGAAGTTGAAGTTTTTGATTCGAAAAATCCAAGCAAAATATTTGCTAGATTAGGCTCAGGTAAGTATTTTGGTGAAATGGCTTTTTTGTCCACCTTATCACCTGAGCATTCAACTAAAGTGAGCTCTTCAAGAAGTGCCGATATTAGAGCAGTTGTTGACTGTGAAGTTTTAATTGTGAAATGTAATGTTTTGGATGACATTTGTCGTAAGTACCCTTTGGTTGCTGAAGATATGAAAGCTACAGCCCGTGATAGGTTAAGAGATAACAATTCTGTGAGTAATGTTGTCATTCACGAAACTGATAACAAAGGGGAAACCGAAAATACTGAACGCGATTCTTCACAATTCAAAAGTATTACTTGGCAGAATAAGAATGATGAACACTCTGATATCGATTTGAAGCCAATTTCCTTAGATGAAAATGATCCTTTGTATAAAGCCCCAAACTCCAACTCTGGATCTATATCTTCACAATCATCATCGGCTTTCTCATCGGCTTTTTCCAATGGCACATCAATAAGTTCTAACTCAACTGGTGGTGTAGCCTTTAAGAGCCAATTTGGTAACTTTCAAGAGAATATCAATAGTTCAGGTGATAGCAGTAATGGTATAGCCGTTAGTAAGCAAATTTTGACTCCTCCCTCATTGAATCCAGCAGCTCCTTCAATTTACACCTTTTCAGGAAATAGTGCCAGACCTCCATTTCAATACACAAATCATGCGCAAAGATTAAGATTGAACAGTGTTAATCTTGGACGTCGTCGTTCTTCAGTTTTAGTTAATGGTCCATTGCCAGACTCAATTTTCTTAGAAATTTTCAAGTACCTAGACTTACCCAATCTTATGAGAATGTCTACTGTTTGTATGAGATGGAAACAATTAATTTACCTTGGTGCTGATTTATTCAAGACTTTGGATTTGAAACCTTGGAGTAGAGACTTGGATGACACTGGTTTAATTCAAATCACTAACTTCGTTGGTAGTAGACCTCAAGTCATTGATATTTCCAATTGTTATCATATTACAGATGAATCATTCTCGTATTTAATTAATGAGATTGGTATAAGAGGTTGCATTAAGAAATTGATCATGAAGGACAACTGGAATATTTCAGCAATGGCAATTATGGATTTGGCTGTTCCTAGTGTGGGTCATGATTTAACTACAATTGATTTATCTAATTGTAGAAAAGTGAAGGATAATGTCTTAGAAAGACTTATTGGTTTGAACATGAATTATGGTATGCATGCCATGGATCACAAAACCAACGCTATTGGCTGCCCTAAATTGAAAGATTTGAATTTGTCATACTGTAAGTATTTGACTGATAAAACAATGGCTTATTTAGCTCAAAACGCAAATTACAGATTGGAATCTTTGAATATTACAAGATGCACAACTATTACGGACAATGGATTTGCTTTCTGGTCATCTACCGAGTTTCCAAACTTGAAGAAACTGATTTTGAGAGATTGCACATTTTTATCAGATAATGCTATTACTTCGTTGGCTGGTTCTTGTCCAAATTTGCAAGAACTAGATTTGACATTTTGCTGCGTCTTGACAGATAACGCCTTGGCTATATTATATCTGTGTTGCAAATACTTGAAAACGTTGAATTTGTCATTTTGTGGATCTGCTGTTAGTGACAACTCGTTGATATCAGTTTCAAGATTACCATTCTTGGAGAAATTAATGATTACTGGATGTATTAGAGTTACAAGACAGGGTGTGGATTCTCTCTTGAGTAACTCGAAAAACTTGAATTACTTGGATTTGTCACAATGTCCTAGAGTTCACACTTTTCAAGGTACCCCAGTTGAACCATTTGAAAAGAAACCGGGTACCAAACACGCTTTTTTGAAAGTTTCCTCCTCTGAAAGAATTGTAAAGGTTGTCCTATGATCATTTTGTATTATGTTTGTATATTAAGTTGACTGCTTGTTTATTTCTTTACTTATTTTATTTATTTCTTCACTTGTTCATTTATTTATTTGGTTGTTTATTTACTTATTTATTTATTTATTCTGTGGCTTTTAAAAGAAGTTCACTCTACTTATGTAGCTAAAAATAAAGCAAAAACATCGATTCGATTTGTTAAATTTTGATATAATCCGATAACATCACAACAACATCCATTGTTGTGTTTAACTTATGGTAAGTTTGGCTTCTTCTTTTAGTCACAAAAAATTAATTTTTAAGATTTTTATAAACAGTTGCGGCTAATGAAGATGGAACATCAGGTAAGAAGTTATTATAATCAGTTGCTGATAATTGCAATTTACAAAGCACACCAAATTTGAAACAGGCAAAGGCTATGAGCTGCATTTTTAAACGTTTAAGAAGTATGTTTTTTTTTTTCAATATATAGGACAGTTAAATAAGTACTTATCAAGGTAGATAACTAGGAAACAATATAAATAAAGCTTACTAGTAGACTGAGATATAATTGTTGATTCTATTTTTTTGATTTTGTGCAATACATTCAGCGATCCATGTTATATTTCTGACCTCTTGCTCTTTGGACTTAATCCAGGCCCAGACTGTAGATATAGTGAATTGTTGAGTAAATGCATCTCTACAAAGATACATCTCATGTTCATAGAAATGGTCTTCCAAAGTTTTATCATTAGAATTATCAAAGAAATCCCTAAATTCACCCATTGCGGAAAAGATGCTCCTGAGAGTTTCAGAATCGTCACATTTTGATAATTCATTGTGATAAGTTGGATATAATTTACCCAATTCTGGTAATAAACTTGATTTGAGTTCAGGAGAAAGTTCAGTATCTAATGAATTCACCACAATATTTATAGTTCTTTTATCAGCCTCGAAGTTCAATAATCTTTCCATAATTTCGTTTGAAGGACTAGGTAACTCCGTAGAGCAGAATTTGGCAAAGTCTTCCAAGTATGCTTTATATAATTTATTTCTGATGATTTCAATATTTAAATCATCAAGATCATTCGCACTCAAACAATCTTTAAAATATGGTGCCAATGGAGTATCAATCAATACCGTTTGATATAAGGAATCAATATCTGTGGCGACTGATAAAGTGGGTAAAGTGTCAAACCAGCCTAAAGGATGGCACCTTTCAAGGATTTCGGAACGATCTCTTTCGTGGATTGTGCCAGTGATCATTAATGCAACATTATCGATCATATAACCATATGTTATATAGTCCATAAATTTCGATAAAGGTTCAGTAGCTTGAGCTCTAATATAGTTGAATTCTTCATATAATTTTTCTGATGCTTTTGCTTCAATAACGGAGGTAGCTAATGGAGATGGCACATTTGCTAGGAAGTTACCATAATCAGTTGCTGATAATTGTAATTTTAAATCGTCTAAAGTATCACATTGAGTGAGGTTAACATATTGGGCTGATGTCAGTAAACCTGATTTATACCCACGCACCAATCCCTCAAGATATCCGTTATCGATATTGAAAAATAGCCCTTCCATCTTGCTTTCAATTCAATGTAAATAATTCACTATCTTATGTGTTTTCAGACTTGCAATTTTTGTCTTTCGAATCAAGAAAATTAAGGGGTGAGATTGCAAAAATTGAGGACTATTACAGCAGCTTCGGCAAATTGCAACAGTAGGGATGACAAATGGTGATAATTGTGAGGTTTATGAACTACTTTCTGGTCTTTTTAGTGCATCTAATCATAAAATGTGTGGTAGGGTGTTCAAATGGCAGGCATCCGTTATCTGCTCCTGACAGAGGAAGCAGCAGCATTTCTCGATGGTTACGCAGCGCGGGACATCCCTGCCTCTTTAGCGCTCCTAGCCAGGCTTGCATGTATTATCAAGATGGTGATGATAGTTGATAGTGGCACCTACAGTGGACAGGTAACGTCTATGGAGGCAAAGGAGTAAGATACACACACGAATAGCGTAAAGATGTCCCTGCTGCTAGAGGATGCAAGTGCCGATTTGTTGCTGGACACCTTGTCAGGCCAATTGCCCGCTGACGTGTTGAGCTTGATCCAGTCAAACCCAGATTACAAGAGAGAAGCGCTGACTTTCTTGAACGAATTTTTGGAGAATTCCAATAATAGCTCCGACCTACTTTTGAGCACATCATTGCAGCCTTCATTGGATGAAAAAAAAGCGTCACATACACTAATTGAGCAAGTTGCTGAATTGGACAGTCAGCAGAGAAATCTTGAATCACAGTTAAGAAATAAACTTGTTACAAATTTGAATAAAACGCTGGCATCAACAAAGGTCTTAGACGAAGTATCCGATCTATTCATTAATGATTTTAACATTGATGTTGATTATTTGTTGAGTAATTTTGTAGATGAAGATGAGGAAGAGTTAAACGATTCTGATAATGAAACTAGCCGTAACGACAACGAGAAAGATACCAGTGATACTAGTGTGATAAAACAATCCCAAGTTAAGTTAACTGATGAAGTGAGTAATTGGAAGAATATAATACTGAACAGTCAAAAATTTTCAAATGACTCTAAAAATTCACTGAAGGTACGTCAAGACGGTGAATTTTCCTCTGGAACCGAAGAGTTTGAAGTGACATCATCCTCCGTAATATTAAGAAACATGGATAATATAATGGATATATTAGGACTAGCAGACCTGACAAATGCATGTGTCAAGCAAGGCCATTATGCTGAGTGTGTTGAAATTGCATCTCATGTTAGGAGGTTGGCCATACGATATTCAGATATACCCTTAATTGCAGAGGTGGAGAAGAGGATCCAATATGAAATCAGAGAAATGATATCTGGTTTGATTAGATTACTCAATACTGATCTAAAACAATCCAGTATAATCAAGATTGTTTCATATTTGAAGCGAATTGGTCCATTCAGTAGTTTTGAAAACTCTAATGATACAGATAAGAGCAGTCAACTATTGAAGAAAATATTTTTAAAATCGAGATTTCAATTCATTATCAATGAGCTAGAAGTGCTGATTCCATTAAAAAGATCTAACTCTATAGATCGATACTTGAAAAGATGCCTCGAAGTTATCAGAGAGCATTGTTTTGGTACTTTGATGACTTACGAATCGATCTTTCTATCAGAAGAATCCTACAACAAAAAAATCACCAATACTTTGCTCTATTCGTTCATCAGAGCTACCATTGAACATCTTTGTGGAATACTGAGTGAATGTCTGCCCCAAATAACTGAACAGTCAATCAAAGACGGTTTGCTGCTGCAATTGGTGTACTGTTCTCAAAGTTTGAGCCGAGCTGGGGGTAATTTCAGCATGATGATCCTAGAAGAGCTGGGAGGTAAAGGTGTGATCAACAAGAAGGAATGGTTTGGTGTGCTGAAAAAGCAGAAGGAACTGATCAAGTCGCTTTCCAAACCCAAGACCCCATCCAAACCCAAGGAAACTCAAGAGATCACGGTGTGATACTTTTAGCATATATATATATATATATACTTATAGCATATATACAATACTTATAGAAAACATGATGTATAAACTACTGCACTAAGCCATAATTAAGCACAGCCGTGGAAAGTAAAACTGGTTTGCAGCCCGCGCCGGCCCCAGATGAAATTTGAGTGCAGGCCAGCTTGCTTTGACCCCTGTTTGGCACTTTTGGTAGCTACATCTTCGATCTTTTTACCTGTTCTGCCTCCTGAGTATATACGCAGATCTCCTCTTGTAGTTAAGCAAGTCCAATTGACCCTTACTTTCACGTAGAACGCCTTCTAACGTTCGTCATGACTGAGGTATGTGCTCCTAAGATTTTTTAACGACCAGCAAGCTGTCTGCACAGCTTTGGTATATCCCGATTTAGGTCCCTCGGTTGCGCTTTTACAGAGCGCAAGCACAGATCATGTGAACTGATCTCTGTCCCTTTTTCACAGTTACAAGCAACTGCTAGCTGGATACATGTTAAGCTTTTATGTTGATTTACGTACAACTTTATCTGAAAAGTGCCAACGAGAAAATTGACCTGTTTTTCAATTGAGACCCAAAGCCCTTAGATTGAATATTGGCATACTAACATACATACCCTCACGGTGATTGTAATGCAGGAAACTTCAAAGGCTCCATTACTCAATGGCGATTCTGCTAAGGCAGATGCCACTGTTTCAACGTCTAACACAACAGTGGTTCGTGATCCAAAAGATTTTGCACATCCAATTGCTATTCAAAATGGTCAATCAACCAAAGTCGCAACTTCCAATGACAAGGCAAACATTCCACACGGCAAATCTCCTTCTGCTAAACTTAGTAGTAGAGATGTTGCTAAGGATTTCCAATGGAGAAGTATAGGTAACTATATTGATCCAAATCATCCTCCACCGGCATCTGAATTGAAATCTAAAAATATTGCTCAAACAAAGAAAGCCTTACAACATTACGTCTTTGACAAGTATTACTCTGACATTTACTGGAATTGCTCCTTGGTATTTGGTACTTGTTTCTTTGCATGGTTATTTGGTAGAATAGGGGGCGGTTTGTTCTCTCTAATCTTTGTGCTTGTATGTAGTTCTGCCGTCTACCGTACTGAATTTAGAAGATTCAACCGTAACTTACGTGATGATATGACAAGAACAGGCGCTTTTGAGTCGTTGGATGACAGATTGGAAACTATGGATTGGTTAAACTCATTCTTAGCTAAGTTTTGGGTGATATATATGCCTGCATTATCTGAGATGGTCATCACTCAAGCAAATCAAGTGTTGAAGGATGTTGCTCCTCCACCTCCAATTGATAAATTATCTTTAGACGAGTTCACTCTTGGAACTAAAGCTCCAAAAATTGAAAGTATCAAATCTTTTACTAAATTAGGAAAAGATACATATCAAATGGATTGGGATTTTGGTTTTGCTCCAAATGATACTGATGATATGACTAAGAATGAATTGAAAAAAAAGATAGATCCTAAAGTAGCTCTTGGTATTAGAGTTGGTAAAGGTTTTATTGGAGCTAGTTTACCCGTCTTAGTCGAAGACATGTCTTTCAAAGGTCGTATGAGAATTACTTTTAAGTTAGGTAATAACTTCCCACATATTCATATGGTTTCTGTTTCCTTTTTAGAACCCCCATCTATTGATTATGCTTTGAAACCAGTGGGTGGTAACACTTTTGGTCTTGATATTATGTCTTTGATTCCAGGTTTAGCTTCGTTTGTCAACAGCTTGATACATTCTAATTTAGCTCCAATGTTGTATGCTCCAAATTCTCTTGACATTAATGTCGAAGAAATCATGGATGGTTTGATTCCTGAAGCTATTGGATGTATTGCTATTAAGATTAAAGGTGCCGAATACTCAAAGACGGCTGAAATTAACCCATACTTTGTTGTTGCTCCAGAAAACGATGAAAGTGTCAAGATCAAAACCGATATTAAGGCTACTACCAGTGTTCCAGTTTTCAATGAATTGCATTACATGTTGATCAACAATGTTCAACAACGTTTGAAGTTAACATTAATGGATTTCAAAGATGGTCAAAACACCGAATTAGGTGAAGCCACTTTTGAATTAATGGACCTTTTACAAAAAGACCACCAAACTGATATCGTTACCAAATTAACCAAATCTAATAAAAGCGTGGGTAAAGTTGTTTATGACTTGACCTGGTTACCTGTATTAGAAGGTAAGACTTTGGATGACGGTACTAAAGAAGCTCCACCTGACAGTGAATCTGGTATCTTGAAATTTACTCTACATTCTGGTGAGAACTTAGATAAGACTCAATCAATGATGGATAAATTGTCAGCTTTTGCTGAAGTTTATTGTGGCGATGAGTTAATCTCAAGCTCACGTGTGGTTAAAGGTTCTAATGAACCTCGATTCGATCTTAGTTTTGAAAAATTATTGATGTCCAAATCAACCACTCCATTTAAGATTATTATTAAGGATACATCTTCTTATGGTATTACCCAAATTGGTGAATTCAATGGTTCCATTAATGACATCTTGATGCAACGTTCAGATTACATTTCCTTAGCACCAATAGGTAAAGTGAGAGTTACTGCATCATGGAAATCGCTTGCTTTGGCTGGTACTGAAGGTGGTGCTACTTTTGTTCCTCCATTAGGTTGTTTGAAATTACACATAAGATCTTGTAACCATTTGAAGAACATGGAAACTATTGGTACTATCGATCCATACGTTAGAGTCCTTACTGGTGGTCGTTATGTTCACAAGACAAATACTATTAAATCTAGTTTGAATCCTATCTTCAATAGTGTGGCATACATTCCAATCATTTCTGAAAATCAAGAATTGACGCTAGATTGTATGGATGTCGAACAAAATAATAAGGACAGATCTATTGGCTCCACTATTATTTCTTTGCACAAATATATCAAGAAAAATGAGAATGGTAATTATTTAGCATATGAAGGAGCCTCAAAGTCCATCACAAAGACGTTATACTTCAAAGAGGATATAAACCATGGTACAATTTCATACTCTATTTCTTTTTACCCAACTATACCAGTTTATAGCCAAAAGGAATTAAAGGAAAAAGAAAAAGAAAAGGAAGTAGACAAAGAAGAAGAATTAAGAGAGTTGGAAGAGCAAGCCGAATTACGTGATTTAGCTAAAGCTCATCCTAATGATTATGAATGGTACACAGATGACGAGGATGAGGATAAGAATACAATTAAGAAACAACGCCTTTCATTGGATCAATTACTTAACTACAATTCTGGTTTCTTAGGTATTAATTTGTTGAAAGGTTCAAGTGAAAGAGTTGGTGTCTATGCTCAGTTTTTGTTTGATGACAATTCATTCCCAAGTTTCTCAACTAAGAAAGCACAGGGTAAGAAATTCAGTGCTCTTTCAGGAACTGGGTTTATTAGAGATTTGGCCAACTCTCAAGCATATGTCAGAATCTCCAAAAAAGAAGTTCCAGTTCATAAAAGTGATGTGCTCGTTGAAAAACAGTTCAAAGTTGTCGAATTGTTACAAAATGGTTTTGAAAAACCAGTACTTCTTAGTTTCAGTGGTTATAAACTTCAATGTCAATTTGAATATGTCCCAACTGCAATTGCTCTTTCTTCCGCAGATACCATGATGGATACTGGTAACATTCAAATTGAAGTTGTTTCAGCTTCGGGTTTGAAGGCAGCTGACAGCAATGGTAAATCAGATCCATTCGTTAAACTACTCGTCAATGGTGTTAAAGTCCTTGAAACAAAGACTAAGAAAAAGACTTTGGATCCAGTTTGGAATGAATCTATTGCATTTAAGATCCCATCGAGATCTAGAACTGAAGTTAGATGTAACGTATACGATTGGGATGTGGCTGGTGACAACGATTTCTTAGGTTCATGTGTTCTTGATTTAAGCAAAATTGAGCCAAATAAGGAATGTGAATTTGAGCAAAAACTTGATACTCAAGGTATTGTTTATTTCAAGGCAGTTTTTGAGCCACACTACAATAGATCCGAACTAGGCCAAGGTGGTGAATTATCATTTGATATGTTAACCGGTGGTTTAAAAGGAGTAGGCTCAGGAGCCATAGGCGCTGTAGGAGCTGCTGGGGGCCTTGTTGGTGGTGTTGCTGGTGGTGTTGGTAGTGTTGGAGTTGGTGCTGTTAGCAATGTCGGTGGAGGTTTTAAGAAGGGGTTCAAGACACTTACAGGTGGTAACAAGAAACAATCTATGGATCTTTCCCGTAATGGAAACAGCAATGGTAACTCAGAGAACAGTTTGAATCCTCCAGATAGTCCGTATGCTAATGATGTTAACTCTTTACGATCAGGACGTAATTCTCCAACCAAGTCACCAAGTAAATCAGGTTTATCTAGTTCTGTTCCTTCAGGAAATGGTCATTCAAGAACTTCCTCAGATTTACAATCAATAGCAAGTACAGCATTGACAGGCGACTTAGTTCCAGGAAGGGTTACTATTGTTAGTGCATCTGGACTTGATGCCAAAAGCGCTTTAGTCAAGATCACAGTTATTGGTACCAATAAAATCAAGGATGTCCATAAGACAAAAGCTGTTAAAGCTTCAGATGGTGAGTTTAAATGGAGAGAATCTGCCTCTTTTAAAGCACCAACTGATGCTACCATTCAATTCACTCTAAGAGAAAACCACACATTTGGTAAATCAGCTGATATTGATAGCGGATCAATTGCCCTGTCAGAAATAGCAGGCCACAGTGAAGACGTCACCATCTCATTACCAAAAGGTGGTGCTTTAGTTGCTAATTTCAATTACTTCCCCCATCATTAAAAATACGATTACTTGTGTGATGATGGGTGGAGTGTGCAGTTGAAATCTAAAAAAAAAAATGTATAATTCTTTTTTATTTGTATGTGCTTTACTATTTCTTATAATAATTTACTTTCAACTTCCATCACTCGATTATAGCTATCGTTATCTATCTACCGGTATATATATTTATCTATCTATCTCTATCTTTATTTAATTCATTGAAGAATTAGTGCTGCACATTTAGTCGCACTGATAACCCCATATAGAGTCTTCCCGGTGTGAGGAGTGACACTGTAGAAGACGGTCACAGCTGCCCCATTTGCTGGCCCACCCAAAAACCGCCAATTTGTGCGACGCGCACGACTCCTAAAGGACTTGATGGGCCTTTGAATGGCAGCGAGCGAGTGTAGCAGAGAGACTGTGAGACAGAGAGACAGGCAGAGAGAGAGAGAGAGACTGACTGTGAGAGTGAGAGACTGGCTAGTGAGTAATCGGATAGTGCTAAGTGATAAAAGTGGTATTGGAAATTGGCCAAATAGTAGTCTTCATATATACATTAGGAGTTTCAAGAGACAACAAGAATCAATATTTTAAAGATGCCTGTATGTACATATTGTGAAAGCAGCACTAGAATAGAGGAATTCAAAAGACCAACATGTTCAATTAAAGATACCATGCAATAGATAATGATTTTGAAATTTTGATATTGAAAGAAGATGTGAAATATTTATTGAAATGTATACAGAATTTGAAAAAAAGTGTCAAGTTTACAAGAATGATTAGTTAAATTCATATATCACACATTACTTATGAGATTTATATTCATATTTTACGGATTTTTCAAAAGGATCAGTATGGAGAATTTTTCAATAATGGAGATAAGTCAAACATGCAATAGAAGAGTTTATGTGGATAGTGATAGAAGTAGCGTGATAGTGATTTTAGATTTGAAAAAGGTTATTTAGTTGACTCTCCCTTAAAAGAGCAGCTGTGACTTTAGATTAAGTTGAACTCTGTCATACAATCGCACTGCATGTGCTAACTCAAATACATTTAATCACTGTCTATACTATAATTGAAAGCAGAAGCGATATACATTTGACAATAACTCTTTAAATAATTCACGTTATTAAGATATAACATTCACAAGAAAGCGAGAAGTTATTTCAGATTCAATCTCTTACAATATCCACCTGTATTTTTAATTTTTCTTCCAAAACTATCAATTGGCCGTTACACACTAAATTGTTAGTGATCTAAACAGCTGATACTCAATTAATCAGCTAGCGAGTTTTTTAGTTTTTGATTGAACATGCTCAAAAATGGTTTCCTCTAGCAACTTATTTCCCCATATTTTCAAGTTTACAATATACTAACTGTTTATCTTTTTTTTTTACTTTTAATATAGGCTCAAAAGTGGTTCCCAGCTGAACAAGTACCAGTTTCAAAGCAAAACAGAAAATCTGTTCGTCCACAAAAGTTAAGAGAGTCCTTAGTTCCAGGTACTGTTTTAATTTTGTTAGCTGGTCGTTTCAGAGGTAAGAGAGTTGTCTACTTAAAGAGTTTAGAAGATAACACTTTATTAGTGACAGGTCCATTCAAAGTTAACGGTGTTCCATTAAGAAGAGTTAATGCTAAATACGTCATTGCCACTTCCACCAAAGTTTCTGTTGAATCTTTAGAATTATCTAAATTCGACGTTGCTTACTTTGCTAGAGAAAAATCCGAAAAGAAATCTAAATCCGAAGCCGAATTTTTTGGTGAAGGTGCTGCTAAGAAAGAAATCAAATCTGTCAGAGTTGAAGACCAAAAAGTTATTGACAAGGCTTTAATTGCTGAAGTTAAAAAGACTCCATTATTAAAACAATACTTAGCATCTACTTTCTCTTTGAAATCTGGTGACAAACCTCATGCTATGGTCTTTTGATTTGATTATTATGCTACTACTTTATTTAAACCTTTTTATTTAAAAATATAAACTTCTAAAAATCTTATACGTTAATTAACTTTGAAGCTTGTAAAAAAAATCCCATCAAGCTGATTCACAAGTTCAGCTACTAACGCTTTCTTTTAGCTCAAGTAACACCCATTTGTATTTACAGCAACTCCAAAACAAGTTGTAATATTTTTGTCTAATACACCCGTGCATGTTCTGCATACATTAAAAAAAAAAAGAAATGTTTCATGCAGAGTTCTAAAAAAATTTTAGAAAGAATTCAAAAAATTTTATATAAGAGAGAAATGGCTGAAGTTGGCATGTTGCCTTTTTATTTGTTACTTAATTGTTCTTATATAACATTCAATTGACTTATACACAAGAAAAAAAGATGTCCAGTTTATTACCATTAGCCTCATATAACTTAGAGTTAGAGCCATTTGCTCCAGAACCAGCTCAACCTGAAGATTTCCCAGTTACAATTAGATTAACATTAGCTGCTATTGATCCAGAATCAATTGACGGTGAAACTACTCCATCTACTTTAAGAATTTTAAAGAGATCCACAATTGGTGATGATTTCGAAGATGACTTGAGTGAAGATGACGTAGAATACGAAGATGCTGAAGAAGATATGGAAGATTCTGAAGATTCTGAAGAAGATCAAGATGAAGCTGAAGCTGAACAAGAAGAAGCTGAAAAGGAAGATGGTGAAAAGGAAGAAGGTGACGAGGAGTCCGACGAAGGTTCTGACGAAGAATTAGACTCTGATGATGAAGGTTTAGAAGAAGATGACGACATTGAAGAACACGTCATTTGTACTTTATCTCCAACCACTCAATTTCAACAAACTATTGATTTAACCATCTTACCAGATGAAGAAGTTTACTTTGTTGTCACCGGTTCCTACAAAATGCACTTAACCGGTAACTACGTTGAACACCCATATGATGAAGAAGATGACTACTCTGATTCTGACATTGATTCTGAAGATTACGACAGTGAAGATAGCGATGCCTACGATTTAACTCCTGATGAAGATGAAATCATAGAAGGTGAAGACTTCGACTTAGACGAATTAGATGAAGTTGATGATGTTGAAGGCAAAATTGAAGAGTTAGTCGAAGAAGACAACAATAAGAAGCGTGCTGCTGAAGAAGAAGAATCAAAAGAAGAAGCTGAAGAAAAGCCATCCAAGAAAGCTAAGAAAGAAAAGAAAGCCGACAAAAAGGAAAAAGCCGTACAATTTAACAAAGAATTAGAACAAGGTCCAACCACTCCATCTAAGAAAGAAAAAGAATCTCCAAAAGCTGCTGAGCCAAAGAAATTCCCAACCAAGACATTACCAGGTGGTGTCGTCATTGAAGACAGAACCACAGGTACTGGTCCAGTTGCTAAAAAGGGTCAAAAGGTCGGTGTCCGTTACATTGGTAAATTAAAGAACGGTAAGGTTTTCGATAAGAACACTTCCGGTAAGCCTTTCAACTTTGGTTTAGGTAAAGGTGAAGTCATCAAAGGTTGGGATGTCGGTGTAGCTGGTATGGCTGTTGGAGGTGAAAGAAGAATTATCATCCCAGCACCAATGGCTTATGGTTCCAAGAAATTACCAGGCATTCCAGCTAACTCAGAATTAACTTTTGATGTCAAGTTGCTTTCCATCAAATAAGTCTGAATATTTTGAAGGGGTCAATAGTTAATACTTTTGAGAAAAAATTTATGCGCCAGGAAAATTAAAAATTTTACAGTTACACATTCTATCCATCTATATATATATATGTATTGTTGTATATATACTTCATATGATATTTTAATACAAATTGATGGCTGCTTTTGCCATCAATCTACCAATATTGTATGCCATTTAAACATACTACATACCACGTATCACAGTGAAGACCCATTCAAGGCCCTTGATTATAACTTTTGTAGAAATCATGTCATCGGAAACCCGACGCGAAATGACAGAAGCACGAAACCCAACGGAACGAAGAAACGAGAATCTGTGGTGAGAGTGCTTTTTTAATGCAAATCTATCAGAGGAACGAAACATCTGACCAGGGCAAGAATGACAATATCATACTAAAATAGCTTCTAGCAACCAGTCGTTCTTTATTTAGCCATACGGTCAACCAGTTGATCTGAAACTTGTGTTTCTAAGTTATTAAGTGTTTCCACTTACTGTATCACCAATCGTTCATCAGAATTGGGACTTATTTCCTAAATCGTGAACAGGAAAAAAAAATATTTGCAGGCTATATTCAGGGTCTGCTCTTACAAGTACAGGTTAGATAAATTTCAATTGAAATACGACTGTGCTGTATCTCGTATTTGATTAACTACGCTTTGATCAGTACAAGGCCTCCTAGTGTTTTCTTTAAAGTCAGTCAGTTTCAATCAATCTCAAAAGAGACGTTATATACCTTCCAATTTTTTTTCATATAATCTGCCACGATGAGCTCCCTTATTACAATTATTCCTTCATACTTATCAAAAGCGTGTGCAAATCGTCCGATACATATAATTATCTTTGTTGGGTTACTTTCTTCATTTGCTTACTTGTCTGTTCTGGACTATTACGCTTCTACAAATGTTCAATTTGCAACTCAATCCGTGTCATTTTACCATCCTTCTGGATCATCAGACTATCAATCTTGGACGAAAATTGAAGATCCTGCGAAATATATACAGGCTGACCACTATGCCTTGACTCCTATCAAATTCAAAAGAACCAAAGATTTTGAGATTCCAAATGTTGACATTCTATATCAAGGCGTAGATGAAAATGAAAAGAATCTGTTGACTGAGTTTTCTAAAGTGGATGAAGTCTCTTCTTCTTTAACTTATATTACAGGACCAGACGGCGTTGAATGGAAAGCAAGACATTACCACAGAATTGGACGTTACTTCGAGTATTTCAAGGGATTATTTTTAAGAACCAAAAATTTAATTCAAGGTGCTGAACCATTCGATATTATTCTTGTTACTGTCGCATACGCTGCCATGTGGTTTACATTTATTCAATTATTTGTAGAGATGAAAAAGCAAGGCTCAAGTTTCTGGTTAGCGTTTGGATCAATTCTTTCTTCTGGATCTGCATTTTTGTTTGCCCTTGCTTTTACCACCCAGGTCTGCAACATTAGAGTCCCTTTTGTTTCATTAACTGAAGGTTTACCATTTCTAGTTTCCACAATTGGATTTAAACACAAAGTAGAATTCACTGAACCTGTTCTGAAAGCCATCAGTTCAAATGAAAATCAAGATGTTTCAGTTACTATCAGCAACGTTGTTCGTAAGCAAACTGCTTTGCCATTAATTAGGGATCACCTTGTTATTGCCATTTCTTTCTTCATTTGTACCATTTTAGCTCCAAATTTAGGTGGGCTATGCAATTTCTGTTATTTGTCCATTGCCATTTTGGTTTGTGATTTACTATTTACTTTTACTTTTTATGCAGCAGTTTTATCACTTAAAGCTCAAATCAACAAAGTCCATCAAACTTTAGCTTTGAAAGAAGCTCTTGAAGAGGATGGTATAAGTGCAGCTGTTGCTGAAAGTGTTGCCACTTCAAGTGAATCAAAGAACTTAATTTTCAATCACAACACTAACGTTATTTCCTTTAAAGTAGCTGTTGTTGCTGGCTTTTTAGGTTTTCATTTGTTTGCTTTAGGGACTTCTTGGTTATACGATTCAAGCATTGATGAGCCAGTTTCGATTATTCCATATGCGGCTGATACATTATCTAAAGCTGCGGCCAAGCATATACCAATCGGTCAGTTTGGTACCGTCGTTACAGTTTTGCCTGCTACAGTGTACAGTCCATCCAATTTCTTATTGAAATCAGAAGATCTCATCCTCGAGTTTTTCTCAATTATTTCTTTGTTAATTAGGGATCCTCTTGTAAGTAAATTCCTTTTTATGTTTGCTGGTATTAGCATGTCAGTCAATGTTTATCTATTGAATGCTGCAAGACATGTTACTGCTCCTGTTCTTTCTGTCAAGGCTCATCACGACAGCTCCTCAGCCGCCACAGCTGCTGCTGATAAAAAGAAGCTAAAAGCCGAACGTAAGAAGTCATTCAGTACTCCTCAACCAAGCACTCCAATCGTTGGAAGTGATGCCGTCAAGGAGGCTCAAATGGTCGAAGAAAGCTCAAGTGATAATGATCAAGTCAGTATTGCTGAAAGTGATAATCAATCAGAAACCCGAATTATTAAGATGCGCCCAGAAACTGAATTGATTGAAATTCTTAAGGCTGGTAATGTCAAAGAATGTAATAACGATGAAGTTGTCTCTTTAGTTGTTTCAGGTAAATTACCACTTTATGCTTTGGAAAAACAATTAGCTGACAAGACACGTGCTGTTGTTGTTAGAAGAAGAGCCATTGCAAGTCTTGCTGATGCTCCTGTTTTGAATACATCCAAATTGCCATACAAATCTTATGACTACGATAGAGTTTTTGGTGCTTGTTGTGAAAATGTTATTGGTTACATGCCAATTCCAGTTGGTGTTGCCGGTCCTTTAATCATTGATGGTGTTCCATATCATATTCCTATGGCCACTACTGAAGGTTGTTTAGTTGCATCTACAATGAGAGGTTGTAAGGCTATTAATGCAGGTTCTGGAGTCCAGACTGTTTTAACTAATGATGGTATGACCAGAGGCCCATGTGTTAAATTCCCTACTTTAGCGCGTGCTGGTGCTGCAAAGATATGGTTAGACTCAGAAGAAGGACAAAAAACCATGAAGAAGGCGTTCAATTCAACTTCAAGATTTGCTAGATTACAACATTTGAAGACTGCTATGGCCGGTACATTATTGTATATTCGTTTCAAGACTACTACTGGTGATGCTATGGGTATGAACATGATTTCAAAAGGTGTTGAGTTTGCTTTGAATCATATGGTAACTGAGTGTGGTTTTGATGATATGGATATCCTTTGTATTTCAGGTAATTACTGTATTGACAAAAAGGCCGCTGCTATCAATTGGATTGAAGGTAGAGGTAAGAGTATTGTCTGTGAAGCTCGTATTCCTGCTGATGTTGTTAAAAAGGTGTTGAAATCCGATGTTGATGCATTAGTTGAATTAAACGTCAGTAAGAATTTAGTTGGTTCTGCCCTAGCAGGTGCAATTGGTGGTTTCAACGCTCAAGCTGCTAATTTAGTTACTGCTGTGTACATTGCAACTGGTCAAGATCCTGCTCAAAATGTTGAATCATCCAACTGTATGACACTTATGAATAAATTACCAAATGGTGATTTACAAATTTCAGTCTCCATGCCAAGTATTGAAGTTGGTACTATTGGTGGTGGTACTGTTTTGGAACCACAAGGCGCAATGTTGGAATTATTAGGTGTTAGGGGTCCTCATCCAACCGAGCCAGGTTCTAATGCTAGACAGCTAGCCAAAATTGTCGGCTCTGCTGTTTTAGCTGCTGAATTATCCTTATGTGCTGCTTTAGCTGCTGGTCATTTAGTTCAAAGTCATATGATTTTAAATAGATCCTCCAACAAAACTCCTGATGGAAGTGTTGCTGCTGCCGCTCCTTCTCCTGCTCCTGCCACAACTGAAGTCCAGACTACTGAATCATCCAAAAATTTGAGCAAAGCTGATATGAAGAGGCTTGAAGAAGGTTCAAAAATTTGCTTAACATCATGAATTAATCAAATTTAACTTACTTTGCTTCCGGTTTTTTCCTTTTATTTCACAGTTATCCATAATCACTAACAAATTCACTACATCATAGATTCCCTTAATATTTGGTATCTCTTTGCATATTGTTTTGCTATGTTGCTTGCTATTATTGTACCATAGCAGCACATTTTTTTTTTCATCATGTTTTATCCTTTTTCATTAATTGTTCTATCGCTGCACTCACTCCAGCGTTAGAGTTTACTCTTTGTACAATTTGCTATTAAAAGTTTGCTATAGATTAGCCTGTTACTTAATTACTTACTATTATTGTATATATTGTTAACTCATAATATTACATATCCCATATTGTTATACGCCTCTCTCATACATACTCTCTAAATAGAACATAAAGGCTAAAAACTAAAAAAAGCTGCTTACAGTAGCCCCATTCATTTCTCCTTACTCTTTAATAAATTGTAATTTACGCCGGCTGCGGCTGTAGCCGTTGCTGTCTTGCTGTTGCACCTCGCACTAGCAACTCGGCGATCAGAGGGAGAAAAGTTGCAGTAGCGAAAAACTACAGGGATGGGTGGTGGAAAGTGCCCTAACCCTATCTAACTATCAGAAAACATAAAGCCGGAGACCCTTGGTGCGTCTGCAGGCATCAAAAGGGTATTATAACATACATAAGGTCGGTTGTTTGATAAATATAACTTACGGATCACGGCTTCGGATTACTCGTGCGCATTCTTCTCACTATCATGGTCAAGAAATCAAGCGTTAACCAAGAAACCAACGTCGGCACGGCATGGACTGATAGCACCTCTGATCCAGAATCTGCACCAACTTCAAAACGTAGAGCAGTGGCTTGTCGCCACTGTCATGCCTTGAAAGTGAAGTGTGTTCCTTTAGATGGAGATGATAAGTACGGTCCCTGTCAGAGATGCCATAAGGCTAAAAGAGAATGTATCATTGATCTCAATCAGACAAGAAAGAGAAAAGCTCCCGCTTCATCTTCAGCTTCGGCTAGCTCTCATGCTAACAAACTGAAGCAGCTAGAAGAACAAGTAGCGCAGTTATCCAAGATAGCTGCCAACTTACAAGAAATTAATAATCAACAAGCTCAGCAAATATTTGACCAAAAGAATGTAATAAGTTCTATGAATAACACCCCTTCAACTCAAAGTAAGTCAAGTCCCAGCCTTCAATCTTCTCATCAGCAGTATTACATGCCACCTCCAACTGCGGTGGGCAAAATAGACTCAGGCATTTTGAACCAGCAACAGCACAGAGTGAGAAACCTAAAGCTTCCACTAATTACTTCACCAGGACAAAATGAAACGTTTCAATCTTTACCAACGCAACAAATGAAAATGAACCCCCTAGCCAATCCCCAAGCACATATTTACGCTCCTATACTACAAGATTCTAATTCTCCACATTCCTTAAGCACAGTTTCATCAAAACATTCTGCACCATTAGGTGTTCAAGATTCTGCTTGGAATGGAACGCAAGCAAGAGTAGACCTTTTAAAACGTGATGTAGAAGCACTGAATGAACTCCAAGAAGAGTCATTTGCTAGCTCCTCCAATGAAATTGTGGCATTATCCGAAAGAAGATTTGAACTGATGGCAGAACAACTCGATCCTGCAAATTATGATATAATAGCCAAGGGCTGGTTCAGTGAAGCACAGTGTCAACATTTATTAGACTGCTTTGTCGCTAGAATTTTGCCTTGTTTCCCTTGTATTGAGATGCCTCCTAATCCAACCGTCCAACAAATTAAAGAAACTGAACCAATATTATTCATCACTATTATGAGCGTTAGTTGTCTTGTGCAGCCTGAGTCGTTTGATGTTTCATTAGATCTGCAAATGAAATTAGAACAGCTTGTATTGGAGACATTATTTAGAGAAATTTACGTTGTTGGTGCAAAAACATTAGAACTTTTGAGAGCAGTTTTATTATCAACGATATGGTACTCGTCAGCCGAACTTTTCCATCACAGAAGATATCACTTGCTAAATGTTTTGGCGGTTTCCATGGTTCAGGACTTGGGTCTCACGGGAAGACCTTACTTTTTTTATAATAGAGATGAGAAGACAGTACACAAGGGCGCCTCAGTGGACAATACACAAACTCTGGAATCCAAAACTTTAGTTTTAGTGGTATATCTTCTTTCAGTTTGCATTGCTCTTTTTCTAAGAAGAAGAATACCCGTTCAAGGAACTGATTACGTCAAGGAGTGTTGCTGTGAAATAGAAGGAATGGAAGATGAAAGATTTGTCAAGCTTGCTTTATACGCAAGATTGTCAAGTGTACTTGAAAAATCACACTATAATATTCATGCACCAGGTGAGCCAATAGCCATTGGTGATTATGTCAGTGGAAGACACAAGCATGCGATTAAAGAAATACAAGCTGAGCTAGATACAATAAGTTTCAAAATATTTCAGTATTACAGAAACGACGCTACCAATTTTAACATGTTGATGTCATTTTTTTACTCTGTCCAGGTTCATGTTCATGAGCCTGCGATTCATAGAATATTTACTGACAATAGCAAGCCTGCACTTGAAGAGCCTACAGAAATGCCTGATTTTCTCGTAGATAGTCTTGAGAAGTGCTCAGTGTCTTGTATATTTGCTTTGAAGCATTTTGGTAAGCTAGATAAGTCAGATATTGCAAATTTACCATTGTTTTTCTTATCTCGAATGATCTATACATCGGGAATATTACTGAGATTAAGGTACGCATCATTGCATGTTCCAATGATGGCCAAATTTGCATTTTTCACCAACGATGCAGTTGAGAGCATATACAGCTTACACAAAAAAGTTTACGAATGTTCCCAAGCACACCCCAGAAACCACTTCTTACTGAAAATGAGATTTGTTATTGGCTTATTCACACAAACGTATGCAACTCAATGTATAGCCATGTTAGAAACAGATAAAAATCAAACTTTCACCACAGATACGCATAACAACTCACAGATGCATAATCCCGATACTATCTCTCAACAGCACTCGCCATATGACTCTACAGTACCCACAATCTCCATTCAGAAAGACACGGAAGACAATTCATCGATGCATAACCCAGGGACACCTTTGGATATTTTATCACAAGCTGCTGAGCATCATGAAAGGCAATCTCAATCTCCTGGAGCTGCAGCAGGCTATCAACAAAACCATGATCAGCAGCAACAACATCAGTATCAATTGCAGCAACAACAACAACCACATCATCACCAGCAACAACAGCAACAACAGCAACAACAACTTCATCCAATCGCACATGTAGGTCACCCTGCACCCCTTTCACCCAGAAATATGGGGCATGGTGTGCTGCCTAATCAACAAGGAGCGGTAGGAGAAGCTGACCACCACCAAGAGGGAAGCAATTTACTAGGTTTTGGAATGCTGAACAACAGTGGAAAGGGTGGGGCTGGATACAATCCAAGAAAGAGTTTCTCATCGCATTCCGTGGTTGCAACGTCTCCTAGACTACATCCAGAGCTTAATGGTTTAGACGGTATTGATATGCAGTACTGGCTTTTAAATGACGAAGTTTGGAGTGATTTGCTTGTTCCCACCGAAGGCATGACGCAAGATAACATCAACAGTGCTTATAATGGTAGCAGTTTTGCTCCGAGAATCTAAGCACGTTATATTATATATTTTACTTACATAACAGTAGTTTAATACATGTATTTTTAGCTTTTTATTTTGATATACTCCATAAACTCAAGTTGTTACTTAAGAAAGTTTTTGTGATCTTCGAGGGAAAAAGTATGTGAGATAAATTTAATGATATATAATTCTCTTGTTTGTTAGATCCAGTACAATGCAAGAGGTCATTGTTGAGCGCAGAATTGGACAATCAATGAGCGGGCAGAAGATAGGGATACGGCAAGAGAAAAATAACATTAGTCGTTTTAGCCTTTTAGACATTCTTCGAATTGCTGGAGGGCTTCTACTTTTCAATGCTATCATATCATACTTGATAACGGGATCATCAACATGGGGTTACCAGGGTAAATATTTGGATTTAAGATATTATAATTACTTGATATCGTACCCATTTCAATCACATACGTATTCTGATGCAGACTTAAGTCGGTATAATGGTTCTGATATTAATTTACCTGTGTATTTAGCTATCAATGGAACGATATTTGACGTTACAGTTAAGCGAGAGTTATACGGAATTGGGGGTTCATATCATTTATTAGCTGGGAAAGATGCATGTCGTGTATTTGTGACTAGTTGCTTACACAAACCAGATGAGTATACGTATGACTTGCGTGGGTTGGATTCTGATGTTGCTCGGGAGAAAATCAATCAGTGGTACGAGTATTTTTATAACAACCCATTTTACTGGATAGTGGGTAAAGTGGTCCACGAGCCTGTTGTTGGCGATCCTCCCGAGTTATGTACTGGTATGGATTTCCCTTTTCATCAAGGCCGAAACTGATTTATAGTGATTATAATAATAATAAACTTACATGAATTTATGACTAATATAAAATAAGCAAAATCAGAATATTATTTTTTTTTTCTTTTAGAGTCCATATAAACTATTTAGAAAATAAACTAAAAAGAAACAAAATAATCAATAAATAACCCATAAAATAGTTAATATGAACGGGGAGAGGGTGAGTGAGATATGAAAGACAAAAAAGAAAAAAAAGGTACAGTAAAAACACAAAAGACAAAGACTATTCAACAAGTGGAGAGTAGTTTAAAGTACTCGCTCGTTCGTTTGTGAATAAAGTAGTATTGGAGACTAAAATAGAATAAATAATACAATATGATGATAGAATGAGAGAAGTCAAAATTTTTCCAATTATTTGACAGAGACGATACCTTGCTCAATCATGGAATTGATTGATGAAGTAATGGAATTTAAAGTTGCTCTGGTAATTGATTCACTCATACCGATACCCCATTTAGAAGCGCCTGATGGTGTCGATAATAAAATATATGTTGCAGCTTTGGTATTGGAACCGGTACCAACTGAGTGTTCGGAATAAGTGTCGACTTCTAATTCAATGCCTGTGACTTGTTTGATTGCGTCTAAGAAGGAAGAAATTGGACCATTACCATGACCCACGACGTTGATGGATTTACCATTGACGATGATAGTGGCATCAATAGAGACATCATCTTCATTTGGACCTCTCTTCAATTGACAGTCACCAGTCTTGATGCTAGAGTAGAAGCTGTTGTCTAAGTTATAGTTTGATTTCAACAAGTTGATAATTTCTTCGGATTTAAGTTCACGACCTAAAGAATCAGCTTTTTCTTGAACAATTCTAGAGAAATCGATTTGCATACGTTTAGGTAAGTCCAAACCTAAAGATCTTTGGATAACCCAAGCAGCACCACCTTTACCAGATTGAGAGTTAACTCTGATAACAGCCTCATAATTTCTACCAATATCTTTTGGATCTAAAGGTAAGTATGGAACTAACCATCTCAGGTCACCTTGAGATTCTCTCTTGGATTGAGCAAGGAAACCCTTCTTGATGGCATCTTGATGGGAACCAGAAAAGGCAGAGACAACTAAAGAACCACCGTATGGGGCTCTGCAATGAACTGGGATCTTGTTACCCTTTTCAACAACGTCAATGATGGATTCGATATCAGAGAAGTCTAATTCCGGGGAAACACCATCAGTGTACATGTTTAATGCAATGGTAATTAAATCGACATTACCAGTTCTTTCACCATTACCAAAAAGACAACCTTCAACTCTATCAGCACCTGCTAATAAACCTAATTCAGTAGCAGCTACACCAGAACCACGATCATTGTGACAATGTAAGGAGATGATGACACTATCACGGTCAGAGATGTTTCTTGAAAAATATTCGATTTGATCAGCATACATGTTTGGAGAAGAAACTTCAACTGTTGCAGGCAAGTTAAAAATTATTGGGTTTTCAGGGGTTGGTTCCCAAGCGGCCTTAACAGCTTCACAAATTTCCAAGGCGAATTCAACTGGAGTATCACTAAAACATTCTGGAGAGAATTGGTAAGTCCACTCAGTAGCTTGTTGGGATGGGTCGTCTTTAGTTAATGATCTAACTAACTTAGCAGTTTCAACTGCTTTTTCGACAGCTTCTTTTTGTGACATGCCAAAGACAACTTCTCTGAAATTATCAGAGGTAGCTAAGTAAGTATGAACTGTAGCTTTCTTAGCACCGGTTAATGATTCAACGGTTCTTCTAATAAGATGTTCTCTAGATTGCACTAAACATTGGATTGAGACATCCTCAGGAGCATTCTCCACTGCGTATCTGGTGAAATCGAAATCAGTTTGGGAAGCTGAGGGGAAAGACACTTCAATTTCTTTGAAACCAATTTCAATTAATTTATGGAAATATTCTTTCTTTTGTTCTACTGACATGGGATCGGGTAAAGATTGATTACCATCTCTTAAATCTGTGGACAACCATCTTGGAGCTTTTTCAATCACTTTATTTGGCCATTGTCTATCGGGTAATGAGACACCTTTGAATCTTGAGTACTTGATAGAGGGATCTTTGAGCATATTGCTCCAAGCGCCCTTGGAGGACTTCTGGAAAAGAGCTAGAGTCTGTTTAAACATAGCTGCTGAAGTATAAGTGTTTGATACAAGACACACAAATGAAGTGAACTAGCAAAATGGAGGAAAATCGTCAAAGAAAAGAAGAAAGTGGAGTATGAAATATATATATAAATTTTATGTAACCTATTTTCCAGCCTGCGTTTCCAAGTAGGCTGGTTAACTAAGCGAGTAGTGTTACAATAACTGAAAATTTGAAAAATTTTTGCTTTCTTTTGGCGCTGTCACTGGCGGCTTCGAGAAATCTTTAAAATTTTACCGGGCGGTGTAATTGTGTCTGTGTATGTCATTTTTCTCGTGTAACAGATAGATATATACATATATAGATACATCTATAATACACTATCTATAATACACTATCTATATATGATATATAGTATATAATATATAATGCGTACACAGTATTTGTATACAGGTGAGGAGACTTCTAGTTAACTGGAAAGCGAACAGTATCTCTCACGAAGAAGCCTGTTTAGAGTCCAGAAGATGGATGAATGAGGGGAAATCACTAGTTAAGAGCACGGCAGAGCACTGAGTAGTATGAGTAGAGTAGTACGTGAGTGTGTGAGTATGCGAGTATGACTGATTTTTCTTGCTTTTGTATGGCAGAAGCTCGCGATTTGGGCAGCTGCGAGGGGGTGTTGATAGCTCATTGCTTATGGCGGCGCGTCGATTGTGGGGTAGCTGGTGGTGGTGGTGGTGGTATTATATCAATGTTTCACACCCCTTGTGCAGTCTATTTATTGCTTACTTATCTTATGTTAATGGTGAATACCTATATATGTTTATGTATGCCCATGACTCACCCACACTTGGTGAGAAACTCAATAACTGTCTGAACTAACTGGGGACTGTAATCTACAACATCGCGTCGTTTATGCTTTGTTAAACTAGGTGAATGTACCTCGGGATTATATTTCTCTACCCCGTGAAAATTGTGATCTGCTCCATTGATGAATTTCAAATGGTTCTTATTCCCATTCCTATCCAATGTAGATTTATAAATATATGCGTCTTCTAACGGTATTATTGTATCTTTTGAACCATATATGCTTAATATTTCAAATAAAGGATTTAAATTACCGAGAATTTTTTCATCCATTTGGTAACTTATCAAACTCTGGTATTCTTCAACGCTAATCCATTCATTATTAACTTCACGTTTTCCATGTCTTAATTGTGTAGTGTAGTAGCCTTTATCTTGATCTAGATTAGGGTGCTGTTTAATTAATCTTTCATACAGTCCCTGGCCCCTAAACCTTCCTGCACAATTGATAAGTTTCATGTCTTGTGGTTGGTGTTGTTGGGGTAACTTCTTTGAGATAACGTATTCAAACATGGGCAAAACTCCCCTCGAGTGTCCTATGATAGCCTTTATCACTAACCCTAATATCACTTCACCATCTTGACTACCAGACATTTTTACACTGTTGTTTGAGTCAGTAATGTAATCAATAACATGAGTTAAATCAATCGTGTCTTGTAAAATTGTTCGAGGACGAAAGCTTGCAGATGAATCTCCTGAGTTCCTAAAATCAAAACGCAGTGAAAACAATCCAAGTTCCAAAGAAAGTTCTTTGGCTAGTTGTTTATGATAACAATAATCTTTGTGTCCTGCTGAACCATGCATCATAATTACTACTTCCCTTGTGTGAGGTTTTGTTGTAGTTGAGTTTAACTGTGATCTTGGAGGAATGCCCAATGTGCATGCTACGTACTGGTTGGGGGAATCACAATTTGGATCATTTATCGGTATCTTGAAATCCACTTCATTATAATGCCCTATTTCCATGTTCATTAACTGTATACTACAAGCACAAGCACACGAAATACATTAATTGATATAGGAAATCTAGTAAATACAGTTTGATCTGATAACTGAATACATACACCAATATTTTGTGATTTTCATTTCGCTGTTAGATTTTTTTATTCTCGTGATAAGCGGCTTTTAACTGTCAGTCTAAGTGTTTTATTTGTTAAGTAGTTAAATTATAATTTCTTTAAATAGGTTGTACAACATTAGGGTAAACTATTTAATATATAGTAATAGCGAACATTAATTTTATTTCGGTAATATAGTATACATAATTTGGAATACATAGCTTTTGAAAAAATCACACAACTCTTTTAACTTTCCTTTAAATCGATGTTCAAGCACTCTTCAATATCATTCAAACTCTCATCAACTTCAACTAATGGAACATTAGACAATTTAGAAACCAATTTTCTGTAATTATTAATCACTTCAGTATTCTCTGAAGCATCTGCATAAATCGTTACTAATTCATCAACTGTTTTGCGTCTAATTAATTGTAGTTTAATTAATTCCAGAATTTTTGTGATTGAGCTGACGTTTAATTTAGATGGACTCAAACTATTATTTGAATTTGGGTCATTTGAGGCAGATGCAACTATATCCGACTCACGTTTGGAAACAATAGTAGCTAGATCTTTAGCCTGTGATCTTTCAATTAAATTTCTTAAAGTGTTTGTCTTTTGAAGGTACATTTCTTCGACGTTGTTTAATTCTAGATTGATCTTCTCTACTTGATCATCTTGGGTTAATTCCAATGGTTCTTCTTCGCCAACGTCAACATCCACAACGTCATTATCAAGATCATGATCAGGTCTTTTGTTTTCGTCATTAACGATTTCCTCTTCTTCTTTTTCTTCTTTATCATCAGTTGCTGTGACTGTAGTTGCCTCAGTTTCTAATTCTCGTGTGGTAGGACGACTACTAGACTTACTGCCTCCAGTATTCTCATCCTCACCACTTCCATTATGATTTATGTTTTCTTCCATGGCTTCCTTCTTCACATTTTCCAAATCACCAGAGCTCTTGATTATACTCTCGACTATTTCATCAATATCTTTCTTATACTTCAAAATATCCAGATCCATTTGCTTTAAAATATTTTTCAATTCTACAAGATCGTTGTTTTTTGAAAGTAGTTCTGTGTCAAAAGAGTTGGACAAATCATTCAATTTATCAAATAATTCAGTAGATCTTTGATTCACTTGCATTGCTGACTCAGAGTAATGAGGTGTACTTAAATAATTTGTTCCTGTGTAATATTGACTATAATTCAACAATGGTGGCTGTGCATGATGGTGGTAACTTGGAAGGTAATTATGATGATTGTAGATTGAATTTGAGCCTAAGATAGAAGGAGATTTCAAAGAGTGTGACATAGGTGAGGTGGATTGAGAATTAGGAACGTATCCTGGTCCAAGACTTGGATTGAATGGTTTCATGATTAATGTATTATTGTCATAAGTGGCTTGAGTGTTAGCTAATTGATTATGAATAGGATGTTGATGTTGATGTTCATGTTCATGTTCATTTTGCTGATGATGATGGTGTTGATGCGTGGCTTCGTTCAAATGTGCGTTTTGCTTATATAAATAATCTGAAACATATTCATTCTTGTTATTTGGAATATCAACTCTAGCATTATAACTTAATAATACTTTTATACATTTGATAGCATCATTATGAGCAAATAAATGGAATGCAGTATTTCCTTGTGAATCCTGATGATTTATAAAATTGATTATCCTTTCAATTGGAGTAATATTCTCTGCTATTTTAGTTAATAAAATCTCAGTATAGTATCTAGCTGATGGTAAATTAGCAGATGATACAGTAGCCATAGCAATATGATGCAATATGGTTCTTCCATGTGAGTCTGAATCTAATATCGTATCATTCAATAAATCTAATAACTTGGCAAACGTTCTTCTTGTATATGAATTAGTATAAATTACTGATCTCATGATTGGAACTTGACCTTGGTTATTCAATGCTCGGAAATTACAATCACGAGTTAATAAGGCATCACACATCTTCAAATCACCCATAGCACAAGCCCAATGAAACGTGGTATTCCCATCTTTATCAATCACTTGATTCAAGTCAAAAACTGTAGGTATAGTAGATGAAGGGCTTGATAATGTTGGATCAGTTATAAAATCAGGAATCTTAATATCATTGTTCACTGTTATTCCATCACCTGTAGATAAGAAATATTCTAATAATTTTTGAGTATAAATCTTATTGATATCATTGATTTCATCCACCGAGTCTAATTTGTTATCGCCTGAATGAGATAATCTACTGTTATATGGAGAGGACGACTTGTCTAAATGGGGGCTAGTATTGTTTAAGGAATTACTATTAGCACCACCATTATTATTCAAGTTATTATTAATTTTGTAAATATTGACTTTCTTATTTTGTTGACGTTGTAATGCATTATCTAAATCAGTATCGCTCATAAAATCAGAAGATAAAGAAGAATCATTTACATTTGATTGCACTTGTTGTAATTGTTGGGATTGTAAGTGACTATGTTGTTGATAATGAGGTAAATATGCATTATTACCAATGAAATTTGTGTTCATTAAATGTTGATTATGCGGATGGCCTACCATATTGTGATAATGGTTCGTATTGTTGCTAAGCGGTGAGTGTCCCATTTGTTGTGTTTGCTGTTGTTGTTGTTGTTGCATAAGCATAAGATGATGTTGTTGATTTTGCAAATGATGGTTTTGGTTCTGCTGTTGGTGATGCATCAATTGATCATCTGAGTCATCATCAAAATCATCAGAATCATCATCATCGTCGTTGTCATCACCACCACCACCATTGCCAATGCTCATGCCATTCATTGGCTTGTGTAAGTATTGTGCTTGCTTCTGTATTTCATTTTGCTGGCTCGTTGTTGCGTTAATTGATTTAGCTTTGGTTTTTCTCTTTGTTTGTTTGGATATATCAGATTGCGATCTTTTCAAAGTTGAAGTTGGTTGTGCTTTTGTGGGTGTTGGTGCTATTATTCCACTTTTGTTAGAAGAAGAAGAAGAAGCAGCAGCGGCAGCGGCGGCAGCGGCTTTCCTTTGAGAAGTTTTAGTTATTTTATTTGGATTTGAAGCATGATGATGTTTTGGAGCTGGAGGAGGAGAATTTGAACCACCAGAGGATCTATAATCGAATAAAGGTTTTAATTCATCTAATACATTAAATTCAGTGGCTAATAATTGAGCTTTTTCCATCGGTACCCAAGTACCTTGGTATTTACCATAACCACCTTGAACTTTTTCATGAGTACCTATTTGTACATCTTTTTCCAATATTCTTGTTCTTTTAGCCTTTGGAAAATCAGCAACTTTTAATATATGTGTTGCATTAATCCAACCATCTTTTTTTCTTCTCATTACTGAGGATTTTGGGTTTATGAATTCATAAACAGGTACTCCTGAATATACTGCAGAGTATAAATTGTCTGGATGCATTATTTATGATTTATGTGAGTATCCAATTGATTATTGATTAGCTGATTAAATAACTTAAGGACATGAAATATTGGGGGAAATATTGCGGATAGAGGGGAATTGATGCAGTGGAAAGGTGAAATGGAATTGAATTAAGACAGTGAATTCAAGAGAAGGGTAATAATAGTAAGAATAAAATACAAATGAGACAATATAGTACAACGATGGATGATAAAAAGGATAAAAGATTAATTAGTTAATCAGTTGAATTTGAATTGAAAATAGGTAATCAAACTAGAAACCCGATGGAGATAAAGGTCAATTGGAGTATGTTTGATTGATAAAGACTCTTAAAAAGAAGATAACACAAGCCTAAATTGACTAATTGAGTATCAATAATGTATATATATAAATAAGATGTATAAGGTGGTAAGACAAAAGAAGGTGTGAGTGATAGGTAAGGATGAATTATTAGAAATGAAATTAGAGTAGGACCTATTAGATGATGATTGCAAATACCCTTGATGGAATAGAAAGGGCAGGTTACAGATGCCGTATAGTATAGTGTGAATTAAGTAGTGAAGGAGTATATGATATAAATTAGATTAATTACAACAGACTGTGCTGCACCACTCTAGTACTAGTACTACCACTCTTAGATTTATTATTGTATTGTATGCTCTACTATAAACAGACTATCAAAACCTTCTCACAGTGTTGTAGTAATTAACAATTTCATTTCTATGATAGTCGCGTCGATTTACATTTAAATAAAAAAATTGTAAATTTGGCAGTGGGGGTAACTTATTAGACATGACATTGACACATGTTGTACTAGTTAGAGCAAAGCACAGTAGTGTACGGGTGTGGAGCAGTTTTTATTTCCCTTTTGTGTGTGTATGGAGAGAGGGAAGTGGGAAGAACGCGTCGAGTAGTGGTGGTGGTGGTGGTGTCACTGTTTTTTTTTCGATACACGCTGGTGTTGCTAGAGTATTATGTCCTTGGGGCAGTAGCGTGCATGCTGTCTGTATGGTCCCAGTGTCATCACACATGTATATACATGGGAAGAGGGACACTGGTATGGGCTGCGTTATTGAACATTTTTGTTTGTATTTACCCAGCCGCCCTTACGTAAGCGCGCGTATGGTAAATAATAGGGTGGAGGAAATACGTGTTTCAGAATTGTACCTTTTGCAGTAATAATAGCTGGAAATCGTCTGTCTACCCAAGGAGCTAATTATGTGTCTTTTGCACCATGTTGGCTACCTTTTGTGTTTCTGCTAGTAAGAGAGTCTCTTGATTTTAAGAAGTCTTGCCTCATATTCCGCTGCTACTTTGCTCCTTCTTACTTGGTTTTGTGTGTCGTGTCCAATCGTGGTGTGTTCCTGTTGTTGTCTCGTGTCTTCTGACCATGTCACAATTAATCACGTCAAGCTCTCAAAGCGAGACCTTGTCTTCAAACACGAACATGCAGAATAATAACACCTCTTCGAATAAGCTAACAACACACGATAACTCGTCCAACTCCTCTTTCAACCTCTTATCTTCTTCATACCTGAACTCCAAGAGAAAATCAATGGTTATCTCTCCTTCAACTATTAACTTTGGTACCACCACGAATACCGAAAACTTTTATACTTTGAAAAATGAACTTAGAAAATCACATGTTAAACCCTCTGATGATGCCCTGGTTGTTCCTACTTTAGTCCACAAATGTTGCCAGTTGATTAAATCATCCGATCCAGTGGAAGGTATATTCAGAATTAATGGCTCTGTACGTAAGATTAAAGAAATCGAATCAAAGATTAAATCTGTAGGAATCGAGAATTACGAATTCGAAAATACCAAACTGGCTGCTGAAGAAGAACAACAACTTGGAAGTAATTCGAATAATATTTATGATGTAGCTATGGTTTTGAAAAGATGGTTAAGTAATTTGGAAAATGGGTTAATTACTCATGAAGTTAATGTACTTTTAAAATCAAAGGGAACACTGACAACTAATGAAATCATTGATTATCAACCGTTAAAAGAACTACCTTTGGAAAATATTCATTTATTCATATACATTTTACAATTCCTCAATTATTTAAGCTCTAGTGAAGAAATTATTAAAATTACCAAGATGACAGCTAATAATTTAGCCAAAATTTTCCAGTTAAGTTTTTTCAAGAGTGATGACTTAACTAGTTTAAACCCTTTACTTATGGCCTCAAATGCTTCAATTCATTCTCCAGTAACACCAACATCACCTGCTGCTACCGGTGCTGGTGCTGCTTCAACTGATGACTTATTAGAGAATTATAAGAATAACGAACTATTCTTAACCAATTGGATCGATAATGCAAATACCATAGTTGACCTTCTATATCCATTGATATCTACTGAAGCAAGTAAATCCCAAATGGAAACCTTATTATCTCAACCATTATCACCAATACGTGAAACCGGTTCTTTTATACAAAGACAAAATTCAAATGGTTCTAATGTTTCTCTTGATGTAAAGAAAAATCGAAGAAAATCATCAATAATGTCAGGTTACAGATCTTTATCTACTGCTTTATCATCTCGTGGATTGTCTTCAATATTAGGCTCTCCTAATACTTCAGCTGGAGGTAATGTGAACCATAGTAATGACTGTGATGGCACTAGTAATATCAATAACAATGGAAGCGATGATGATTTCCAATTTGAAAACAGAAGAATAGTTTCTGATCCAATTGTTTTAAAAGACGAGTTCACCGTGCCTCAATTACAGCATACTCCATCAGCAAGTAAAAAATTGAAAAGAAGATCATTGAACTGGTTTTCAATGAACCAAAGTGCTCCAAATCTGGAAAAACAAGATACCCAATCATCAAGATCAACAACAGCAACAACAGAAAAAAGTAATGGTAATGCTATGCCTAAGTCCAGGAAAAGGTTAAGTTTGAACCTGGACTTATTAATTAACAACAGCGGTGGTAATACTCATGTCAAAAGAAATATTTCATCCCCTATTACTATGACCAAAGGATCCGCTACAGCTTCTAATATAAGTTATTCTACTGATGACTTGAGATTATCTCAGTCTCTTGCTCCTCCTTCAGGTATAACTTCTCATGAGAATGATAGTAACATCAGTCTGATAACTAGTGTAGCTTCATTTGTCGATGAACACAATCAGCATAGGACACTTACCAGAGAAACTGAAGCTTTCAATACAGAACAACAAACAGATGAAGAAAGTCAAGATGCAGGTAATACCACAACTACAACCGTGATTTTGACTGATACGACAACAACTACAGATACAACTTCTTCTCCATTATCAATTTCAGAGAATGATGTTTCTGCTAAAGCTGATAATTCTGTAGAGACTACAAATTATACTTTTAAAGATTCTGAAGATTCTAAAAATACCATCGATATTCCTGTAACATCTACTTCTCTATCTGACTCAAGCATGTTGACTTCTTCTAACACTCCTAAATCCGATACTACTACTCCACGTAGTACTAATGTCGTAGTTGAACAAACTAGGTTACATAAAGTCACGGAAGATGATAAACCAGGGAAGTTACAATCTACAACAAAACCTGCTGGTGGTTCTTCAGGAAAGAAAAAGGAGAAATCTAAACTTGCTAGAATGTTTTCTGTTCGTTTAGGTTTATCAAAAATGACAACCTGAGTCGGTCGGTATGTTTGTCTTTTATCTACAATGATGAAATTTTAGCTTATTTAATTATTTATTTGACTGTGTAATTCTAATGGTTCTTATTCAATTATATCTATCATATATACTCTTCGATTGCAAGAATATAAAATCAAGGAAACAGGAGTTAAGAGGAACAGCAACTCAAAAAATGGCAAAGGAAAAACACCAAAACACTAAGCACTAAGCAAATTCTAATCACCGAAGTTATCACCTTCCTACTAACTACCGTGCTACATTTCTAGAACTGCTCTGCACTCCACAGTTTTGATCAATTAATCAATTGTGCTCAATTTCTCGCTTTTTTCGACGTACGCGAAAAACGGTTATTGAAAGCTCGTACAATAATATACTTTACTTCACAAAGCTTTATTGTCCAGTTTCTTATATTTATACACTACCACACATTAAATTGGCCATTGAATAATTGATCTCTGATGTCACTAGTTGTGTAATGTATGGGCAAGACAAAAAAAATCAGTAAACTGAAACATCAATTTAAATTTCAAGTATAAATTTTATAAGAAAGGGGTTTTTTGTACTTATACGTAAATGCGATTAGATTACTACAAGGCCGTGACGATCAAACGCACACTTTTATTAATTAAAATTAAAGTTTACGTATACTCAATACCTCCAACCACGCATTGACGGCAGTTCAATTTCAAGGAGCGCCTGTGTGAAATGTGTTTGTGTGTAAGTGAGTGAGTGTCAGCATATGTGCAAATTTGTAAACTGACACAGAACACAGAGCTTGCATGTCTCTCTCTCTCTTTTTCCCACTAAGAGATTATAGAATGCGAAAGGGTCTTGATATTAATGTATGTATACGAGGCAATTGGCCAATTGAATTGCTTGACACTTGGTGAGTTGCTTGTTCAAGAGATTAGATGTAATCTCTTATCTCTATATTACATAAACAGCTTACATTAAACTAACTTTTACTCAAATTAATTAGCCACAAAGCACACAACTAAGAAAATTTTTCTTTGATATATGCCCAATTGGGAAAATTGTAGCTGAACAAATGCTCGAGATACAAACAATAATGCACGAAAATCACAAACCAGTTTTATTGTTTGCAAATTGGACAAGGGAATGAATCAATAAATAAATAAATCAATGTTTAGCAGAGTGCCTTTTGGTTACTTTGATCGCCGGTGCTGCTGGTGTGTCAAAAGACAAAAGAGAGTCTGTATCTATATACTGTGTTTGAAAGCCAAATCAGAAATGGCTCTATAAGACATACATGTCTGTGTGTATACTTCTTCTATACGCGTAACAGCGAAAAGATGCTCCCCGCCCAGGCCCAAACTCACAGGGGCTGGTGGTAAAACTCGCTATCGGGAATTTTAGCGCATGGCTTCTCGCTCTGAGGCGACCAATTTAGATGGTTGTGCGTTCATCGTTCTTTGGTTCGCCTTGGGCAGCCCTGAGCTGTTGATTGGGGCATGCTTCTGGATATTCTGATCATGAAGTGATCTGCTTTTACAGGGGGTAAAATGGTTGACCACACCGAATGACTTAATCTTCCAATTTGTGCTGGTGATTCATTTTTCTTTCTCTGCATGTTGCTCAAGGTGGTTATTGTAAATTTGTCAAAAAAAAGAAGTAGCCTCAATGAAGTCCACAGAACCCAAAGCAGTGCGTTTATCAAATAATCATGTACCTACAGCTAGTTTCATGCAAGTAATTTGGACGTACTGATAGTTAATGTATGTATGGCTTCATGCAGTTGTGTGCTTCATTTTTTATTTTTTTTCACTGTATAATTCATATTGGGCGTCTAAAGTATTTCCTAATACGTTATTTTAATTCAATCTTCTATGCCTTTAAAATTAATTAAATTTGCTTCCTTCATTCATGTATTTGTTTCTTTTCTATTGGGCGCTTTTGAAAGTGTTCCTTTGTATTAAAGCTTCTTTTCGTTCTACGGGTGTCCCACATTAAGCCTTCTTAAGGTTTTTACTGTATTGTCTACGTTTTCCACCTAATTTCGCAATCTGCATTAGCTTTATAAGTATTTCATGAACTGCAGCTTTTTGCAATTCCTGCCACTTTCTTCTTTTTTGAGGCCTTGATCTAAGTTATATAACACATATATATCTATATGTCTATATAGTGTTTTTTTTTGTTATTATTAAACAATATGATGGTACAGAAAGAACTACCAGAAATTCCTGATGACACTTTAACTCAAGAGGAAATCAAGCTAGTTAAATTCTCATGGGAGAAGTCCTTAGTTCCTGATAAATCACATCCTGATATTAAACCTTTCTCGACTGTTATTAACTCTGAACTTTTTTGGAGTCAAATCACTGAGATTATAATGGCACATGACGCTTCTCTTGAAAGAGCCATACCTTCAGTTCAAAATTTGACTATAATATTCTCGGGTATATTCAAATCATTAATGACAAATTTAGAAGATTTACATAGTATGGATGAGTTTTTAGGATGTCTTGGAAGAAAACATATAAGAGTCTTTGATTTAGATGCTAATTATTTTCAATTACTCGGTATGGCCTTTGTTGATACTATTGAAATCTTTTGCTATCCATCAACTGACAAGTTCAAAATTTTTGATATTTGTAAAGTATGGGGTAAAATTTTTGCTTTCTTAGCCAATACTATGGTTGCTTATGGTGAAAATGATGAGTATCTTTCCAATGATTTTATAAATGACCCAATTCATGCTCAACGTTCTTTCGTCATTTCAAGTTCAACCACTGGTGGTATGAACAAAGCTGGTATAAATAGGAAAATCATAGAAAATAATAATAACCAACTCAAGCTTATTGCAGAGCAACAAGAGTTACAAAGGCGTATAAAAGAAGAAAGAAAAGCAGAGAAAGAAAGAAAAGAAAAGGAACATGAAAGACCATCGCCTTCTTCATCCATACCACCATCATCATATTCTCCTGGTGCTACTTCGTCAGCTGGATTTGGATTTTTCTTCTCTTCAAGTTCAGTCAGATCAGGTGGAAATTTTGATCCTAGGTTGGAAGCTAAGGCAGCAAGTCAAAGAAGAAATCACTATGAACCTCACTCTCCAAGACCTTCTAAGAGTAAGCAAGACGGCTTACCTGTTCAATCAGGCCAGCAACACCAAAGATCTGAAATCTCTCCAAATTCTTCACCCAATTTATCGAAATCGCAAGCAGCTTACCACAGACAGTCACTTCCAACACCACCTCATACACCACCTTCCTCGAGCTCACATGACTCCAATTCCATCCACTCTGGATCTAGTGGTGAAACTCTAGTCTCCAAAAATGCTCCTACTAAAAAGAAGTCAAAAAGATCTTTCAATATCAGGCTTGCAAACTTCTTGACCACTTATTGAGAAATTCGTTTGCATTTATAGTATGTTCTAGCCACTGCCCGCACGCCCATTTATTTATCGAACAAAATATTTCCGGATACTTTAAGTATGTAAGTCTCCTTTATCTTCACTTACATATATATACATATATGCTTTTTCGAACACACATCTCCCGTATACGTATTCAAATAAACTAAATAAACCTGGGTAAACCAAGTAAATGAACTAGAGCCCCCACATACAGACTAAACCCGCAGCACCAAACACAGATCGACGCGACTTCAAGAAAGAAAGAGGTGAAGAGAAATATATAAGCTTTGAGCTCGAGTGAGTGGGAAGGATGGGTGGGTGGGTCATTTTTACTCTAGCTTTTGTCATGCATCTACGTCTTCACACAATATATAGGCATCGTTTCGATCTGTCTTTTTAAACACTTCTACACAGCTTAGCATAACCTAGAGCGCTTTTGTTGACTACGCCAGACTTAGCGTCCACTGAGACATATCATTTCTGCGGCGCTTCTTTTACATTTTTGATCTTGATACTACAAGTTGCAGGAACTTGGAGGTGAGATTTGATTAAAGACATAAAAAGCTTTACTTCAAAGCGGAGATCTGCTTCGTTTTGAATCAAAAAAACATTATATTTGCATTATATTTGCATACCGGATATAAGTTATTAGTTTCTACAGAACGAACATTATACGCATTTTTACATTTACATTATTAGAACTCTAACAAACAAAAAAAAGCAACGGATCATATATCAAATTAGCAGGGCAATACTTTTTATTTTTTTTATTTTCTAAACAAAGATGTCTACAGATACATCCGATACAACGGAGAAAAACGCTGTGTTGACGGATACACAAATTTCAAACTCACAGCGAAGTGATACCACCACTACAACAGCAACTAACGTACAGAGTGATCTTCCGTCAAAGAATTCTAAGATACAGTCTGATTCCATGCTCCAAATTTCAACGTATGACTCAAATGACTTACCGAACTACGACGTTAACAATAACACAGAAACACAGAAAAAAGACACTAGTGATAACCAAAACATTAATGATAGCGATCAGCGGGATTTATTACATGAAAATGCTATTGCTGATCAAACAATAGGACATAGCAGTGGTAACGAGTTATACAATTTATTAACACATGACCAACACTTGACACGTTTACAGCCGCAATTTGTTTCTACGCAAAGTCATCAGGAGAATAACAAAGATGTTGGGTATATGCTTGATAGTAGCTCACATGACCATGCATACATAAATAATAATATTACTAATAACAATGTTCAACATGATAGGCGGATAAATAGACTGACTAAAGAACAACAAAGCAGATCGTCCATTATGGCTGTCTTGGTCGGTATATTAACTGCTGTTGGTGGATTTCTCTATGGATATGATACAGGTATTATTAATGGTATGTTAGAAATGGATTACGTCAAGACACATTATGCAGGTAACCACGTAGCTTTTACAGCTTCTGAGACTGCTATTATTACAGCTACATTATCGATTGGTACATTTGTTGGTTCATTATGTGCACCTATAACTTCAGATAGGTTTGGAAGAAGAAAAAGTATTATTGGTTGCACCTCTGTATTCTTTTTTGTTGGTGTTTTAATTCAAACGATAAAAGCTGATATTGGACATCTATGTGCTGGTAGATTCATTAGTGGATTTGGTGTTGGTACGATCTCGGCCATTATTCCACTTTACCAAGCTGAAGCATCTCCTAAATGGATCAGAGGTTCAATTATTTCATTTTATCAATGGGCTATCACTTGGGGTTTATTAGTCTCTAGTGCTGTCACACAAATAACCCATAAAATTGATGATGAAAGGTGCTATAGAATCCCAATTGCCATTCAATTTGTTTGGGCTTCATTTTTATGTTTTGGTATGTACATGTTACCTGAATCTCCAAGATTTTATGTGAAAAAGGATAAATTAGATGATGCGATCATATCATTGTCTAGATTTAGAAGGTTACCCATTAATGATGAAAGTTTAATTGAAGAATTAATTGAAATTAAAGCCAGTCATGATTACGAAATGAGTTTTGGAGTATCGACTTTAATTGATTGCTTTAGGTCTTCTCCAAGTAGAGTTAGACAAGGTAAAAGAATGATGACTGGTATGGCTTTGCAAGCTTTACAGCAATGTTCAGGTATTAATTTCATTTTTTATTATGGTGTTAATTTTTTCGTTAGAGCAGGTGTTAATAACTCATATTTGATGTCATTTATCACTTATGCAGTTAATGTTTGTTTTACTATTCCTGGTATATTATTAGTTGAAATCATTGGTAGAAGAAAATTGATTATAATTGGTGCCGCAGGTATGACTGTTTCTAACTATGTTATTGCCATTGTTGGTTGTACTACAGACTCCATTATTGCAAATAAAATAATGGTTGCATTTGTATGTTTATTTATTGCTTTCTTTGCAGCTACATGGGGTCCATTAAGTTGGGTTTTGGTAGGTGAAATGTATTCACTTTCAATTAGACAAAAGGCAGTTTCAATTACAGCGGCTACAAATTGGTTAGTGAATTTTGTCTTTGCATATTCTACTCCATATTTGATTGATTCAGGTACTCATACAGCAGCTTTAGGTGCCAAGATTTTTTTCATTTGGGGCTCTTTGAATTTAACAAGTTTTTTCTTTGCTTATTTCTTTGTTTATGAAACTAAAGGATTAATGTTAGAAGAAATTGATGAATTGTTTAAAGTTTGTAAATCTGCCAGATTTTCAGAAGATTTTAAACCTGGTTTAATCAATCATGATAGTTTGAACGATTATACTAATCATGGAATTGTCCATGATCAAAATGATGGTAGTTTGATTAGCGAAAATAAGTTTTACAATGGAGATTATAATAGCAATGAAAATCCGATTACTCCAACTACTAATGCTTTCAATAATGCCATTAGAAATACAATGACTGTTACAACATCAGATTCATATAATGCTATGGGTGGCGGTATCGGTAGCAGTGTTTCAAGACATACAAGTCATACCAATTCAAACTCGAATTATAACCCTGTTAATACAACAAACAACAACAATAACAATAATAACAATAATAACTTAGGTTATAAGTTGAATTTTCCCTTAGGTGCAAGCATACCTAATTCGTTATACACGAATAGATCATCTGAAGAAGGAGATGATGAAGATAATTACGACTATGATTACGATAATGACAACGAGGATGAAGACGAAGATGAAGATGAAGACGAATACGATGAAACTTTTGACCAATTCCATTCTAATGGTCGTAATACTTTCAGCATTAATAATTTGATCAATAATACTACCAATAGAGATGGCAATTTGAAGATGGGAGTAGCTGGTACTTCATCGTCTGTGATACCTTCTTCATCATCATTATCAGCAGCAGCTCCAGCAGCATCAGCTGCATCAGCTCCAATAGCAACAGCAGCTAATAATGGTTATTCATCTGGAAATTTTAACATCCATTCAAACACTATTGATTCGGATTATAGTTATACAAACCAGGATGAGTTGATGAATTTTATTCAAAATCTTGCAGTTGATAGGTTCGGGGCTGATGGTAGTAACACTAGTAAAGACGATGGTGTTTTGAAGCCTAATGATCAGGAACCGAATGACCAAACTGAAGAAAAATCTGAAGGTGACGACAAAAATTGAAAATTGAACTTTTTTTTTTTTTGCTTTAGCAACAGTACTGTTTTTTTTTTTATTTATTAAGTTTATAAGTCTGCATTAAAGTGATTTGACTTGTTCACATATTTATTTATTTATTTAGCTATTTATTTACTTATTTATTTTTCTTCTTCTAATCTAATTATTAGAGGAAGATATACAATCGCTTATTTATTTTGTTCCGTTTTCTTTTTTTTTTTTACTTAGCTTATATATATTAGATGCAGAAGTTGTACAAATGTATGGATATATAACTTTAAGCTAAACGAGTCAATCTATTTGTAAAATTTATCTATAATTGGTCTTTGTTCAGGCAACGTGAATAAATGTTGACCTTCTTTTAATTTAAATTGAACAACTTTTAATAAATTGTATAATACGGTTAAAATTGGGGTTTCAACATTTAATTCTTTTGCAACAACTAATAAATTACCAAGAATAACTTCTAATTCTATAGGATTACCCTTTTTAACATCTACTCTCATTGATGGTTCGAACCAATCACCATCATCTGAATGAATTAATGTATTAATTAAATCATCGGGTAATTCCACTCCATCGGCTTTAGCCACGGCCATAACTTCATGCATAGCTGGAATAGATACAGATTCTAAACCTCCGGATAAATCCAATCTTCCAACGTCTACACCAGTTAAAGCACATACGGTGTTCATTGTAGCATTATAAACCAATTTTCTGTATCTGTAAGTCTTTGCATCATCAAAATAATTACAAGTATTTTTATCATTACTGTATAAAGACATAAATTCTTTAGTTTTAGCTTCTTGGAATTCTTTTGTTAAATTTGAATTTTCAAAAAAACTTATTTGACTTCTATCATTTTGAGTTTGAGTAATTACACCTGAATGATTATGAGATCCAATATGAGAAACACCGGAAATACAAACATTTTCCGGAAATTTTTTAATAAATGGTCTACCTAAATCAAATCCATTTTGCATAAGGACAACAGCAGTTACCTTTGGAGTAATTACCGGAGTAGCTAATTCTTCAGGTTTAACGATATCAGGAATATTTTTAGTACTAATAACAACGAAATCGTAAACTACGTTATCAACAGCAGCAGCTTCTACTGTTGGATAAATATGATCTGGTTTCCAACCTTTAATATCACCATAATCACATGAATTGATTTCCCAGCCATCTTTAGCTACTTTTTCATAGTCTCTTCTTACCACAACTGATAATTCAGCTTTACCCACGTAGTGAATACCATAAGCGACGATTGTACCGACACCACCAGTACCGATAAGCAAAATCTTTGGTTTTGATTCAGACATTTTGCAATTGTTATTTGATTATTAAATTTGTTTCAATTTGTTTCAATTCAATTCAATTTTAGGTGGAACAACAGCAACATCAACAGAAGATTAATAGCAATAGCCAAAACTTTTCACTTGCGAACTACTCCATATATTTATATCTGTACAGCGTTGATGGGGGGAAGGGGATCAAGGGGTACTAAAGAAGAAGAACGATACGCCACTTCCCCATTAGGCAATAAAAATGAAGATAAGCGCAGTTAAAAACCAAACAAAACTTTATCGACGCAGACGCGACGCAGACGCAAACGCAGACGCGACTTTTTTAAAAGATAATTTTTGTTATTTTGACACGTCGATCGGTCCGTCGGGTTGGTTGGTGGATCTTTTTTAATTAAGGCTTTTAGCTGGCTGGTGACTTTGATTCTATAGATATGTGCATGATATATATATACATTTACGGGATCAGCTCAGTTCTGTTAGACAAGTCAAAGAGCATCTAATTACTTTGATGATGACTGACTCGGAGCACAGCGGGGTGAACTCTACTAAAAACGGTGATGCAAATGCAAATTCAAGTGCTGTGTCTCCTAATAAATTAGTTATTAACAGTAATAAGCAGCAACAAGCTATACAAGTTACTAATAATGGAGATGATATTGCATTAAATCAAAAAGACACGGAGATTGGTTCTACTAGTGTTTCAATTCCAATTGAAGTCAAGTTCAGTAAGGAAAAAGATGAACAAATCAATTCTAAATTAGATAATACATTAAATTATACAAATCAAAGTCTTTTAGATAATTTATCAAATTTATTAAAGACTTTAATTTTTCCTAAGGATTCAACAAGTAATTATTTCAATAGGAAAACCAATATAAATTATACTCCAAGTTATCAAGAATTAATTAGTTTTTATATTTATCATTCAATTCTTGTAATATTATATTTATTTATGTCAATTCACAGATTTTATTGTTATTCATATAATAAATTCAAATTAAAAGGTTTAAACGTTGCATATAACCCATCAAATACTCCATCATTAATTAATCAAGATGTTAATAAGTTATCTAAGATACCATATCGATTATCTACTATATTAAATTATAAATTAGAGCAAGTTGAAAATGGAGGAATTGATGGATTAATTAATGATTGTTGTAATATTTGTTCATGGTCAATTTCAAGTGGTATTCCAAATTTAACCATATATGAATATAATGGATATTTATTTAAGCATATTCCCGAATTAAGAAGAAGAATTTATAAGAAGTTATCATTATATTTTGGTACAAATAATGTACCAACGTTTGAAATTAAGATTCCTCATTTAAATTTAGTTTATTATAATTTAAATGATGATAATGAATTAGAAGAGAATAATAATAATAATATAAAGAAAAAAGTTGATTTAAGTATTTCTTTATTATCAATTATTGATGGTAGACAAACCATTGTAGAATTGACTAAAGTATTAAGTGATTTAAAGAAAGAAGAACAAATTTCAGAAGATGATATTACAATTAAATTTTTAGATAATGAATTAACAAAATTAGTTGGAATTGAACCTGATTTAATTATATTATTTCAACCTTTTTTAAATTTACAAGGATACCCACCATGGCATATTCGATTAAGTGAGATGTACTGGGAACCAGATAATGAAGATGTTAATTATGCTGTTTTCTTAAGGGCTTTACAAAAATATTCCACTTGTAAAATCAATATTGGCCGTTAAAATCATACACAAAATTTATACGAAAATTCGCTTTAAACTCACCGCATTGCTAGAAAATAAGCTGCTCATTCATGCATTTACTTGCTTAATTACTCAATTACTCAATTAACTAACTACTTACCTAATTAAATAACCATATATATCGCTGTTGCATCATGTCTAATATAATCTAAATAATATCACTTAAGAATCAGTCCCACGCAAATAGCCCGCGCCGGGTAATCCGCCCTCTCCCAGCGCTTATTGTTTGAAATTTGCGAATTGCAAGTGAGTTGTTCATGTTAGCACACACAGCGACAGAGAGAGAGAGAGAGCGAGCAGGTGAGGAATCTGATTGATCTATTTATCTATCTGTCTATTTATTCATCCACCTATTGGGCCCTTTCCTGCTTTGGCATTTTGCTTTGGGGTAGTAACGACATCACACATAGCTCGGCAAATATATATATCTCAAGGTATGTTGCTCTTATATTACGCGTTATGATTGATTGATTGATTGATTGATTGATTGATGAATCAATCACTGTGCAAGTATTGATTGATTGAGTATTGTTCGTGTCAAGGATTTCAAATTGATTGATAAGGGTAGTATTAAACCAATCAATCAATCAATCAATTTATTAGTTAATTAATCAACCAATGAGTCAATGAATCGATTAATCAATTAAGTCAATTACGTTTGATTGATTCGATTTTGAATGTATCATATATACTAACTGTATTATTAAAACTTGAATGTTTTTAGATGGGTTTACAAATATCAAAATTATTGAGTAACCTTTTTGGTCGTAAAGAAATGCGTATCTTAATGGTTGGATTAGATGCAGCAGGTAAGACTACAATTTTATATAAATTAAAATTAGGAGAAATTATTACTACAATTCCAACAATTGGATTTAATGTTGAAACTGTTGAATATAAGAATATTTCATTTACAGTTTGGGATGTTGGTGGACAAGATAAAATTAGACCATTATGGAGACATTATTTCCAAAATACTCAAGGTATTATTTATGTTGTTGATTCAAATGATAGAGATCGTATTGGAGAAGCAAGAGAAGAATTACAAAGAATGCTTAATGAAGATGAATTAAGAGATGCTATATTATTAGTTTTTGCAAATAAACAAGATTTACCAAATGCAATGAATGCTCAAGAAATTATAGAAAAATTAGGATTACAATCAATTAGACCAAGACCATGGTTTATTCAAGCTACTTGTGCTACATCAGGTGATGGTCTTTATGATGGTTTTGAATGGTTAGCAAATAATGTTAAAAGTAACTAATTTTAAATTTTAATCGAATATTTTAATTTTGATTTAATATTAGCATTCTTTAACAAACAAATAAACAAATAAACAAATAAACAAAACGAAAATGAAAATAAAAATGAAGATGAAAATGAAGATTAAGAGTGAAATTGAAGAGTAAAAATGAAAATAAAAATGAAAATTGTAATAACAATAAAATGAAATCAAGAATAAGAAAAATTGTGATTTGTGTATTAATGAATGAATTAATGAATTAATTAATTTAGTGTATTTTTTTTTTATATTTCATCATATATTGTATCACACACATATCATTACTATTTGTGTTTTATATTCATCTTCACTTTTGTTATAGTTATCATTTTTCTTCTACTTCTTCTTATTCTTCTTCTTCTTCTTCTTATTTTTATTATTATTATTATTATTATTCTTACTACTATTATTATTATTTTTATCTTTTATCTTTTATCTTTTTATCTTTTATAAGTATTATCCCTTTTTTTATTTTATTTTTACTTTTATCATTTCATATCTTTTATTTTTGTTAAATTACTTTCTTTTTTTATTATTATATTATATTTATATCTTTTTTTTCTTTATTGTTTTAATATGTTATATCAGTAATTGATATACATGAATCAATTAGTTAAATAGTTATAAGTAGTTATTCAATAGATAATAATAATAGAGTATAATAGCATTGTAAACGCGTGAATTCACTACTTAATCTACAACAATATAAGATGTTGCTATTAATTACTATATCTCACTATATCTCACTACATCTCTGTCTATCTATCTATCTAGACTCTCTGATTGACTGCCCCTTTAGCTATTCTGTTATTGCCCCTTTAAATAAATCGACGAGTCGATAAATAATTTCATTTTTACTAGTTGCGTCGATTGCGTCTATTTTCTTTAATTGAAAAATAAAATAAAATAAATTCAACAGTCACACTTAAAGATTAATTATATATTTGATACACACCTCGCACCTGTAACATTATAGCAATTAATTTATCAACTGTTAACTTCTACTTCTACTGGTGGTACTTCTCTTCGCGGGTACTAACTAGAGTAAGCTAAGATAAGTTAAATAATCTTTACACTGCCTTGAATATTGACTACACCCTCACACCTCATACATAAAAATTTTTCTTAAGGGGAGGAAGGGCCACACTGTCAGACTGGGATTTGGTTTGGTTTGGTTCGTATGTGGGATTGTAGATGGTTATAGTTATTACTTATTGATCTTGAATATATATTTATATACCTAGGTATACATTCCATTTGATACTTCATATTCTTATTCACTTCACACAGTTATAATCATATCCAATATACTCATAATGGTATGTTCTTTCAATCAAATTTACTTTTCATCATCAAATTCATGGGTTTTTTTTTCATATTGTTAAAGTTATAAGTTATAATCATGATTGTGTAATAAGTTTGTCATTAAATTATATTCCTAGTTTACAATTTGTAGTTTATTATCATAAGATTCGAAATTTTTAGTTGTTTATTATACTAGATAGACAAAAAGATAGAAAGATAGATAGATACTTTTGACTTTCAACTTAGTAATACTTTATCACTATTGGATTTATCATACATATAGAAAAAATTTATACTATGTTCAGTTTACTTAAAATACCACGATGGACTGATACACCTTGTCAAAGTTTGACTAAATGAATGAACAAACAAATAAACTTATGAACTTATGAATTTATCAACTTAGGGGAAATTAAATACTAACTTTATAAATTATCATTTTATAATATAGGCCGGTGTTAAAGCATATGAACTTAGAACTAAATCTAAGGAAGAATTAACTTCTCAATTAATCGACTTAAAGAAAGAATTAGCTGATTTAAAAGTTCAAAAATTAACTAGACCTTCATTACCTAAAATTCATACCGTTAGAAAAAATATTGCTAGAGTTTTAACAATTATTAATTTACAACAAAGAGAATCAGTTAGATCTTTTTATAAAGGTAAGAAATATTTACCAAAGGATTTAAGACAAAAGAAAACAAGAGCTTTAAGAAGAGCTTTAACTAAATTTGAAAAGAATGCTAAAACTGATAAATCAAAGAAATTAGCTATTGCTTATCCAACTAAGAAATTCGCTATTAAGGCTTAAATTTAATTAAAAAAATTAATTTAATTTTAACTATCCTTTAATAATGCGTTGTTTTTTATAACCCTCTTTTTTTTAATTATTATTTAATATAAAATATAATATCAAAACTTCATCTTAAAAAAAAAATAAAAAAAGCTAATTAAACTTACTTGTGTATATAGTAGTATATAACTTTTACTTATTGTTTTGATTTTTGACTACTTTTCTTTTTAAAAGCTTCAATTTTAGCTTTTAATTCAGTATCTTCAATAACATCTTGTAAAGTTAATGGAGATCTATTAAATGGATCAGTTGGATCATTCATTAAATGAGCTTTAATTACAGATCTATCAATTGATATCTTAGAATGTGGTAAAATTACAGGATCTTCCATTAATGTAAACATTAAAGGATCTAAAAATTCATCAGGTATTTCACCTAATTCTAATTCTTCTTCATGTTGTGAAATTTTTAAATTATTTGCTTCATTTGCAAAATTAATTAATTTATTTTCAAATTCATTTGTAATTTTATTATGTTTTAATAAAATTATTATTGATTTTTTAAAATTTTCAAATTTAAATGATCTTTCATCTTTTGATACTGATTCAATAAAATTTTTTTCATTTGATAAATTTATAAAAATTGAACAAATTTGAAAAACTAATTCAATTGGATCAAATTGATATTTTTCCTTTGATTCAACATTTAATTGATTATATTTTGGTCCAACTAATGCCATTAGATTATAATCTAACATTCCTGCTAATCTATCAACAATTTCAGGTATTATAAATGATTTTGGAATTTCTTTTGTAAATAAATTAAATAATAAAATTGTTTTATTACTTAATTGAACATATGATTTTGCTTGACCTTCTGCAGATGTTAATTTTTTAATTAATTCTTCATCTGTTTCTTCCATTGTTGAATCATTTCCATTACTCATTTTTCTTCTTTTTAATTCTTTTTCAATTGATCCAATTGTAGTTAATTGTAATAATGATTCATCTAATAAGAAAGTTGTATCATTTAACATTCTTGCAATTAATTTAATAAAAAATTTTGATGTATTTTTAGATATTGAAATTTTTTGTAAATTAATTTTAAAATATTCAAATTCCCATAATTGTTGTAAAATAAAAGAAATATGAAATCTTGAATTAAATTTATCATAAAATTGTGATGATGAACCTGTCTTTTCAACAGTAATATAAAAACTTAATAATGAATATAATAAATTTTCTTTAATAAATTGATTATTACGAAATATATCAATCATAAATCCATAATTATTATTTTGACTTGGCATTGATCCATAAAATAAAACTTCAGTTAATCTACTCTTTAAATGAGGATTACTAATTAATTCTGGATATCTTAATAATATAATTGAAAATTCAACAAATTTTTCTAATTTCTCATTATTAAATAACATTGGATTGTTTGTAAATCTTGCAATAAAATGACAATAATTAATTAAACCTTCAATACAAAATTCAGGAAAATATTTAAAAGGTTTTGGAGCTTTGGTTCTAAGATACTCTAAATCATCTAATTTATCAACATCAACTTCATTATCATCATCATTGTGATTATCATTATCATTATCAATATCATTACCGTGTATTTCCTTTTTATTAACACCATTTGAAATCCCATTTGAACTTGTAAACCCATTTTCAATACTTTTAATATAATGAGTAGTATTTTCACTACCTTCAACTAAAATTAATTTAATTTTAAAAAATTCAATTGTTCCAATAATAGAATCAAAAATTTCTAATTGTAAATCCCTATTTGATGAAAACATATCAATTGAATATTTAACTGCATTTAATTTTTGTAATTTAGTTTTAATTGGATTAACTCTTGAATCTAATAAAGTTTTCAACATTGGATTAGATTGATCTAATTTATGTTGTATACAATATTCTTCAAATTGTTTTAATTGTTCTTTCAATTGCTTAATACGATCTTGAGATCTTCTATAATTGATATAAATACCACCAATACCATAATGTAAATAACTTAATAATAAATAAAAACATTTTGATATAAAATTAGGTGATTCTTTTAATTTTTCATTCTTATTATAATAATCATTATTAAATTCCTCAATTGTTGAATTAATTCTTGTTTCTTCTTTGAAATCAAGAATTTGATGTTCTTCATCATATAATAAATAATCTGTTGAAATCTTGTCAATCTTACTATTTGATGAAGAATTGATAGAGGAGCTATTATTGCTTGTAGCAGTAGTAGTGGTAGTACTGCTACTACTAGATGGTAAATAAGTTAAAAATGGTTGAGAAAATCTAACCAATAATAATGCTATATTAATTGTAAAAGAATCAGATGAAACTTGATTTGGTTGAACATGTTCACCTCTTCTTAAATGATTTTTATTGATAATATCAGCAAAATATTTCAATACATTATTTCTAGAATCTTCACCACCTCTAATCAATTTATCAATAATATTAAATAATCTATTAATCATATTTTTATGATCAGTTTGTAAATAAGAATGAATTCTAGCAATTTTTTCTCTGTTTAATTCTTCATCTCCTCCTACGTTATAATTATAATGAGCAACAGATATTAATAAAGGGCTAATTCTTAAAAAAGGACCTAATATAGTCTTTTGTTCAAATTCATTTGGTTTCAAATTTAAATCTTGAGGATTGAAATTTGATATTTTATAAAAATTAGCACAACAAACCTTTTTGGATAAAAACAATTCTAATATTTTGAAAAACTTAAGAAAATGAGTATTTGAATTTAAATCTAAATCGTATAATTTTGAAGATACTTTAGTTAAAACTAATTCCATGAATTCTAATAAATCATCATTTTCAATTGATCTTTCAATAGTATCTAGTAATAATAAATCCAAATTATCAGTTGGTGAATCAATTTTTTTAATTAATAAATCTATTGATTCATCAATTGATAAATAATTATGGAACATATCGGGGATTTGAAATAATATGAGAAAATAAGATGTTGTAAATTTTAAGATTTCATCAAATAATTCGATTTTTTTGGATCTCATTGATTCAGTTGGTTTAATTAATCTTTTGGATTTTCTGGCTTCATTATAAACGTATATTAAATAATGGAATGGAGTTTTGAAAGTTGCATTATTTAAACCACTTTCAAATAAGATGTCAACAAAGATCTGTTCAATCAATTCAATGCTTAATAACTCTTTATTGTCTTCATCATTCATTGAACTCATTAATTCTTCACGAATTGAAGGTAAATACATCAATTTTGTCTTTGATTCATCAACTGTAACTTGCATAACATATTCGATATTCTTATTGATCCATTCACTGACATTATCCTCTTTATCAATAGATGAATCAGATTCAGAAGAACAATTAGTCATGGTAGAACTAGTAGTTCTTATAAACTTTGAGACTGGTGGGGATCCAGTATGAGATATTTTTGGTTTGGCTGGCTCTTGTTTAAAAGAGCTATTTGATGATCCAGATAAACCTATATTGACATTGCTATTACTATCTTTAGCATTCTTATTATCATTATTATCTTTAGTAATGGCAGAGCTTCTGTTGTTATTATTGGTGTTATTGGTGTTTGATAAAGCGGCCAATCTTGCCAGTCTTTTGGCACGAATCTACATTGAGATCAAACGAGTTAAGTTAGTAAGTATAAACTGAATTGAGAAAGAACCATGAGTGCGTTCTCATAAGAGAGAACACACACTCTGACAAATCCAATAAATACGCACGTCTTCCTGGCTAGCCATAGCGGATGTAATTGAGTGCAAGCGGGCTGTATAAGAGGTAAAACGGGGCGAATGCTGTAAGCACTGTAAGGCATATACGACCATCTCTTTGCCCCCATCTTATTCTTATTCCTGATCTTAAACTGTTAATCCTGCCTAATCTTCTTCTCCCAATCCATCCTATCGACCCTTATCGACCCATATCGACACACATCGACCCACATCGACGTGCTTCTATTTGCATCCGTGCACCGCGTAAGAAAAATACAAAAAAATAAAAAAAAAAGTTTGTTTAAGTTTAAGCGCAGGCCGCTGGCTCGTTTTTGGCATTTAGTCTATTTGCTGGACCACTGGCTTCCAAGGCCAAATTGATATTCGCTCTGTATTATCCCCCTGTTTGTGCTCTGATTTGCTCTGTTTTTACCTCAATTGCACTTTAATCACACAGATTCGTCATTCTGTTGCCGCTACGTGGTCTCTACAGACGCTAACAGTACCCACAGTGCTCTTAAACAGCGGGACTCCATTCACCAGTTTGCTCTGCTGACATTTTTCTTTAAACCACTTTTACCCCAGGCAGTACAGTACAATCGATCAGTCAGGGTATACACAAAAAAATTGTTATCTAGTGATTTTCAAACTAAGCCATACTAGTGCACTAACAGGCCGGTTTATTTTTTTGCAATTGCCTGTCTATATTTGAGTTTACTCCTCATTTCAAACAGTTAGTGTACTTCTTGTATCGACTACTCCAGATTGGTAGTCGTCATATAGTCTGTTTGACTCAGTGTTTGTGTTTTCTCATAATTTTGTGTCACTTTTTTTTTGTTGGTTTTGTGCTCCCTTAAACTTTGGCATTGGTTATTTAATTTGTTGTCCTTGTACTTTTATCCTAGGTTTTCAGCATCAGATATTTTCACACTCAATAGGCTTAACTGTTGAGTGGTTGGTGGTTATTAATTATTATTTTTTTTTTGTGTGTTTTTTTGGCTGCCGCAATGACATCGGAAGTACAAACTTCTTCGGAATCTAAGGAAGATCAACAACAACTTCCAGAACAAAACAAAACTTCTGGCAAAGCCAAAAATACTATCAAGATTGGTCCATTACCCAAAATAGAGAATGAATCATCTCATGATAGAGTAGTGAGGCTATCGGCACATTATCTTATATCAGAAATATTGTTAAATGCTCTATTTTTTTTAAACAATTCAACTTCACAACCTTCATTTGAATCATATGAAATGGATAAAAAATTCATATTTGAATTGGAAAGAGATGTTATTAAATTCATAAATACTCCTAATATGCAATCTTGGAAATTAAGTCCTTTAAATTCTTATTATAGATTATTAACTCATAAACTTGCTGAGTATTATGACTTGGGTCATATTCTTTCAAATGATGGTTGCTCAATGGTGATCTTCAAAATTAATACTTCTTTAATCAACTCAAATGATATAATCAAAAAATCCGCACAAACAGATGATGTGACGGGGAATATTAAACCTTTAAATCATAGAGATTTATCTTTTGATGCAAAGGAAAAATTAAATAGATTACAAATAAGAGAAATATTTGAAGTTGAGAAATATCATTTTGATCTTGAAAAGAAAGTTGACTCTGTGGTTCCAACCAATGATAAATTGGACATAAAGCAAGGTTCATTCAAAATTATGAAGAGAGACTCTCAAGAAAATCAACATAAACAACAAAACAAAACCAATGCATTCAAACAAACATCTGTAAATAATAATAATTCCAATGAGGAAAATGACAAAGTATCTGACAAGCTTTCTCGTGAAGAAAAATACAGAATAGCCCGTGAAAAGATATACAATGATGATGAGGATGATGGTGATGAGGATGACGGGCATTATAACGGAGATAGAAGCTACGAAGATGAAGAGCAGGAGAAATATAAAGATAATGGAAATTACAATCATACTGGCTATTCTTCAAACCACAGAAGAAAACACAATAATTTTAATCTTAATCCAAGAAACCATGGTAATAATAACAATAGCATTAATAATAATAATAATAAATTCAACAATTACCAGAACCAAAATCACAACTATGTTCCTTATTATTATTCTCCAACTATACCCGCATATCAGAATAATAATAATAATAATATTCATCCAAATAATATTAATAATTCCAATAATTCCACTAAAAGTATGTCTGATAAATCCCCAAGACATATGAAATATCCAGGTGTTCAATCTCAAATACCTCCACAATATATTTATCAGCAACTTCCTGTATCTACAGGACCGCTAGGACAGCCAACAGCAGTTATACCTCAAGATATGACAATGATGATGCCTCCTACCATGGAAATTGACCCAAATTACGCTGCTGCTGCTGCTGCTGCTGCTATGGCTAATGGTCCAATGGGACAGATAAGTAGTCATCCCCATGCGCATGCGATGTACTCTATTCCTCCTCCTCCAGCTCTTCCTCACCATCAGCAACACCCTATGCATTCTGTCCAACATGGTGGAGCCCCGAATATGATGTATGCTTATCAATCGCTTCCTGTTCCGGGAATGAGCCCTACCCCCGTGGTTCCTGTGCCTTCTTATCAAGGTCAAGGATACAAAAACAAGACTAATAGTGTCGGCCCCAACAATAGTAATAATAATAATAATAATCATGTTGGTTCAAATGGAGGTAAACAACACCAGGGACAAAATGGACATTCCAAAAATACTGCATCTACTCAAATTGAGTCAAATGGTAAAATAGATATTGACAAAATCGTACAAGGTATACAAAAATTAAATAATTAATTTCTTTGTTTTCTCAATATCGTTCACTTTGAACTCTATTTTCCGTACTGAAACAATGTATACATATATATAATTGAACCAAGTAAACAAAAAAGAAAACAATTATAAAATTTTATTCATCTGATATAACGTAAACAATTAAAAGTAATAAAAAAATTAAGAAAAATAAATCAATAAATCAATAAATACAAATATACATAAATACACAAATAAATAACTACTCAGTTCTTAGTGATTTGGAAAGTCCAAGGTAAGACTAAATGAACAGTTTTATCATCATCAATAAATTTTGATATAGCTGAATAACTACCTCTAGCTAATAATCCAGAAGGTGCTTCAACTTCAGGAAAATTCTTAATATAAAATGGCTTGTCTACGGTATTTGGAGCATATGATCCACATGGCTCGTCCATTTTATCCACTGTTATACCAGTTTTCTTCACCGCTTGTAAGTATCTTAAACCTGTAATGATTTCCTGTTGTTGAATCTTGAACTTGATAGATAAAGAGTACACCGATTTCTCCTTGATCTTAAAAGAGATCTTCTTAGTTTTCAAAGATTCAATAGTTTCATTCTCTAAATCAACAACAATAGGAGCATCACCTTCAATGTTCAACGTCATGGAAAGAATAACAACTTTTCTTGTGTCTCCAGGTAGAACAGGTAAGGGATTTCCCAAATTGAGACCCAATTGAGCTTTCCATTTATTTAATGATTCATCATTAGCGTCTAGATTCGTGTATTCAGCGATAGTCTTTTTTTCTCCAACTTTGAATCCTGGGGTGTCTTCAGGCACTAAATCGTCTTGTTCTTGTGACATTGTATCTTTGGCGTTAGGGTTACCTAGTCTTTGAATTGTTGTAGCTAGTTCAATGTTTACTCAAACTCAGGCTTTATCCTAGTCTGATCTAAATAGAGCCCACCCAGTCCTTTATAATCTGGCTCGCCTTGTTCGCGTTAGAGCATTCTTGAAGCTGGTGCACGGATTTACATTTTTAAATAAATTACCTCCAAATGGTGTCCAGTCGTCGATCGACGTTAGTAGGTGAGATTATACGGTGATAGCCGATTATGACTTTTGCTATTACTCTTATAGATAGATAGATAACAAGGTTGGGTTCTTTGTGATGCTCTCTTTATGGTTGTCATTAAAGCAGTGTTTTCGGCAAGCAAGGTTAATCATATAACATGGCTGAGTACACTCTACCACCGGTAAATACCATCAGAGGCCTTAGTGTCTCTGAACAAACGGAAATTCTAAATCATTTATTTGAAAAATGTGAAACTTTGACTGGATTTCTTATACCTTTATTATTTAAATCCAATGACTCAGTGATTTTCAATAGCTATTCTGATCTTATAGAAACTAGTAGAGTTTACTTATTAGAATTGGTAGATCATGTGAATTCTGGATTGTCTGATAAAGCAATGTTAGATAAGATAATAAGTGCACATCCGAGACTTGGTCCACCTAAACCAAGTACTAGTACTTCATCTTCACAAGAAAAGGAAAAGTTATCTGTTCATTCAAGTAAAGAACAAGCAAGTTTAAACTCAGGTGATCCAAAATTAGCTCAAGCTTTAGTTGATTTAAATGAAGAGTATGAAAATAAATTTCCAGGTTTAAGATACGTTGTTTTCGTTAATGGGAGATCAAGAGAGGTTATTATGGAGAATATTAAAGTTAGAATTAATAGAGGTAATATTAAATTAGAAAGAGTTGAGGCAATTCAAGCCATGTGTGATATTGCTCTTGATAGAGCTAGTAAGCTTATATCTAAATTGTAAATACGTATATAAATCAAGTAAGACATACATTATTGAAGAGAAAATACACAACTATTAATTATAACCAAAAATATAAAAAAGTGAAAAATGGAAAAGAAAAATAAAGACTAAAAATAGGGGTTTTAAAAACAAAAAGAAAAAAACAGACAAAGTAAAAGGTGATGGGAAGAGTTTACATCATACTAGTTAACAATGATGAGTATTAAATAGAGGAATAACAGTAGTATTGAGAAACAAAATAAAACATAGATAAAAAAAAAGACAGAGTGGATGTAAGTCAATTACACCATCGAGTAAGATCATGATCATTATTCTTAGTCAAAATAAACAATTTTTTTTTCCTATTTGTATTTGATGAAAGCATAAAGTAGTAGTAGTAGTAGTAGTAGTAGTAGTATTATTATTATTATTATTCATAAGAAATAGTCTGGAGTCTTTCTAGTAACTGTAGGTTCACCTGGTCTAATACTTGGATCATATTGTAAAAATTCTCTATTATGATTTTCATCGACTTCCATAACAGCAGCTTGATTACCACATCTATAACAATAATTTGGAGCACTAAAAATAGTAACGACTTGATCTTGATGAGTCCAAGAATAACCTTCCATTACTAATTGATGAGCTCTTGCAATTAATGATAAACCATTATCATGATTAAATTGTTCTGAAATATCACTACCAAATGTATAACCTGCACCTCTTGGTGATAAACCCCATCCACCTCTATCATCAGGATCAGACCATAATAAATCACACATTGGACCTTCATGTGGTACTTCTTGAATTCTATTAAGTTCACGAACTTTATCTAATGATTCAACATTTGGAGATAATCCACCATGTAAACAAAAGATTTGATTATCAACTAAAGCGGTAATTGGAAAATAATCAAATAAATCTGTAAAAATTTTCCAAACATTTGGAGAACCATATTTTCTAAAACATTCATCATAAAATCCATAAACTTGTGTAATTTGTCTTGATTCATGATTACCTCTTAAAATTGTAATTCTTTTTGGATATCTTACTTTCATTGCGACTAAGTAACTAACGGTTTCAACAGAGTAATAACCTCTATCAACATAATCACCCATAAATAAATAATTTGTATCGGGGCAAGGACCACCAATTTTAAATAATTCCATTAAATCATGAAATTGACCATGTATATCACCACAAATTGTAACAGGTACTTCAACTGGTTGAACATTTTGTTCTTCTTTTAATACTTCAACGGCCATATTACATAATTGTTTGACACTTTCTTCACTTAATGGTTTACAATCACTTAATTGTGAAATCCAACCATCTAATGTATTTATTTGAGTAAAAGGATCTGTTATTGGTGTACTTATTGGGATTTGAACATCTGATTTTAATGCTGTTGTGTTACTATTATTTGTGTTATTATTATTATTATTGTTGTTGTTGTCATCATCGTTGTAATCGTAAGTAGAATCATCTTGATTTGTGACAATATCTTCTTCCATTTGAACGTCTGTGTCTAAATCCATGTTGAGAAGAAATGATTATGGTTATAAAGTTGTGATTAAAGCTGGCCAGTAGATTTTTGAAATTTAAAAAGTATGCAATTTGATGTGTTAAACAGAGAATATGAATCTAATCTTTTTTTCTGTGAATGCTTTTGTTTATTTAATTCCGCTTTTTTTCTTTTGGAATGAACGATTGAGCTAGTTTTGAGTATCGTTTGTATTTATAAAAAGGTTTATGCTAATTGATAGATGAAATAAGTAAGAGTCAAGAATAGATGAACTAATCAAATGAGATTCTATAAGGTCAAAATAGTCAATAGGGTGTTAGTAGTTGTTTATTGCAAGCAATATTATAATAAGGACAATGATGAAGCTTAACCAACGGCTTAATCAAAGGCGGGTGTATTAAGTAAAAAGTATAAAGTAGTAGAATAAGAGGAAGCGAACATACTCTATTAAAGGTTATCTTATATGAGACTCAAGTTAAGTTAAATGAATTGAATGAGTTTATTCAGTGTAGGTGTAATGGATTGAAAGAATTGGATAATGAAGAATAAGTTATTGTATTGTTATACTCCAATGGCAAAAGATACATCAATCATATCATATAATAGATATACATATATCGTTTAAAACGCTAAGTATGTAAACTGATTTCAATTTAATTCCATCAGATCTTTCGTTCAACTGGAGAAGAGAGAGGCCATTGTGGCTGGGGAATGCCTGCCATTTTTGTGCCATTTTTGTGCCCCTTTTTTTATGAGCATGCTTAATAAGTAATAAATAATTGCGGTGTACGGGTGTGGTGTGTTTGCTCTTTAATTAGTAGCTAAAGTGGCTAGTGTATCTTTGTCTTTGATAAGTATGTGGCTAGTGCACAAAGGGAGTAATTCTTGCTTTACTCAAGGCAGGGTAGCCTCTCAACTACGACATCTGCTTATATTATTTATGTATATATATATATATATATATATATTACTAACAGTAGCTTATTCTGTTATATTTGGTATTATGCTATTATAGACTATAACAACCCCAATTATGGTGGTGTATCATGTACTTTAATTTGTTGTTAAGCTGAATATTTTATAGCAATACCGTTTGCAAAAATTATATATACATACACTCACAATTTCTTTTCTTTATTGTCAGATTTTCATGGTATGTATGAAACAATTTTTAATGGTATTTCTATAGCTCACTATATAGCCCAGTAACTTGCGGTACCACTGACAAATTCAAGGCAAGAAGAGGCTTCCAAAAGATAAAATTCTAATATGAAATAGTTGGAGAAAAATAAAAAAAAAAACACAAAAAACAAGCTAAATATCTCGAAAATTAAAATGTAATAATCACAAAAGGTTTATTATTTTTTAAAACATTTTACTTAGTGACTTTTTTTTAAAAGAAACTTATTTCATTGCATTCTAACTTGCAAATAATGATTGAAGATCATGAATTGTCTGAGGACTTAACTCATCATCCACCTTTTGAACCACCGTTTAAAGCCAATGAATTAGAAAAAAAATCAATAAAAGAGCGAATAACAGAGGCTAGAAATAATAGAATAAGAAGAATAGTAAATGAACGTACTCATGATCCTAATTTTTTCATTCAAGGATTAGCTTATGGTATGGATGATACATTTTATTTCAATGAAACATTTAATGATTGGATGGAAGATAGAATGCTTAGATTTCAAATATCTCCAGGTAATTGTACAATTGTTGATTCTTTGGAAGGAAATCACGTGTACCAGAGATTAATTGATTATGAAGAATCTTTAAATAAGAGTAAAAAAATTAAAAGTAAAAAGCATTGTGATACTACTTTTATAGATGGTCAGTCATTAAAAAGAAATATAGATATTGGTAAAGATAATGATAAAATTTTCAATAGTGATACTCTTAAATTAATTAAAGAATTTAAAGGTAATAATAATAATAATTTTTGTAAGAATTCAAGTAGTTTAAATACTTCAATTCTCAATTTGATTTACCAAGACAGCATGCTAAGAAATCCAAAAGTGGAGCAAGAACCAGATTCATATGTAGAACAAGAGCAAGCACAAGAACAAGAACAAGAACAAGATATGGAATATATAAAGTCACAGCCTTTAGAAATCGAGGACTTGAATCGACTCAGTCTCGCAAAACATGTTGATCTTCCAAGACAGCATAATAGTCCATATATTGATAATTATCCCAGAAGAAGGGGTTGGCATTGCTTTGGCGAATGTTTATGGAATTGCATTACTTGTTATGCGGATACTGATGCACGTATAGAACAAGAAAGAGCTGAGACTATACAGGCCATTAGAGCATCAAATGCAATTCCAGACTTTTTTTAGTAATAATCTGTTTATATGTTTTTTTTTTAATAGATAAATAAAATGCATTTAATGAAAATATAATAAATAATTATATAAACTAAAAAGACATTTCAATATATGTATTAAAAAAAAGATTTTTTTTTTTAAATATAATGAAATAATCAGGACACTTTTGGATAAAAGTGCGAGCTATGAACCAAATTGAAAATAAACTAAAAACTAATTAACTCCAACATAAACCCATTAATAGTAATACAATCACATAATATCATATCATATCATCGTCATTAATATCAAACGACAATCAATTGACATTCTTAAAAAAAACATGTTGTAACCAACTGTAAAAATAAAAAAGACTAAACCATGCATTGAATTTGTAGAAGAAACGGAAAATACGGTTAGAGCTATAAATTTGATAACATAGAATTCTTTTAAATTGGAATTGGAACAATTGAGATAATAATTAAGCCAAATGTTGTACATTTTTATTTTGAAAGATGTTTTAAATCATATCATATCATATAAATATATTTATGTACTATCAAAAAATTCATATTGGAAAATTAACTAGTTATTAATATAGTTCGATTTGCTTATTTGGATCTAGCTCTAACCTTCCGTCTCTTTCTCTTTAATCTTCTAACTCTCTTCTTTCTCCACTTAGCTCTCATATTGAAAAATGAATGGATAATCGGTACAGAAGGGAGGGAATCAAAAAAGAGCTAACAGTTGAAACGGAGCATAAGAAGCAAAAGGAAGATGCAAACTATTTATATCTAATGGTCATTCTCGAGGCCTCGTCGAGCTGTCTGTCGAGCTCTCTGTCGAGCTGCCGAGCTTCTTAGGAGCCTTGCTATTTGCGAGGGGGGCGTCGGGTGTGGATCTGGCAGCGGGTGGGCAAGATTGTCGCGGGCGCACAGTTAAGAAGCGTTAAGCAAATGTCGTGGCCCTTGGAAGCCCTTTATTACTATCACGTGAATAAAATTATTGCTTATGCCACGGCTTTAGCTGTCACTTATAAAACATACATATATACAAGATTTAGATAAGATAAGACAGCCGAGAAGGGCACGGTTGTTTATCAAGTCTATTATACTACATTATGTGTGTATGCATTTTTGGTGAATTAGGCTTTCTATCTTATGTATATATATATATATGTTATCTATTTATTTACAGATGACTGACTGGCCAGCTTTTCTGTCTCTTGCACGATGGCAGTCTTCAACATGCTCTCTGCGTCTTGAATCTGAAACACTTCACAGAGACTTTTGACGGTTTCTTCGTTAATCAATAATTTTTCTTTAGAATCTTGAATGTGACTCTCATTATTGATAAACTCAGATACATCTTGTTTCAAAGTATTGTCACCGACGTTCAAGTAGATTTGTTCAACTTTTGGCAACCCTATTGGATCCAAATGTAAATCCTTGGCTTGTAAATTAGCTACAGCTCCATTATTAGAGCTTATTCCTAATAAATATTTTAGATGATCAATTCCTCTCAAGGCACTAAAATGACACCATGCTCTATATGCAACGTAAAACCCTGGAACATTAGGTACAAGTGGAACTAATGCTACAGGTAATGTAATGGGTAATAAAATTAAGGAATAAATTAGGTACTTCATGTGATATTTGTAATTTGCATCTGTTTTAAATTTCAATTGTTCAAGTAATCTCGTTCTAGATAATAGTCCACTTGGATAAAAAATTGGAATGTCTTCGAGATGTGAGTTGTCAAATTTAGTCTGTTGAATAACTTCATGAGGTAAATTTACTTTACCATCGACAACACTACTACTGCTACTACTATTACTACTACTACTACCACTAGTAGTATATTTTTCAATTAATCCTTGATGTTCATCGTGAAATTCAGATTTTAAAAATCTTCCAATTGTCTCTTTTGATGGGATCGATCTTGTAGAACCTTCTTCCCATGGTATCTTAGCTAACCATTTATTCAAAAATGTCAGTATTTTCACATTGATTTTATTATCTGATTTTTCAAATTTGTTCCATGCCTTAGTAGCATAAGCAACTAATTTATTATCTATAGTTTGATACTTCCCATTTAAAGGAATAGCTGCCTTGGAATACTTGCAATACACAAATGTCTTCTTTGAAGTTATCGGTAAAGCTACCAAATAAATTGGATGGTTTTTCTCCAACTGAAAGTCAAATTGATTAGCGCTAGATTGAAATCTTACTCCAATCGGATAGTATCTCTTGAAACTGTTTCTCAGATTCAGATTTTGTTTCAACATGTCTGTCCCCTATTCGACCTTAACAAAAACAAACCTAATTTAGCTGCTCTTTCCTTCTGCAACCACTACTGTCTGAATGGACTACACCTTGTACATATATATATATGCCTTCTGTTGGATCACCGTCTAGTTTCACACTGCACATTGCCACCCGTCAAAAGACCAAAACCGGACTATTCCAGCCAAAGTTGCTCTCTATGATGATGCTCGACTGCGCCTTCTTTTTTTTGAGCCGCGCGTCGCACAGCGCATCGCATAGACGCAGAGAGACAGACACATTCATTTTGTACAACAAGAACAAGAACAAGAACAAGAGAAACAGCTCAAACAAGAACAATTGCAAACAATATCGTAGTAATATTTACTAACAAAAGTTACCATAACGTGGATATCGGACAGCCGATGCAAAGTCATCCCACGCGGAAATCATGAGCAGGATCCCACGTAACCAAAGTCAGGGCTCTGTTACAACCACCACTACCACAAACCAGAGTTTCTACTCAATAGATGAAATCTCTACAGGTAATGATGATTCCGAGAGCGGGCCGACCAATAATGGAAACGGGCAAGAGATCATTGACAACCAACAATATTTGTCACCTAATGCGCAGTATCCACCAGCGTTGACGTCCAAATCTGATAGCATTCCCAAATTCAATTCGAATTCTAGAAATAGCAATGGAAACAAACCCAAGACATCAGGTACAATCAATTCTACTATTACTACAGCTTCCCAAGTTCCTGATGTGTTTCAAGATCAGGTAAATTACTATCAGCATACTGTACAACCTTTCCCTCCATATGTTTTAGATACTTTAAACAAATCTGCAGATGAACAAGATGGCTCTCAAGCTACCACAAAGAAAACTAAAGGTGATCCATTTGTTAACACTTTTTTGAGTAAAGATAGATCATCTGTTCATTGGAACAAGTTTTTAAATACATTGAGATCTGATATATCTTATCCTTCAAAAGCTGTTCACTATGACGATACTAATGCTATAAGTCATTCTTACGATTTGGACACAGAGTGGAAAGGTGAATCGCAGTTGAATGAATATTTTGAAAAGGAAAGTCGATACCAAAAGGCTAATGGTAGATCTCCGGGAGAAGATCAAAAGTATAGAAAGTTTAGATCCAAAGCAGGTTATTGGATATATGAAAACAAAAAAGTATGGAAGCCCAAATTTATGGACGTTTTGATGACCAATATGTATATTCCTTTGTTCTTCAGATTATTTAATTTGGTCTTATCTGCAATTTCAGTAGCATTGAGCTCTCGTATCATTGTTTTATCAAATAGGTTAGCTTCTGAAGATAGTATTTCTCAACAGCCGAGTTCAATAATGGCGGTGGTAGTTCAATCCTTTGCAGTAGTTTATTTATTATACATTGCATATGATGAATTTACAAGTCAACCTCTTGGCTTAAGAAATCCAAAGGCTAAAATAAGATTGATTTTACTGGATCTCTTATTTATCATATTTTCATCAGCAAATCTTTCTTTGAGTTTCAACACATTATATGACTCAAGATGGGTTTGTGAATCGAGTACAATTTTGAATTCTTCAACCGTCTTTAACATGTGTGAAGATCAAAAAACATTAGCTTCTTTTTTATTTGTTATCTTAGTATTTTGGGTTTTAACTTTTACAATCAGCATTTCAAGAGTCGTGCAAGTTGTTGCCTTCCATAGTGAAAGCGCAAGAGATTGATTAATCATATCATATATATATAATCACATTTTTACATTTGAACTTCTCACTCTCCATCTTTTATACAAATCTCATAATTTATATATATATATATACATATACACACTATCTATATATATATAGGGTCAAACGCAACAACAAATACCGCTTTAATAACCAATGAGTAATAAGTATATTCTAAAAATTCACTTTTGTTAAGTCCATGAAGATATAGTGCCGTGCAATTAGTCTGCGAGATCAAGTGGGCAAGAAATACACGGCGATGGTATTTTGAGTTTGGCGAGAGAGTTCACAAGGGCATACATAGACTAACCAAGTTCAGGTTTATATTAATAGATGGAAAAAAGAAAAAGAACAAAAGGTTCATACTTAGAGAGACAGATCCTTCTGATACATATATATACGGATCATCCAATTGATTATAGAGGGAGTTTACATAAAGTCAGTTACATGGAAAATTAATAAGGTTGATAGATACTTCGTTTGACTATCACATCTCCCCTTTTCGCATACACATACAATCATACAATAGTCATTTTAAATCGATCAGCAGTCTACATCGCATTTTTTTTTGGATTTAGCAGCATATACAAGGCATAAATATGTTTGCCGCAAATAATGATGCGTTGTTGAATTCAACGTGGAACTCAATTGAGCCTGCAGTGAAGATCATTCTTGGTGACGAGAAGAACAAATCATTGGATTCAATTATGTATTCTAAAACATATACTACTATTTATAACTACTGTACAAATACTTCAACAAAGAGACCTCCGGTGATTCAAAATGAAAGTGACGGGAATGCTTCAGTTAAATTAGCAGGTGGTGAATTATATTACAAAGTTCAGTCTTTTTTGAAAAACTATCTTGAAAACTTAAATCAAAAACCAGATGAAACATTTTTACAATTTTATATTAGAGCTTGGTCAAGATTCATGATTGGTGCTACCCGTTTAAACGATATATTTGACTATATCAATCGTTATTGGGTCACAAAAGAAAGAGCTGATGGCCGTAGAGAGATTTACGATATAGCTTCGTTATGTTTATTATCGTGGAGAGATTATAAATTCCATCCAAATTTAAAAATCTTAATGGATGAAATTATGCATCAAATCAAGGAACAAAGATTAAACAAAAACAAGTCAGTTGGTAACTTGAATATTGCGATCAAGTCATTTGTATCTCTAGGTTTTGATGCTAATGATTTGAAAAAAGTCAATTTATCTGTTTATATTCAAGATTTCGAAAGAACTTTTTTAACTGAAACTTATAATTTTTATAGAGAAGAATCAGCAGAGTTTATCAAGATACACGGAGTTGTCAATTATTTATCGAAAGCTGAACAAAGGATAGATGAAGAATTACGAAGGCTAGAGGAACTAAATGACCACACTAGAAGATTATTAAATGACTGTCTTAATGAAGTTTTAATTGTCGATCACGCAGTTGTCATAAGAGCCGAATTAACAAGCTTGCTTGATCAATCGAGATATTCTGATATAAAGAAAATATACTTTTTGTTGAAAAGAGTTCCTAATACAATTGAACCTTTGTTAATTGACTTTCAAAGGTATGTAGAAGAACAGGGTGCGAAAGCATGTACTGAATTAAAAGAACAAAGTGAATCTGCCGCCGCCGCTGCTGCCCAAGCCAGTGAAGCCACTAAAAAACCAGTGTCTCAAATCATTGATCCAAAAGCTTATATCAAGACTTTGATACAAGTGTATGAAAAATTCCAGCATGTGGTTAAAAGTTCATTTGATAACAATGAATCGTTTGTCAAAGCTTTAGATAATGGTTGCCAAAAGTTTATTAATAGTAATTCAATTGCAACACCAACAGCTAGAGCTAGATCGAGAACCAGTGAGTTTCTGGCCAAATATGCTGATGAATTATTGAAAAAGAAAAGCTCAACTGACGAGGGCATGTCTGTTGATGAGTTAATGACAATTTTCAAATTTGTAGAAGACAAAGATGGTTTTGAAGTATGGTATAGAAGATTATTATCCAAGAGATTGATGTCTGGTATATCTCCAGAAGAAGAAGAACAAGAAGAGTTTGTTGTTCAAAAATTGAAGACTTCGAACTCTACTGAATATACCAACAAGATTACAAATATGTTCAACGATATTAGAACCTCCAAAGATCTAGCTCAATATTATAAAGATTCGATTAACTATTTGCCCGATGCAAAAGAATATGTTGCCGATGTTGAAGCACGTATATTAGACACTTCATCATGGTTTGAAATTTTCAAAGGTTCTACTGAAACTTTCATTTTACCTAAGCAATTACTCAAAACTCAAGAAAAATTTACTGAATTATACCAAAAGAAACATAGTGCAAAACAATTGAGCTGGGTTTGGAACAGATCCAGAGCTGATGTCAAGGCAAATATTTCAAAATCGGGTAAACCCCCCTTCTCATTCACTGTCACGCTATTCCAGCTGGCCATCCTGTTGTTGTATAATGACAACGACACCTTAACAACCCAGCAATTAATAGAAATTACAGCTTTACCTCAAGAAATTTTGAAGGCAAATTTGATTCCATTTGTTAAAAACAAATTATTAGTTCAATCTCCACCAGGCGAAGCAGTAATGCTAAAGTCAAATACAAATTATACTATCGTAAAAGAATACACATCTAAAAGAATCAAGGTTAATTTTGCTGCAGGTGTTAAATCTGTTGACTCCAAACAAGAAGAAAAGGAAACAGAAGAAGAGATCAGAAGGGGTGAACACGAAAGTCTGAAAGCTTGTATCGTCAGAGTGATGAAGGCTAGAAAGATCTTAAAGCATGAACAATTAATCACCGAGGTTGTTAAACAGTTGAGAGGTAGGTTCTCCCCTTCTGTCGCATCAATTAAGAATGCTATCGAAGTTTTAATTGAAGACTCGTACTTAGCCAGAGATGATGGAATCAATGGCTATGAGTACCTGTCCTAAACTTTGCTAGTATTTGTCTACTTATTGCTAAACTTTATATATATTTATTCAGCCCCTTCCTTTGTATTAAAATAAATCACTTAATACACCACACTATCTATTCGAAACAATACACAGTACACAAAATACAAACACGACAACTTTCAAAGTTGTAAATAGGCTAATCAACAAAAAAAGCAAGTCGATAGACGCGGAAGATAAAGAAATCGAGGCCAAAGGCAGCTGGAACGAAAATTTGATAAAGATGACATATTATAAGGCTCCTTGATTAACTCAGAAGAGTCACACTTTGCTATCTCAGTTAACACTGTCGTTATTGGTTGTATACCATAGTTGAAAATAAAATAGAATATGTCTGCTCCTGGTATGTATTTTCCACCATGTTTGGCTGGCTAAGGCAGATACAAAGCCATTTATAATTATGCGATAAAAAGGACCTCAATTTTACTAACTAAATTAGCGATCACAGAAGGATATCAAAAAGTAGCTGAAGAACAGCACAAAAAAGTTGTCCACAATCCTTACGGTCCAAACCCATCTGATTACTTATCAAATGTTAGATCCTTTCAACTTATTGAGTCTACTTTGAGAGAAGGTGAGCAATTTGCTAATGCTTTTTTCAGCACTGAAAAGAAGATTGAAATTGCCAAGGCTTTAGATGATTTTGGTGTCGATTATATCGAATTAACCTCTCCTGTTGCCTCAGAACAAAGTCGTGCTGATTGTGAAGCCATCTGTAAATTAGGTTTGAAAGCTAAGATTTTGACTCATATCAGATGTCACATGGATGACGCCAGAGTCGCTGTTGAAACCGGTGTCGATGGTGTCGATGTCGTTATTGGTACCTCTCAATTCTTGAGAGAATATTCTCACGGTAAAGATATGTCATATATTACCAAGAGTGCCATTGAAGTCATTGAATTTGTTAAGTCTAAAGGTATCGAAATTAGATTCTCATCTGAAGATTCATTTAGATCTGATATTGTAGATTTATTGAACATTTACAAAACTGTCGATAAAATTGGTGTTAACAGAGTTGGTATTGCCGATACTGTTGGTTGTGCTAACCCAAGACAAGTTTATGAACTAGTTAAAACATTAAAATCAGTTGTTTCTTGTGATATTGAGTGTCATTTCCATAACGATACTGGTTGTGCTATTGCTAATGCTTACACTGCATTAGAAGCCGGTGCTAAGTTGATCGATGTTTCAGTCTTGGGTATCGGTGAAAGAAATGGTATTACTCCATTAGGTGGTCTTATGGCAAGAATGATTGCCGCAGACAGAGACTACGTTTTATCCAAATATAAATTACACAAGTTGAGAGATTTAGAAAATCTTGTTGCTGAAGGTGTTCAAGTTAATATTCCATTCAACAACCCAATTACCGGATTCTGTGCGTTCACCCACAAAGCTGGTATTCATGCCAAGGCTATCTTAGCTAATCCATCTACTTACGAGATTTTAAACCCATCTGATTTTGGTTTAACTAGATATATTCATTTTGCCAACAGATTGACTGGTTGGAATGCTATCAAGTCTAGAGTTGAGCAGTTGAACTTAAATCTTTCCGATGATCAAGTTAAGGAAGTTACCACCAAAATTAAGAAGTTAGGTGACGTCAGACCATTGAACATTGATGATGTTGATTCCATCATTAAGGACTTTCACGCTGACGTCTCTACGCCAAAATTTGGTCCATCTAATGGATCTGCAATTGATGAGGAGGCCTCTCTTTTAGACTCTGTCAAAAGACCAAGACTAAATTAAATGCCCATCTGGTAGAAACACGGTAGATTAACTACGTATTTATATCTCATTTTATTCTTCAATATTCACTCCTCAACCATACATAGTTTTTAATTGTCTGTGAACAAACAAATTACATATATATCTATTCTATTACGACCATGTCAAACCTAAACCAGTAACTATGCGCAAACGGCTTTTCTCACCGCCTTATTTTTATCTTTTTTGAGATAGGTCAGTCATACTTTGTGAATATGGGTTTTATTTTTATGCACTTTTTTACAGATATTATACGTTAGCATACCTTACTAATCAACAAATTGTTTTAAATCAGATCTAGTGTATAAGAAATTGTCATGTTCAGATTACTAGACTTACCGGAGGAGATAATTGCCGTTCACTTGGTTCCGCAGTTGAACGATTCTGATATTGTAGCGCTGTTTTTAACATGCAGGCAATTGTATCAAATTTTGAATCAACAAACCGTATGGCATACCTTATTTGTGAAAAAATTTGGAGAAGTGCCTATTCCTTTTGAGACAATTTACAAATGGCCACAGCTTTATAAGTTGAGAAAAAACTCTGAAGTGCATACCTGGGGTGAATGGTCAACGGGAAGGCTGGGGTTTTTCTCAAGCAGAGTAAGAGAATTGGAAGGAGTCAATAGAAACAATAGTCTTTACAGAAGCACCGCTGTAAGCAGTCCAGTCTTGATAGAGAAACTAAGTGATGAAACAGTTCTTGATATTTCATCTAGTGGCTTTTTCTTTTCAATCTTAACGGAGTCAGGTAAGATTTACAACACTGGTAATGGTCCTTATCAAAGAACCAATGTCAATAGTTTTATATATCCAGCAAGTGAGAATCGGCCAGAGCGCAATGACATGCTATTTAACAAGCAAGAACCAATTAATTTACTTACTACAGAATCAAGAAATGTCCATTTTGTATCTATTAGTAATAGCAGAAACCACACGCTAGCATTGGGCTCAGATAATAGCATCTGGGTTTGGGATTGCAAGAAACAGTTGTTTGCTGGAATCGAAATGAACTTGAATCTAGAATTTTTAAGTAAGTTGTCTAACCATCGACTGAAGTTTAAGTCTGATTCAGAAATAAATATCGTGAAGATAAGAGCCGGGTGGAACTACAATACATGTCTCATTTATAATCTGGGCTTATTGGTTTGGTTTAATAGACATGCAGCTGTGGATCACAATGCAAATATTGGACATGAATCGTTTTTGATAACCAAAACATCCGGTGCCAATGCAATACAACTTGGCACCAGAATAATAGACTATATTGCACTAGAAAACTGCCTTATAATCATAATTGATACTGGTGCGGCTTACAAGGCCCAGTTCGATAATAATAGATTGAAAGTAGTCTATAAGTTACGTGGGTTCCAAAATGCTATGACTAGGCAATCCAAAGATTGCAAATTTGTGAGAGTAAGTGGATCTTTCAAGAGTTTTGCTTTGATGACGAATGACGATAGAGTATTCCTAGGAGAAACTAGCATGAATGAAGAATCTCTACCGATTATTATCTCCGAGTTACAGCATAAGGGTTGTATATCGGTTGCGTTTGGTGACTACCATAAACTTGCATTGTTTAAAAATGGTGATCTGTATTCGTGGGGTAGAGATTCGAGAATGTGCGGTTGCCTAGGTTTGGGTGGATTGAGTGACGAGGATTTAAGACTCGTTTTGCGCAGAGATGGTAATGATGGTGTTGTGCAGTCACCTGTAAAAGTCCCTCTGAAAGGTAAAGTCTTAGCTATAAGTGCAGGGGGCTGGCAGTCTGCTGCCTTGATATCCCAAGATGATACATAATCCAAAAAACAATTATTAAGAAAGCACTTTTTGGCTATTGAACCGCCACATGATTTTACTAAAAACATCAAACTCTAGTAGAATGTTTTGTTCTTACCATCATTTGCAACAAGGAACGTTATATCTTTTTCATACAGGCAGAAATTTTATCACGTTTTCTTGGTAACAATTATTTTGTGCAAAATGTAGATTTTGCCAATTTTTTTATCAAAAATAATTGACACCTATAAACAGACTGGCAAACGGTACAACAATTGGATAGCAAGCATGTAGCGACATAATTGTACACAATATACAGTGTCAATAAGTATACTATATAAGAAGGACAAGTTTTAATATATGTACGGTAGCTTCCTGACCCAAAGGGTAACTTGCCATGTTTTATCGTTTTGTGATTAGACAAACACCAGTTATAGTAATTGTTAATATTCATAAAGTAAGTATTGAAAGTAAGTAGGAGAAAATAGATTAATATTATATTCTCTTTGTTTTATATATAACATAGTAATAAAATATTGTGGTATGCGTGTGAGAAATGCAGCTATTTCACGTACAAAACACTCAATCCAATTGATATATGTAGTAAGAAGTAATGTAGTAGGTAATTCATAAACAATAAAATATGAGTAAGTCATTAGCAAGTTTAGTTATTCATTTTCTTTTCTAAATCTTCTAATTGTTCTTTTTGTTTAGCTAATTCTTCCTTCAACTTGGCAATTTGTTCGGCCTGATGCTTTCTGATGTATAAATCTTCTTGAGCCTTTTCACGTTTCTATATTAAGCAGGTATTATAATAGTTAGTACGTTTGTTTTCATGGTGAGACGTGTTGTTTGGGCTTCTGTTACTGCCCTTCGCTATATCCATAGATCAATTGCCTTTGACATGTAACATTTAAAAATGAAGTAATTGATACATACGGTGAAAGCATCGGAAGAACCGTCACTTCTGGCGGAACCGGTTGAACCTTCAGAGTAGAATCTGATGGCGGAAGCTCTTTTGTTGCTGACAGAGGCTAAAGTACGTTTGGCAAACATTGTATTGACGAATTGATTGATATTCCCTAAGCTGGCTTGTGTAGGTTAATTGCGTTGTGTGAGGGCGCCTGATCAAAGGAGATATCTGATAAATAATTGGTGGAAAGAGTTTTGTTGGAGTAGGAACATGGTTAGTGGCCATAATGGCCAGGGCTGCGTAACTGCGCTGGCGGCCCGGGGAAAAATGTCGCGCTTCTATGATGCAAAATGTTGTAACTTAAAAGTACTTTGATGCACGGATGTTTATGGCGACATGTCTTTGGTTTGACTATGCAAAGTGTGCAGTGCTAAAACAGAATCGTTTATCGTATGTATCTCCAGTGGTCTCAATGGGACAAGACACCTCGTTAAAGGTCAATAACTACATGTCGCTTGTCAAAAGAAGAGGTTCTGGATCGACCAACAGCCAGGTTGCCTTAAAGAGGCAGGAAGTCAGTGCGGCCGCTAGCAAAAGAGTGCTTTTTGAGCCTTTGGTATCTCTTCAAGGCCAGCATCAAGGTGCTGTGCTTACAGCTAGATTTAGTAAGACTGGTAGTTTCATAGCCTCAGGTGGCGTAGACAAGCAGATACTTTTATGGAGGCTTCCCACACCAGAGGTAGTTGAGAACGCGCATTCAGAAGACGGATCTGAAGAAGGTAATGAGCTTAATTATGGGGTAATCAGAGGACATAAAAGTGCAATTACCTCATTAGCCTGGAGCCCCGATGATTCAATGGTTGTTTCTGCAAGTGCGGATTCAACAGTAGGATTTTGGGATACAACGACAGGAGCAAGAGTTAGAAAGTGCGAAGGCCATGAGCTATGTGTAAATGATATATCAGTGGCTACTAATCAAGAGAACATTGCGCTAAGTTGTAGTGACGACGGTTATGCTTGCCTTTGGGATTCTAGATACAAACACCCTTCTACAAGTTTTGAGACTCAATATCCGCTGCTAAGTTGTTGCATCTCTAGAGATGCAGATAGAATATACTTCAGTGGAATTGATCCTACTGTCTATTGTTTTGATGCTAGAAAAACCGACGAACCAATGTGGAAAGAGACGATACACTCAAATTCAGTTTCAAGTCTTCGATTGTCAAATGGGAATGCGCAGGAAACATTAGTGAGTCGATCCATGGATAATACTGTCAGATATTACGACGCAAGGAACTTCGTTTCTAAAGGTGCTCCTAGGGGTAAACCTTATGTATACGATGGCTCTATATCGGGTGAGGAGCAACTTTTAATCAGAAGTTGTTTTTCGAATGATAATAAGTTTATCTTTAGTGGATCAGCCGATAAGACTACCACATGTTGGAATTTTGTTACCAGGAAAATGATCGCTAAATGGGGTGCTCATCTGGGAACTGTGGTTGACGTCGATTGTCATCCCACCGAAAATATTGCTTTAAGTACATCAACAGATAGTACAATTATACTAAGAGAAATCAATTTATAGAATGTAATTATTAAGTAATGTCTAATGTTTTGTGATATAAATAAATGTAAGAATAAGGCGAAGGTTAATTGAATCTAACGTTTCTTTGCCGTATTGCTTGTAAAGTAGAAGCAACCCCTGTTGTCTTCAAACCATCACTTTGTTTACTTTTAGATCCCTCAGAGGCTTCTATTAGTTCTTCGACATCTTGATATCTATCTACAGTTTTGCTTTTCAAAGAATGTTCATTAAGTTTGGAAAGACTAGACTCTGTAAATAGCGGTACGCTCCAAGTCCTTATACCACCAGATTCACTTATCTCACCCTTAGCTTCAAATAAACGCACTTCATTGTCAATATAGTTATTTTCTGTATCAAGAAAATTATGATCATCAGTATTATATAGACCTATAGTTGGTGATTTATTAATAGCTGTAGCACGTAAAGGCTCATACTCTTGTGGGTTTTGGCCATCAAACATAGGCAAAAACTCATGTCTCATGATATATTCTTGCATACCTGTATCGTCAATCAAAGTATTATTACCTTGTTTGGACTCCGAATCTTCACTTCTCTTCTTGTACATTTCTTCTTCAATGGTATTTTTCAAAATCAAGGTCTCTACAAACACTTCATTCTTTTGACCAATTCTATGTGCCCTTTTAATTGCTTGGGCTTCAACCGTCTTTTTCCAAACAGGATTCACAAAATATACTCTAGTCGCTGAAATGATTGTTAGGCCATGAGATGCTAATCTCAGATCCATTATCAAAGTTATCCCACCACCTTCTTTACTCACATTCCAAGCACCAAACTTAGCCAAGTTCTCAGACCTTTGCTTTTGCTTTACAAAAGCAGCATACATAATATAATTCAAACCCAAAATGTCTAAAAGTTCCGTAATATAATAAGCAGAGTCCTCATATTCGTAGAAAACAATACTTTTTATGCCATCTTTTTGATGTTCCATTAGTCGTGCTACTAAATACGACAGTTTGGCGGATGCAGTGCCCAATAATTTTGCTTTCCGCATACTTGAGCTAGCGTTCACTTCATTCATTATCGATGAAGAGCCCGTTAATCCGTCTGGTGTACCAGATCTAATACCCTGTTCATTTGACTTGATTGGCAAGTAGTCAGATAAAGCTTTTGAATGTTTCGCCTTTTTGGGAGATTTCGTAATTAAAGTACTATTTACATGCCCATTTGATAAACTTCTTTTGTGAGATTTTGGGCTACTTACCGTAACCTTGGCAGCTATATTCAATGCTTTTTCTTCCACTATGGGATCAAAATCATTTTTCCATTCCACTTGACTTGCATTTTTATCTTCCTGAAGTGATTCATCAATGGCCATAGTATCGATCGTCTGTCCGTACTTCTTCAAACGTCTTTCGTGGTTTTTTTGCTCGCTCATTTTCCAATACAGCCTCCAAAACAGCTTGGAAGCCTCTAGTATTCTCTGATTCAGAGTGGTATATGAGCTGACCATTCTATTTTTGAAAAAAAATTTTTGTATCTCGTGAAGTTGAGGTGCTCCATACACTCCTACCAAATTACCTAAATCATCTGACTGAATAGAATATATATCCGTCGACAAAGTTTTAAGAAAAGGAAGCGGGAGATTGGAAACATAATAATTCATCTCGTGAATTGAAGCCAATGTCTTCCATCTAGTATTAGTGATAGCTGTTTTAGAAACAAAAATAGATTTTTTCAAAAGCATCTCGTCTTCAGGTGAGTATTGAGAGTCTTTCAACGAATTCTGGCAAATTGAAAGTAAAGTCTCTATATCGTGTAAAGTAAAACCAGTCCAGTAAAACGTAGCTCTTTGCAGATTTGTGATCAATCTCCTCAATTCGGACTTATTCTCATAATCAAAAATGTAATCACGGCCTTGCCTTTCTGAGGTCACAGCATTGGTAGCTAAAACGGCAATAAACAAATTGATGGAAAGTTTATCAAAGAATGAGGGCTGCAAAAATACAGGCTTGTGATGTAGATGTGGTAGATCAATGTTCTTTTCTATATCTTTCATTGCGTGTCTAATTACAATACTGTCTAGCAGAGAGGTTAGCCTTTTCTTTGAAAGAAAATCAACGCTATAAAGACCAATTTGCTTTCTCCATAATTTGGGGTTTTTAGCCCATGGGTCAATTTTCAAAAAGTTTGTGACTATCTTTCCGAGTTTGAACAGCTCATCAGAAACACTAAATGTCTTCGTGACTGTATACTCTTCCAGTTTTGGTGTTGATTTACGCTCCTGTTCAACCTCTTCATTCATATGCAAGTTTGTGAGTCCAGCTGTTGGAGTTCCAGTAACTGCCCATCTTCTTTCAGCATATAAATCTTTTGCTAATTCTGCAGCTCTGGTACGAGTTCCACTCATATTATGACCCTCATCTATAATAATTCTTTTCCAATGAACATGTCGCAAAGGTGATTTTTTAATGCTAGCATGTTTTGAAAATACACTAAGTGAAATCAAAACTATATCATAATTGATAACATCCAATACATCAGGAAGATTGTGATTAACGTTAGGTATATCAAGTACTTTTAAAAATCCATCATTGGTGTGCTTTTTTATCTCTATTTTCCACTGGTACCACAAATTATCAGGCACAACCACAAGAGTAGTAGAGCAAATGTACAATTTTCTTGTCATGAGATTTTCCAGAAAAGCATTTTGGTGTTTGAGCACTCTTCTAGTTATCCTGTTCGCAGCTAATATTTTTTCGTCAATTTCTAAAGCTTCATAAAACCCAGGATTAGATTGTAAAAGCTTTAGACAGGAGTCTGGCAAGTTTTCAGTATATGATTTCCATGGAATTGAATTTTCATTTATTAATTTGACACATGTTTTAACCAACGACTTAGTTGAGCTGTAGTTTTGAAAATTTTTATACTCTTTAGGTATCTCAGATATCTGGTTTTTGGAGACACAAATCAAAGCTAGGCATATGCAGGTTTTACCAAAACCCATATTTTCAGCTAATATTCCACCTCTTGGAGACTCATACATTGTTGGATTAATCCATGCTTGCCAGTGCTCGATATCCAAGCAGTATGTCTTACCAAAAATTATAGGGTCCTTCCGTTCTATCAGGTGTGTCTGAAGATTAACTTTAGGATCAATCTCACGATCTAGCATCATGGCAACTGACTCTCGCTGGTAGAAATATAAGTGACTCTTAAAACCTGGTATTTCATCGTTCATGATTCTTAATAGATGTTGTCTTAACTCCTCGTCTTTGTTATTATTATACTCACCCAAGTCGACAGAAGGGGAGCTAATCGAATTATAAATCTGAAGAAGTATGTTTTCTCGACTAGACTGATCACTAGATTCTACTGGCTCTTGGTGAAGCCTTTGAAAAGGTAAATTGTGTTCAAATCGATAAATAGCGTTCTCCAAGTATCGCAGAGCATCATTAGTATTTTCATATTTGAGGTAGGTTGATGGATTTGGTAATGGCTCACGTGATAGCGTAGCATTAAAACACAAGCAAGCGTTTGCACGAAGTCTTTCACACAGCATACTGGAATCATTGTCTCCAATATTCCACGCTTCTTTAGAATAATCTAAAACAATAAATAGCTTTTTCATAATATCAAGCTGTCGAGCGTAGGCGTCAACATCTTCAAACACTTTATTTGCTGGATAGTATCTGAACTTTTTCATGAGCTGCAAACCATGAATTTCCGCTGGTATTAAGTATATTCTGACAACATGGAAATAAATTTGGTTGCCTAAATGTATAGTTTTATAAGTTGCACTAGCGTACTTGAAATCACACATCCAAATTAGATCATCAAGTATAGCTGGAGCATACTTTTTTGGTTCAAGATAATGTCCATCAAAATCAACATACCGCAGTCGACTAGTAGGTAAATATCCTGGTATCCATTTCCAGCCATCAGGAGCTTCAATTCCAGCAGCAGGAAGTCCGGAGGTGTTATAAATATACAGACAACCTAGAGGAAGAAGATTGCTTAAATCATTAGTAAGATCCATCACCTCTCTCTGTATGCGAGCATACTCCCTGGCAGCGGCCAAGCTGATATCCTTGGACATATTAACATCTGGTTATTATTTTTGAAAACCTCAATGTCCTCTCCCACCTTATAAGTCAGTCTTTAAGTAATTAACTGTTACGGGCTAATACCTGGAGAGTTTGATAAAAATCTAAACTTACGAAATCCTTATCAGCTCAGATTGGCATAATAGACGCGACGACAACTGCACCCGTGCACTTGAAACTGATTGCTGGATAAAAAAGTTTGCGGAAAATCGTGTTAGTGAGAGAGATGGAGAGCGATGAATACAAGTAAAAAGGGCTAGTAAGAGATATCAAACGAAGGCTAACTGGGTCTTTTGATGCATACATAGCCAGTTGCACTGAATTAACCCAAATCACGGTAACACACATATAATGAAAGGTGCCCCCGTGCTGTTGCAAGCGGTACGATTCGTCAAGCCATCTCCAGAAAAGCTTACAAGACTTCGTCAGCTACAATGTGAAGTGTTTAGAGAGACATACAATCCTGAAAAAGTTAGAACAGGTGCCAAGTTCTTGAAGAAAAATCTTAGAGGTCAATATGTTGCCAATTATTATGGTACTGTTGATTTTCCAAGCATTCATAATATGCAGAAAATACTGAACACTGACGACTACCAAATTATCAATGAAGAAGAAGAGTACAGATTAGATTATATTCAAGAAAAGAGAAGAAGAGGTAAAGGTGCTCCAAAGAAAATTAGAGAGGCACCAAAGAAGGACGCTAAAGGTGGTAAAAAGAAGAAATAGTCAAGTTTACGACAAGAAAAGAAAAATGCATCTACGGCCAACTTGAATTAGATCCACAATAGAATGTTATTACGATATCCCTGTATATACAACCATTACATCAATAAAAATTACAGCTTATTTTGTTTAAATCGAACCTTGTAAAATTAAAACCTAGTCAATATATTACTTTACATTATTATTACATTACTATTACATACATATACATATAACTTTTTAATTAATAACCATTAGTTAAAACAATTTTTTATACTCGAAAGTCGTTATGAAATCACCCGTGATTACGTCTTTTAAGATATTTGAAATCATTATTTGTCTCCAATGACTATAAACCTTGTCGGTTATGTCTTCCTTACAAGGTAAGATGCCACTTATTTGCTCTTTGTAAAATTCGATATAGTTCAATACATTATAGTTTATAAGTGATTTTTTATGACTTTCTATGATTTGGGTATAAGTCAAAGGTAAGGTCTTCAATTGAAAACAAGAAGCTTGATCTGCTGATTCTTTAGCAATGGTTATACCACCAGGTAAACGATCTTGATGTTTTAATTTCAAAAGTATGACTACTGCTGGATGATGGTTAACTGTGATTAATATAAATGTCATCACAGACTCAATGAGTATGTTAATCAGTCTGCACGCAACGAAGGTCATGTAAAATGCCAATACAGTTGGAAGTAAGTATACCAAAATAGTAAATATGATAATACCAAATAACAGCTGATCAAACTCATAGTTGTTAGAGTCCACTCTTTTTCTCAAAGGATTAAATTTTTTACCATAAAATAGTCTGAATAAAGATTGTAAAACATGTGATTGCCAGTTATATACTCTTGTAGAGGCATAGTAGAAACAATGCAAGTGAAACGTTATTACGTTCAATGTATCCAGTAGAATAGCAAAAAACATTGATGATCCAAATATAGTAGACAGAAATGCTAATGATTTTAGGAAAAAAGTGAGTCGATTATTTTCAATCAAGTAATCTAATATCATAAAGTTCCAGAATCCCATGACCCAAAGAAACAAATCTCCAAAAAATTTGGACAATTCATTATTCAACTTGAAGCCCGCCGGAGAATTCATTAGCCATTTGATCAAGTCCACTAAAAACCACTTGAAGTACCGCACAATCTCAAAGATTTTGGACTCCAATGATTCTAGATTGAATAAAATAAAGTTGGCCAATATCATCCCTAATAGTAAATCATTGATTATAAGCCATAGAGTATTATAAAATTTGATATATTCAGTAGGTGAAACTTTTGTACCTGTTATTAAAGATATCTCTGTTTCCACATTGGCTCTTCTCATCTTTGAATATTGAGATGGAAGATTGTAAAGTTGAATAAGTCTAAAGTTCAGTTGATTGAATGAATAGGTCAAACTCTTTAGAGATTTGTTATGTATTTTATAATTCAAAAGAAACCGAAGCCAGAAAGACAAATTTTGAACAGTAATTGTGTAGACCATTGAAATATAAGGAGCAATAAAACATAACAAGCAACGACCCCATTTATCTTGAATAGTATCGAACATTGAATAATTCTGATATTTTTCAGGAAACATTTTCGATCTGGAATAATTACTTAAATTCATGTACTTTAGACAATTCTTAAATTCATCATTCATTTGCACACTTTTAAGTTCATCCATGGGTTTGCCATGCTCAGCGATTCGTTTGGAGTATTCAATTTCGCTATCATCTCTCAGTTCTAATTCAAACTGGCCATGGTTGCTATTGGTGTCACTGTTATTCATCCATATGGTATCAATTACTATCGGAGAATCAGAATAGTATTCTAATTCTTTTGTACTTGGAGGCTTATAAATGATCAAATTAAAGGCTTGCTTTGGTAAATATGGATAATGCGTTTTCTTTGTGGACTTAAAAAACAGATGGTTTTCAGTTAGTATACTGTTTAAAGGTTTGATATTGATACCACCTATCAGCGATAATTGCAATTCATCATCAATGATATAATTTGTCTTTCTGTATTTCTTTTCATTGACAGCATTAAGAGGTAGCAAATCAATTACTACAAACTTGGAATCTGTAATCTTGTGCCCAGCGATCAAAAACTGAGATTCGTTGTCAATAGATCTCGGTATATCATTGGGCCAAAAAATTATTTTTGTCATGGTGATTATGTATTTGGCTCACAATCAACAATAGTTCTTGGAATCAATAAAGTAGTGATTGACAAGTCTAAAGAAACAGTAATAAAGAGTGGATAAGAAGCTTAAAACTTCAAGAATCCTGAATGATATGCTATGTTGATGCAGATGAATGAGCTTTGTAGAACTGTTACCGAAGTAAATCAAGAATAGAACCAAGAGCAAGAAGGTAAGTTGGTGCCAGTTATGGACGTTGGTATGAATATAGTTATGGGTAGTCTTTGCGAAATTTCTCTTGCTACCACTTGAAGGTATTACTAGTGTGTGCTTATTCTTCTTCTGTAGCTTTTTTAGGCTTTGAAGTTTAAATTTAGTAATTTCTATCTTTTCTGTGCCTGGTAAGTCTTGCTCTTTGTTCTTGATAACTGGACTGGAAGTATGTACAATTGAATGGACCAAATATTGATTGATCATTTGCGAAGACGTCTTGTGCTATATCCTTGAAATAAAATAATTCCCGATTTCAGAAGTGTGTACACGACTCTGAAAAGGTGAACTTTCTTGTTGTCAAGATTGTTTAGAAACAAATGGAAGTAAGGTTGATGGTGTATATGCTAATATCTTCAAGGACAGCAAAAACCCACTATTCTCTAATCAATACTATGTGTACTTTGCAATGCAGTTGAGAGATCCCAAATGGAATATGTAGAGAGTGCAAATCCCATGAGTTGTGTCCTTCTTTAGGGCTTGGTTTGCTTTGAATGAGTGCGTTTGCTTATAAGAAATCCGTTTTGATTGTGCGGGTGGCTTTATTCAGGGAAAAATACTAAAGACGATCGACGCTAATAAAATATGTACAGTGGGTTTAGTTTAAAAAAAGTTTAGTACAGTGGGTTTAGTATATTTCACTTTAAAAGAATTTTTTTTTTTTAATGTTACGCTAGTATGAATGGGGTAGTAGTAGTAGACAGGAGCACTATAATTTCAAAATGGGTGTATATTATATTAAGCTTTTAATATATATAAAGTACATATATATGATGTGTGGGTTATTTTTGATTTGTAGTGTGAAATGTTGAGAGGAGGAATGAGGTCATTTAAGCAGTGGTAACTGGTTCGGTGGCTTCTTCAGTCCAGTCAGCAGCACCGGAAGTAGATTGGTTCCAGTAAGCTTCGGATTGTTCAGCAGAAGCCCAGTTTTCTTCACCGGCTTCTTCAGCTGGTTGTTCAGTAGCTTCTTCTTCAGCAGCGGCTGGGGTTTCGACAACTTCAGCTTCTTCAGGGTCTCTGTAGAAGTATAAATCTGGCATAACAGACCAAGCTTCAGATCTTGGTAAAGTACCTCTTAATCTTAAAACTTCTCTAGCTAATAACCACCAGATTAAACCAATGGAGTGCTTACCTTTGTTGTTACATGGGATAGCAACATCAACGTATTCAGATGGAGAATCACAGTCAGATAAAGCAATAACTGGGATGTTAACGTAAGAGGATTCTCTGATAGCTTGAGAGTCAGTTCTTGGGTCAGTAACAATGATTAATCTTGGTTCTTTGAAAGATCTGGTGATATAATTGGTGAAGGAACCTGGAGTGAATCTACCGGCAATAGCGGTGGCACCAGTGTGAGCGGCGAATTTTAAGACAGCTCTTTGACCGAAAGTTCTTGAGGAGACGGCAACGACATCTTCAAAGTTTGGGACAGCAGCAATGATTCTAGCAGCTAAGACAATTTTTTCCCAGGTTTTGTTGATGTTGATGACGTTAACACCATCTGGTCTGGTTTTGTAGATGTAAGAGGTGTTGTGAACGTTAGTGTTCTTGGAACCAAGGTGAACGTTGGCGGCGATTAATAATTGTAAATCTTCTTGAGTTAAAGAGAAGTCAGCCATTTTGATTGTGATTTGATTATAATCTGGTAGAGATGCTGTATGAAGATGAGCTTGTAGAAGAGATATACAGTGTAACGAAAGAAAAATAGAAGCAAATAAATTTTTCAACAAAGTGGCAGAATGCCCAAAAGCGAGCGAGCGAGCGTGCACAGAGAGAGCGGTTTACAGACAGACCTCTCTAGAGACAGTAACTAGCCAGACCAACCAGCCTGGGCCCAGAGCTCTCTGAGAGTTGAAAATGGCGCCTGTCATGTGTTGCTTGGGTCAATAAGTAAAATTGGGTGTACGGTGTGGATGTCTTGCTGGAAACAGTCACTTTCTATTAAGTGCACGGGTGTAAGATAAAAAAACAGAGAAATATACCGGTGCACAGGTGAGAAAGCTGTACGGCAGTGCTAGCATGTACGACGAGCTGCGGCGAGCTTATCAGATCCATCAGTGAGCAGCGCCAGCGACGCCTACTAGCAGAGAGAGAGAGCGACACAGGCAGAAGCTCGTCTGCAGCCTCCTTTCGGATTATGTCCGAGGAACTAACACTTGCTAGTAAGTAAGCCTTGTCGGAGACTCGTTGCAGACTCGCAGATAACTGCCCAGTCTGTAAGGTCTAACATGTTTGCTTGGAAATGCTTTAGGATATAGTATATCATCTTCTTTAAATAGTACTAATTGCCTGTTACTTTTGTATCCCCTTGCCCTTTCCATAGCTAAACAGCTAGTTATACATGATACATGAAACAAATGTGGTGACATGTCTCTTTATCACAAGATTATAGATTGGCTACCTCATATACCCACCGTTGATGAGTCAAATCAGCGGAGGGTATTACGGAAGACAACTACTGTTCAATTCGGGTATTATACTTTCATTACTACTTTGATAATAACCCTTATACTTCTGCCCCTTTACAATCATTATAACCACAAGAATTCTTCTTTTATTCAGAGATTTAACACTTTGTTGATCAGAAAATTTGGATTTGTAAGGAAAAAGTATTACTCTAAAGAGAACCACAAACCAAACTTGAATTCAGTTACCATAATTAATTATGAAGTCATCAAGATTTGCTTATTCTGGTCCTTCATATTTTCTATTTTATCATTCGTTTCTATTTATTCAGACTTCCAATTTTTAGCCGCAAGATTAGGAAGAATCGCAACTTATTCCCTACCAACTATCTTATTCCTTACAATTAGACCTTCTCCTTTACCAGAAACTTTGTATCTGACTTTGCTACCCATTCATAAATGGGTCAGTAGAATGGTAGTACTACAAAGTCTGTTGCATACTTTAATGTACTGCTATCTCTTCACTATAAGAAATTCCGTACCCAAGATTTACAAAAGAGATAATTTATATGGTATAATCGCTATGATTGCATTTATTATCATTACTATATCTTCATTACCTTATTTTAGAAGAAAATTCTACAATTTTTTCTATACTTTACATTATATTGCAACTTGGTTGTCTATTATTATGCTATACTATCATGTTAGACCAGGTGCACCATACTTGTCATTGTTAAATGCGTTTATTCTTATTTATCAATTGTATTACAGATTCAGAATATCAAAAGTTTCCAGTATTCAATCTATAAATGTCTCTTCAAACCTATTACTAGTGAATTTACCTAATGATGCTTTGTCTTTAAAATCAAATATACCTGGTTGTCATTTACGTATGATTGAATACGATTCAGGAAATCCTTTGAAACTATTATACAAATTGATATTTATTCCTATCCAGCACCCATTTACTATTGCATCATTGATTAGTGATGATCATCAGAAATTAGTTATTAGGAAGGGTAAATTTAAGCTCAATTCCCAACGTAAATACCTGATAACAGGAGCATATTTACCCTTTTTGAAATTTATTAATACCAAGAGGCAATTGAATAATATGATGATGTCTATGATGAATCAAGCTACTGCTGTTAATAATAATACGAATAATCCACTTTTATTCAATGTTACGTGTAAGAAATGCCTTATTGTTACGGGTGGATCAGCCATTAGTGTGGCATTACCTTTAGTTAGAATTTTGAATTATAATGGTGCCCAGGCAAAGATTATTTGGGTTATAAGAGATCACGAAGATTTGAAAATATTAGATTATTTCAAGGATTCATTGATAAGTGATGATTCCATTGACATTTTTATTACTGGTAATTATTCCAATACAGAAAAGATAAATTTCATCAGAGCAGTGGATGAATTACATTACAGGAAAGCAGAGTTTGAAAGAATGGAACAAGAGAGAATGAGTGGCGGAATAGTGGATTTCACTACTTCCACCCCTGCTGTGTCCCCTTCTTTCTCGGACCATTCTCAATTCACTCCATTGATTAACGATACCACCAATTCCCAAAATGATTACGGATCAGTAAAGCTGAGTGCAAGGCCAAAAAATTATAATAATAAGACTATGATCTCTAGTCCATTGTCAAAACTTCATAACAATACATTAGCTTCGACTTCTACTTCCGTTGGTACAAATTTCGACGATCTGCCAGAGATAGAGTCAGGCCAGCATATAGATGCATCAACTGACCATGATCACCAACTTGAATTATCGAGACATACAAGACAAAAATCAAGTTACGTTCAATTGAGATCTCATGTTCAAAACGCCAACTCAACCTACTCTTATAACGATGAAAAACGATTTGAAAATGTTGATATTGATTTAAATTTCAATCCTGATAATATTCCTAGAGATAAAATTTCAATTGGTGATTTTTCTGTTGTATCCGATGAAAATTTTGAAGACACATCTTCATCTGTTAACGATGATCCCCACATTTATGACTCTACCAATAGCACTAAAAATATACCAAATCATAAAAAATCTGTTCATTTTAAGCCTAATTTAGGTATGTCGAGCAATGCTTATAATCAAGACACAAAACACGATGGCCGCCCTGATGCATTAGAGCTATCCGAGGGCGCAGATGAAGACGAAATACAGGCATTTAATGAATCATATGACCATTTTAACGATACGTTGCCTTCTTTCAACTCCAAGAAGTCAAGACCTCCTTCTATCACATCGTCAGCATTATATGATGATCTAGCAGATTATTGGATCTTGAAAGGATTGTCTTGTAGAATTGAGTTTGGAAGACCAAAGTTGGGTTTATATTATTATGATTGGTGTCTTGGCTCGTCATGTATTGGTCCACTGGTGAATTTGAGTTCAGGACAGGCTGTTTGCTATAACCAAATTTCACAGGATAATACTATTAATTTACTTTTGAACCGTCTTTCAAACAAACCAAGCAAGCCAGCTTTGCGAAGGAGTGATACAAATTATACTATTGAAGACGAGACTTTTCTCAATGATCAATTTGTGAAAAACAAGAGAGAAAGGTTGATTGCTCAAGGTGGTAGAAGCGATGATGACATCTGGATTGTAGGTGCTGGACCTATTGGGCTGGTCGATAACGTTAGATTATGGGCTGTGGATTGTGGGTTTTCATTCCACGCGGAAAGCTTTAGTATTTGAACTATATTTATCATATATATATATTCGTCAGCTTGTTTATAGTACTTGTTATGCAAAAAGGTATAAAAAAAGATATATTTCCTTTAAAATCACACAGATCACAATAAAACCAAAATTCAATTGCAACATTGCAACAGATTCTGTGACCGCCTCTGCAAGCCGCGGAATCTGCCACTTGAGATTCCTGTCTGGGAACTTTTACAAAAAAGAGCTCATTAAAATGTCACTCTGGCTTCACCGTATTGTATACACACCAACGCTCATCATAAATTGGCAAGTACATCATCCATTGCTTAATATAGACACATTATCTTGACAATTATACATACAACACGCTTTCTATCTTTTTTTCGTCCCTTAATTGACAAAATCCACTGTTTTGGACTGTGGTGTATACATATACTTTGAAGTGATGTCGTTTCATGGTCATAGTTCAAGCGCAGACATAACAGATAGATTCATTTCAAGATTGGATCCAATTAGGTCACACAGTATACCTCAATCGCCTCGTATAAATTCTGCTCAAAGTGAAAACAATCAAAATTATTCTAACCACACTCAAAGAAGACCAGTGAGTTTCCTTACACCATACTTGCAAAGAATCAGGGAAGCAGCACTTAATGCACCTTTGAATTTGCCTGTCGGTCCTAATGGAAGAATACAATCCATTAGACGTAGAAATAGTTTACAAGAGCACAGAAGTGTGAATAGAAGAAATGCAATCAATAATATTGAATCCAACAACCAAGAAGGGAACAGACCCGAGTCAATTGGCAATATCTCAAATTATCCCAATCACAATACTACGAATACAAGTACAAGTAATAATAGTAGTATTTTTGAGATAATGGAACTCCCAAGTGATATTAGAGCCAATGGGAATAGGTCGAGTCCATTTGTACTAAGACAAGATAATTTTGTCATGTTTCGGGATTTACCATCAGTAATTGAAACAGGCTCATTGGATACTAGTTTAAACGAGTCTTCAATTCTTAGCGGTGCATCAGGAACAACAAATAATACAGGAGACAATGAAGCATCTCACAATTTGTATTCGGATGATAGCGATATAGATGAATATGTCACAATTCCTGAAGAATGTCTCGGTAGTCCCGAAAAACTTGTCAACTTTAAGAAGCATCAATCATCTATTGCTGATGCCTTAGGATTTAAGCAAAATCAAAGATTGCTGAATTTCACTCCTTTAAAAAAAAATAAAAGAGTTAAGACTAATGATACTAATATGATTCAAGTAAGTCACAGTAAAAGTAATGGCAGTGAAAAGAGTATTTTATCGCCATTAGCAAAATTAAAAAATTATTATGATGCAACTTTGAGAATAAAACAAGAGATACCTTTTCATGTTTTAAATGCACCGTTATTGAGAAATGATTTTTATTCCAACGTAATTGCTTGTTCTAAAACTGAAAGCAAAGTTGTCATTGGTCTAGGATCTTGTGTATACACATGGAATAAAAAGACTCAAACAATCCCTTTAGAAAGCTATGTTCAAGAGATTGTATCTTGTACTTCTATTTCTGATTCAGATATTATAGCAGCAGGAACAAAGTTTGGAAGAATCGTGGTGTATGATAAAAATTGCACTAGAATAGCAGCAACTGGAGTATTAAGACCAACAGTTTCAGTATGTTGCATTTGTTGGATACCAGGCACTTTGAAATTTTATGCAGGGGATGATCTTGGTGATGTGACATTGCTGGAGCTTCGTAGAGATCCCTGTTTCAATACTGAAGCCAGCACTGAAGAAGAATCTTCATCATTTTCGCACACACTATCTTTGCATTTACTAGCTTCATTCAAGAGTAATCAACAACAAATATGTGGTATTGCCATCAGCCCGGATAAAACACAATTGGCGATTGGAGGAAACGATAATTTTTGCTGGCTGTGGGATATTAGTAATTTTGAGGCACCTGTAATTAAACATGTTTTGCAACACAAAGCAGCAGTTAAAGCAATTGCCTTTTGTCCCTGGATGCCGTCATTATTGGCCACCGGAGGCGGTTCTAAAGACAGGCAAATTAAATTTTGGCATACAAAATCCGGGACTTTGATGAAATCCCTTACGGCTGGTGGTCAAATTACAGCTTTGATTTGGTCTAGGTTTAAAAAAGAAATTGCTGTTTCATTTGGTTATAATGCATCAGATGCTAAACCTGTACTACTTGAAGTTTACTCATACCCTGAAATGACGGTAAAGGTTCGAGTTTCAAATAATCCCGACAATCCGTTAAGAATTGTAGCAGCTGATATTTCCAATGATTTTACCACTATAACGACAGCCATCTCCGATCAATCTATCAGAATGTATAAGGTATGGGACAATACTTTGGAATATATTATAAATACAGATTGTGAAGGTGGACTGTTTGGATCTGAATTGATCGAGTTTGCAGAAGGTGCTGACAGCTCCTTTGATTTACTTAGATAATAGTTCATAAAAGGTTCATTAAATAAGGGAATATAATACAAAAATAAATAAATAGTATAAACTCAGAAGTCAAATTAAATTAAGAAGGGACTCCCTCGTATTCTTCTTTCAATTGCTCAGCAAGTGCCTTCTTCCAATACTTTCTATTTTGTTGTACTGGCATAGATACAAAATGCAATGAAATCATCCCAACCAGTAGGATGAACGCAATAACTGAAGTTGGGGTGATCATTTGTTTGAACATCTTGGTTGTAATAATTTTCTCATATGGACAAGCTACTTTGGGCCCACCTTTGACCCAGCAATTGGTAGTATGCAAAGAATTCAGATCTATCCATATGCTCTCGTTTGTGGAGACTGTACTATCCTGCGACATAACGTACAATAGTTCCGCTTGAGATGATGGCGTTAAGGGGACAGTAAATTTATAATTTTCAGGAACCGCAGAATCCTGCTCACAAGCATCTTGTGCGTTGTAGAATGAATATTTTTCGTTAGTTAAAACCCAATCATTGTCATTATCTTTGTTATTGCACGCGACTCGATGAGTGTCAGAGCAGTACTTTGATGTAGTCCACCCTTGAGTGTTCAATTCAATGACAGCACACCTATAAACGCCCTCACTGTTAGAATCACCATCATCATTGTTATTTGTGGTCTTGGTCTCATTATAGGTAATTAAAGTTGGGGTTTCATTTAAATCCCACGGTCCCCAAGACCAAAAGGAATAAGGAAGAAACTCAGCAATTGAATCAATAGGATCTAATTTATGTGAAAGGATAGCAGGCACGCCACACACTATAGAATCTCTAAATGTATCTGGGGTAAAAGCATCATCATCAGAGTCATAGCTGAACAGTACAGTGACATTGTCCACGGAGCTTTCCGTAATCGTACCGTTCACTCCATTTGAGCAATCCAAGTCTCCATACGCAGTCATCTGAACATTGACATTATCCTGATTAAAGTAGATATAGTCTTTATCTTCTGTAATATCGTATGATGTGTTTGAAAACAGATTGTTCTCGGTTACAATAGGGATTAATCTGAGATAATCATTAAATAAAAAGTCACTCAGTATTGGTAGATTTGAGGAATCAATTTTAGTTGGTGACATAATATTGTTGATATGCGACTTGAGTTGCTTTCCTAGTGAAAGTTTGTCTCCCTCATAACTTGTTGTCACTGTTTCATAGTCACTATACAAAGAGTGGAGTCTCATCAATAAATAAAATATGTTGACGGAATATTTATTAGCCGTATCTGAAAAGAAAGCGTCGATGGTATTAAAAACAGTTGGCAACTCAAATGTAACAGTACAGTTCACGTCTAACTCTGAATCATAAAATGTATCATCGCCTACTGAACTAGCTGGTATACCAGTAGGACATATTTGCCAGTAATTTGCATTTTCATTGTAGTACAAATCTATTGAGATCAACTGTACACCTACATTAAGGAAAGAACGAAAATAAGCCATGGAGTCTGAAGTATAGCCCTCTGCTTCAAAAAGCACTGGTTTCAAGTCGACGCCAAACAAGGACAGCTTGTTAAGATACGTGTCCATGGATACATCCCTCTGTGTTCTCATCTGCACTGCTCTTGTAGAAGATAACGTGGGCCATTCCGTACTGTAGTCCGTCTCGTCGTATCGTGGTTCCAGAATCAGACTACTCGTCAGCTGAAAGGCAAATAGTAGCCATACAAAGCCCCACATCCTCTATAGAACTTCCGATATGTGGTTATTGGCTCGCTGCTGTATATAGTGCCAACCATTCAGCATGATCTTGCTTAGGAAAGCTCAAGAATATAATTTAACATGTTTGGACTGGTCTCAGTATTTATTTTTCGGAAACAAAACAAACACCCTGCGCATGGGGAACGGAATTATTTCTGTGATCCGAGGTTTTGTTACGTACATGGTTTGTTATTCTTGGATATTTAAGTCTGCCCATATCCAGTATTCACTTCTTGCTGGATGTTTGTATTAAGTTTTCACCAGACGGTATTGTACTAGTGTTAATTTATTATTGGCAATTGGTAGCCAAACTGGTATAATTATGTGGAAACCAGGAAGTATAGCTAACTACTTATCCATACCTTTTGTGGTGGTGGCGCTGAGATATTTTTCAACCGATACCAATAGGTACGTGAATTATGAATTTATAGATGAGATATTCCACGTCAAGCAAGCACAGTTCTACTGCCAAGAGAGATTCGATATATGGGATCCCAAAATTACAACACCACCAGGTTTGTATTACCTCAGTTATCTGTATTCCCAGGGATTGAAGGAGCTAGGAGTTCCTGTCGCATTATCATCCTCATTGAACGGCCTTAGACTACTGAACTTTGCGGGAGGTGTTGCCATTATATTATTGGGTACATTGATCAGACGAAAGTACATGAACATATCGTCAATCACATTATATTCCTCACCCCTTTTAACGATATACTATTCGTTGTTTTACACAGATATCTGGTCGTCTGTTACAATCTTAGCAAGTTATACTTTTGCCGTTTGTGATTTTCCGTTCGAAACCCCAGTATTCAATGTGTGGTTCTCTGCTTTTTTAGGCTTGATTAGTGTCACTTTTAGGCAGACCAATATTGTTTGGAATGCTTTTGTTATAGCTGCAGTCATAGACCAGCGAGTGAAAAAAGGTTCTGGTTATAGGGGTACGTTCATTGGTGATATTAAAGTTTTCATTAGACAAGCATTGAACAATTGGTACTGTGTTTTACCATTTGCAATCAACTTCATATTATTTGTTCTTTTCGTAATTAAGAACGAGGGAATTACATTTGGTGATAAAGATAATCATGTTGCTGTACCCCATGTCGTACAATTATTTTATTGCTCATGTTTTATGATTGTATTGACTCTACCTGTATGGTTTTCCTTTGATTTCATTGCTGAATACTTAATTGATTGTTTTGGGTCAATCAAGAGATTACTTTTGTACTTGTATGCAGTTGGTATTATTGCATTTACTGTTCATACATTCACATTGGTACACCCTTTCTTACTCGCGGACAATCGTCACCATGCATTTTACATATGGAGAAAAATAATCAATAGGGATGCATACTCTAGATATTATTTGTCTATAGCTTATCACTTTGCTATTTACACGGTTTGGAAACTGATGACTTACAATTATGATTATGTCCAGGATCCTCAAGAAGAAGAAGTTGAAGATAAATTTGAAAGTAAAGAAGCCGAAAATGACGATGAAGAAAACGAGAGTTATGTTAATGAAAATATAAAAACTACGTTATCTTCCAATATCATGACTTTTGTTTACTTTGTTTGTGTTTCCGCAACTATCATCCCATCTCCTTTATTTGAACCAAGATACTACATATTACCTTTGATGTTCTGGAGAATACTAATCAAACCAAGTGACCAGCCTGTAATGAACATCGCAATACTGAGCCACATTAACTACAGTTTGAGAACAGTAGGTGAAGTACTGTGGAATTTACTTTTCACACAAGCGATCTACATTATTTTCTTTGCAGTACCAATTTACTGGCCCACTGAAGATCATCCTCAAAGAATTATTTGGTAGTGAATGGTCTGACTTGTATAAATGCCGCATAGAGACATGTGGAAATTATGTATATACACTTGCACATGCACACACTCATATATATCTATCTATTTGTATATATATACATATATTTCCCAGTAGAACTATCCACTTAAATGTAGCACCATCTTTCACAATTTTGTCAAGAGCCTTGTATGCTCGGATTTAATCCGAAACATATAACCGACTTAACTCCGGCAATCCGCAAAATTTCGGGGAGATAAATAAGTTTACATGCGTTTGATAGCTAGCAGCTTCTTATAAAGGGTTTATGTCATGCTGTGCCCATTAATATATTTACGGCAAATAACACCCCAGTTGATAGTATCACTAAGAAGTGTCAATATGGGTATATTGGATTGGATTGAGTCGTGGCTAGGATGGGCTTTGCAAAGTTTCAAAAATCATGATAAAGATCTCTTTTTTAACAGAAAGAGTCTTGCTGAGGTGCCTGAATCCATCAAAGTTACTTCTGATGACATTAAAGAGGGAGAACAAATGCCCTTCTTTACAGCTAGTACAATGATCAAAGGCGGTAATTTATCTCCTCATTTGAAATTCTCGAATATACCACATGAGACAGCATCTATAGCTATAGTGATGGAAGACCCGGATTGCCCTTTTTTCAATGCAGTTCACTTCATTGCTTATAATATCCAGCCTGACACAACTGAGTTTTCAAGAGGTGGTCTGAACAAGGAAAATCAAAAGAATTTTTCTTTTGGTATAAGCACTTTAAATAGAGAAGGATACTTTGGCCCTCGTCCACCACTTTGTCATGGTCCACATAGATACATTTTTGAGGTTTATGCTATTGACGAAGAAGGTACAACGGCCTTAACTAATGCTGTTGAAAAACCATTTAAAATTAATTCATTTGGCAAATGTGTTGAAGGTCATACTTTAGCTTGGGGTAAAATAACACCTTTTTACGAGAGATAATGTCTAGGTTAATTTAGTTGGCCGTCAATTCTTATAGTCTACATACTACATTTATGTAATAATTCTTGAAGCAAGTTATTCTTTCAATGTAATTTCTGATTCATCACCATTTTCTATATGGTTCTCTAAACTGTGTTCATCATCTTCTAATTTTTGTTGTTCAATTTTAGCATACTCGGCAATCACACGGTGTTTGAGGATATCCAAATAAGACACTTCTCTACCGGTTGTGTCATCAATATAGACTAAATCACCTTCACCAGTTAATGGGTTCCCACGCTTGATGGTATAATGACCTTTTTCTAAATCCTTAGCAAATATGAGCAAGAAGTCACCCCAATTTGGGGCGATTGCATATTTTGTATCAAAATCATGCCCAAACAAAATAACCTGTCCCACCAATCCCTCGGGGCCAGGTGAAAGATCAATACCGATGTGGTTTCCAGAATAATCGGTTACCAAAGGTATCCATGCCGGATGTGAATAGCACTCCTGAATAAAATGAGGTGGCATCGAAAGTTGGTTAGGTATGGTTTTCATCTTAAATGATCTCCCTTCTTGTCTGCTATCCTTCATGGCTTTAGTTAATTCAGGATACTGCCTTATATTTTCTTGCCTGGTTTGTTCTATTTCTTTTAAATCACTGGCATTAACCTGATCTACCTCATCTTCTTTTGTGCTACAATTAATTTGAGCACTCTTAGAAATATTTTGTAGTTGCTCTTTTTCATGCACTTTTCTCCAATTATTCGTCATCTCCACAATTTCATCTAAGCTCATTAACTGCAGTCCAAATAACAAACCATGCTTAGTAGGCAACTCATTCAACTGGCCATCATGAATTAGCAACGATTGTATCACGCATTTGGGAAACCTAGTCCTCAAAAGTTTTTGTGCATCTTTCAAATCATCTTCAGGACAAGGATCACAAAAAGTTACCTCGATCTCACTTTGATTTGCAGCAATCCATTCCTCTATTAAATGCCATGCATATTGTACTTCTTGTGCACCAGGTGCATTTTGTAAATCATTGAAGATGTCTTTGAGCCCCTCTTCAGAGGAGAATTCGGGGTAGTCTGTTATTGAAGAATTTATATTATCGACAGACGTAGTAGACTGGAAATATAGCTGGTTTGATTTGTTTTGATCTTTGGATTTTACCGAATACCGACTGTACTTATCCGAAGTGTTACTGACCTCGGGCAAGCCCTTGTTTTTGTGGAAAGGATTCCAATTGATTCCCATAGTGCCGGGTATCAGTAGTAGATAGAAGAAAGTAATTATTGTACATATAATTTACACAGATATTTAAAAAGGGTCACAAATTTCGGTAATTTGCTGTATCTCATATATTGATGCATAGCTTAATCTGAGAATACTCTTGCACAGCCATCAGAAAATATCACCTCCACACGCGCCACTTAAACATCATGGCTAGTGCAAAAAGTAATTAGCTAAAAGCAAAACACAAAAATACAGAAAAACCGAAACAGTAAACAAGAAAGTATAAGAGACTAAAATACACTAACAAAAAAGGGGAAGAGAGCAACATGTACATATCGACTATCAATTATGTTGAAAATCAGTATTGCACAAGTGTTTGGCAATTATTTGGCAGGTCTACCTCTAGTTCTTTTTGGTTCTTCAACAGGTGGGCTGATAACTTGTTTGGCTGTCTCTTTCAAAAGAGTAACCAAATACTTGTAGTCTTCAACAGTTATTTCCGCTTTAACAAAAGGTGCTTTCACAGCCAGTCTTGTGAAATGATAAATTGTGATAAGCACCACTACCACCAAACTGAGGAAGCTCATGACAAAGAAAATGACAAAACCAATACCCTTACCAACTATCATAAGAATGTCAATAGACATATCATGTAAAGTTTCAAGTTTTGACTCTGATGGTGGTTGTCTTTGGTAAAAGTAAAAGAAGACAATTGATGTCACTAACAGGACTGATATTGGCACGATCCATTCCGTGAGAAATTCGACGGCTATTTGAATTTGCATATCCATAGTTCAGGGTGCACTTAGGTGATATTTAGTAATAAGCTATGAAGCTATAAAGTAAAACGTTAAAAAGATGACAGATAAAGAAACAACATTAAAGTGTTCAGCTCCGCCTGTGGTACTTGATTAGCTGGTTTGTTTACATTATTTGTTTGCACTTCTTTTCTCTCGGTGCACGGGTGTCTATACAAGTAATTTCCGTTTGTTACTTTTAGCCGTGGTCATTTAATACACTACACTGGTATAAAGAGATACCAACAGATGTATCTATATGCGACAATCACAATACGTGTTTAATATGCCACTATTGTCGTCCTCTACGTTTTGTAGTTATACTGCACTGGTTTTCAGGTCGCCAGAAAGTTCACATTCAAAGACCGTGCGAGTTTGGCTCAAGCGGTAAGAGGCTTTAATCTCAAATTTTAGAGACTTCGATAAAATATATATTTTCTTCTATGATCTTTTTCCTTGTATTATCAAGCGTGATCTTGCTCTACACTTCAGGCTTTTACTTGCCATTTTGCAGCAGCTTGATGCTCTTTTGAATGTCACCTCCGTCTTCTTTAGTACTCCCTTTCATGTCGAAAACGGCAGTCTCAGTTTTAGTACGATATCCTGTTAACCTTGTTTGTTTACGTTTTTCTCGATTGGGAAAGTTTGTAAAACACTTTTGAAACTTTCTGTACATAATTTAGTATTAGTGTCTCGATGACCTTTCATTGTTGCGGTGTTTCAAATAGATAAGTGTTTCTGTGCTGTGACAACTAGCTACATGAGTGAAGTAAATATACTGCATGAACTGAGGCATTTTGCATCTTGTTTATATGTCTATTAAATCCCACCTCTTTGTACTTTTTATATTTTCTCTATCTATATTGTAAGCATTCACAGTTTGTTCATTTCTTTATATTCAACTACGTTGAGCTGTAATAATGACTACACCTCCTAGAAAAGCTGCAAATCTTACCTTTGAGAAGGTGATGTTTGAAAAAGCAAAAGCGTAAGTATCATTTAGTTCATTTGCAAACGATGCAAAAATTCATACTAATATTATAATTACTCAGACTTTCGTCTCCAACTGATAATCTTTTTTCTCCTATTTCCCAAAAATTGAACATCCAAAGAACCAAAATGATACAACACTCAATCAAACCAACTACTTTATCATTCGCCAAAGAATGAGTAGTAAATTATACCGCTAAGTTATATCACACAGTAGTGAAGAAGCGTTTTCACAAACTGAATTGGTACTAAAAGGCAATTCTTTTACATATATTCGACAATAATATACCATTTTATTTCATTTAGAATTTTTTAAATGTTTTCAAAAAAAGAGCTTTGTGTTACATAAAGCATGCTATACTATAAACAAGAGAGTAAAACAAAAAAAAAAGCCAAATTGTTTTAGATACAATCAAGGAACCATCTATTTTTTAGAACGAGCATCAGTGACGGTATTCAACAACAAAGCTTCATTATCAAGAATAACTCTGTTTGGGGAATGTGATAAGATTTGAGCAATTTCTCTAGCGGTATCTAATCTCTTTAATTCGACATAATCCTTAGATTTCTTAATAGCGTCACCAATTAATTCGGCAGATTTAGCTTCACCCTGAGCTTTAACAACCAAACTTTGTTTTTGTTGAATAGCCTTGTCAACAAGGAAAGCAGCTCTTTGTGCATCTTGTTGAGCAATTTGTTTTGCTTCAACCGCAGTTGAGAATTCGGGTGAGAAGGTCATTGCTGTTAAAGAAACATCATCTAACAGGATATTGAAATTAGCAGCTCTTTTGACCAAATTATCTCTCACTAATCTTGATACCTTTTCTCTTTGTGTAATTAATTGAGATGCATTGAATTGGGCTACAACTGACTTTAAGACTTCGTTGACAACGGATGGTAAAACTCTTTCATCGTAATCTTGGCCTAGTGTTCTGTATATCTCTGGCAAACGGCTGACACTTGGTCTTGCTAACACTCTACAAGTAATATTAACCATTTGCAAATCCTTTGTACCTGTTAAAGAAGCAACATTTCTAGGTTTGGCTCTGACATCGTAAATAATTGGGGTCTGTAACCATGGAATGGCAAAATGGGTACCCTCGTTATAGATTTCTGGCTGGACACCTCCAATTCTAGAGTAAATAATGGCTCTTTGACCACCATCAACATTATATAAAGCAGAATTGGCAAGCATGACACCGGCACCTAGTAGTATCAAACCACCAGCTCCAAAGAACACACCGGCTGGTCCTGGCGCTCTACCTCCGCCTGTTGAGCCAGTCTGTTTGGCAATATTCTGAGCTCTCTTTGTGAAATCTTTGGCAATTCTTTCCCACTGTTGATTGTTCATCGTGTAAGTTAACTTCCGTGTGTAGTTGGGTATATTGGGTGTTATGTACACTGTAAACCCCGATATTTAGTTACAAGTCTTTGCCCTTTATTCTTTAAGCTCCATCTCCATTTGCAAACTCTCCTCTCCATAATTCAGAAGTTTGCCTTTCTCGAGCTCACTCATAGGGTAACGCCCTGAGAAAGATACTACACTATACATAGCTATACTGTATTTTGCAGCTTCTCTTAGCTTTAAACGTGTTCAGTTTTATTTCTTGTAACAGTTCATAGGTGAACTATACTGATTAAGCAGGAGAAACTAGGACACCCGTCTATGCATTATGTCACAGTCATCTGAGAAGTATGAGATACACAGGGCTGCCATGGAAGGAAAAGCCCTTGTGGTACGAGGTTTGCTAGCTAAGAACCCCAGATTATCAATTCAAAAGGATTTAGATAACAGAACTCCACTGCATTGGGCTGCTGCTAAAAGTCCTGAAATCTGTCAGATATTATTGAATCCTTTTGATTTGGCGGACAAGGATGCATTAACCAGTGGTTTACAAGGCGAGCCAGATGATGGTGACAATTCAAGAAAAGTCAAGCGTTTCGAAATAGATATTGATGATCTTACAGACGATAGTGGTTGGACTCCTTTACATATTGCAGTTTCTGCAGGTAACCTGGAGTCAGTTATGGTTTTTTTGAATCATATTCCGAAACCAGATATCAATTTACAGACTTCAATGGGTCAAACTTGTTTGCATTATGCTGTAAGTAAGAATTTTGTCTCAATAGTACAGGTATTGATTGAAAATGGTGCGTCTGTTAAAATAAAAGACAAAAGAGGACAATATCCAATACATCGAGCTGCATCTATGGGTTCTGTCGGATTGGTGAGATTGCTTGCCAATAAAGCGAAGTTTTTCCTTGACGCAAAAGATTCAAATGGTTGGACTGCATTGCATCATGCTTTGGCAGAAGGCCATGGCGATGCAGCTTTAGAGCTAGTTAAGGCTGGTGCAGATCCCAAAGTACAGGATTCCGAAGGAAATACCCCGTTGAAGGTTGCTGTTGATGATAAAGTGGCCCAATTCTACGTAAAAGGTTGTGAAAATGAGGGCTTAGATATTGAGAGCTTGTGAACTAAAGAATAAATTGACAAACAATTATTAACTGCCCGAGTAATTTTTAATTAAAGGGTGACCACACACTAGTTGCCAGATTCTGTACCAGCTATGGATTATCATACACTGGTGGCAGCTACAAAGCCCCTGATACTGAGTGACAGAACTTTTCTTCATTTATCTTTCAGATAAGCTTGAAGTCACGTGCGAATTTATAAAAATTCAAAGATAGAAAAATATTTTTTTTTCTTGATTAATAATGGCAACTTGAAGATTCCATAGTATGTACATACCCTTCTTTGTATATATCAAAACAAAAGTATATTTGTTCTCCAATAGTACTTAAATGCAGAATTCTAGCTCCGAAGATTCACACGCTACAAAGAAGCAGAAAATTGAAGATATGTCTGCTGAGAACCGCAAAGTAGAAGAGACCAAGGAGGACTTTTTTAAACCAGTAGGTGACATTGCAGAGACAGTAGATGACGAAGATACTGAGAATGCCGGAGTTACTAAAACAGGAGCTGAAGATGCTCAGGGTCACCCAGTTCAGCAGATAGAGTCTTTATGTATGAACTGCCACGAAAATGGTACAACGACATTATTGTTAACTTCCATTCCATACTTTAGCGACATTGTCATCATGTCATTCGAATGTCCCCATTGTGGATTTAAGAATTCAGAGTTACAACCAGCTGGTGCAATTCAAGAGAAGGGTGTCAGATACACTTTAAAGATTGAAGAGAAAAAAGATTTCGACAGACAGGTCGTGAAATATGATTCTTGTAGCTGTAAATTTATCGAATTAGATATTGAAATTCCAGCTAAAAGAGGTCAACTTACAACCGTGGAAGGTCTGTTGTCTGAAATGGTTGACGATTTATTGATGGATCAGCCCCAAAGAAAGGAACTACAGCCCGAAATTCATGACAAAATTGAAGAATTCGTAAAGAAAGTCAGATCATATATTGATTGTGAAGAAGGTACTTTGCCTCTTACATTAACCATAGATGATCCATCTGGTAACTCTTGGATCGAGTATGTACCCGGTGAGCCAACACATAAATGGTCACAAATTGAATACAACAGAACTCCACAACAGAATGTTGACTTAGGATTAGTATCCGCCGACGAAGTGGCAATGCATGAACAAGAAGAAGCTAAAAGAAAAGAAGAATTAGCTAACAAAGATAGAAATCCCTCATCAACTGGCTTTGTATCTGATGAAACCGACATCGAAAACTTCAATAATGAAGTACAAACATTCCATGCGACATGTTCATCATGTTATGCCCCATCTGAAACGCACATGAAAATTGTCAACATTCCACATTTCAAAGATGTTATTATCATGTCCACTGTTTGTGATAGATGTGGTTACAAGTCCAATGAAGTTAAGACTGGTGGTGCTATACCAGATCAGGGTCGTCGTATCACATTAATCGTTGATGATCCCGAAGATTTGGCCAGAGATATCTTAAAGTCAGAGACTTGTGGTTTGGTTATTCCAGAGCTCAATTTGGATTTAATGCCAGGTACATTGGGTGGACGTTTCACTACTCTCGAAGGTCTGTTAACTCAAGTCCGTGAAGAACTTCATACCAGAGTATTTACACAAACTTCAGATTCTATGACTGATGAAACTAAGACAAGATGGGAAGGATTTTTTACTAGATTAGACGATGCCATTGCTGGTAATGTCAAGTTCACTGTTGTTATGGAAGATCCACTTTCTGCTTCATATATTCAAAATGTATATGCTCCAGATCCAGACCCAAATATGACTATTGAAGATATTGAGAGAACACATGAGCAAAATGAAGAGTTAGGATTATTGGATATGGCTGTATGAGTTATGGCGTGATATTCCTGAGCATGTTTCTGTGTATCCCTTATTCATCACCAGTATAACTTAGATAATTCTTGCGTTTTTTTACTGTTTAGGCTGTGTATGTTCATACCTCAATAAATAAATAAATAAATAAATAAATTCTATATAAAGGTGTATATAAAATACTGTCTGACAATAATTACATCATCCCTTATGTGTCCTTTGTAAAATAAAAGTGTTCATCACTGAATGGATCGTTTGCAAGGTTCACTTTTTGCGTATATATTTCATCATCGCTGCTATCTCTGAAAGGATCTTGCTCATCTAAAGGATCGATGCTTTGACTCAACCGCTTTTTAGTATTGAAGATCCACCTAATAACGACCATGTGTATATAAGCATGCGCCTTCTCCGCTTTAACTGGTTTTAATAATATCTCCCTTCTGACAAAATCTTCGACTGTCAGACATGTACCTTCTTCAAACCGAGAGTAGTATGCAACAAGTAAGATAACTTTTGTAAATGAAATTTTGTTATCCTTTGTCATGCCCAATCTAGCCTCCTCCAGCATCAAATTATATCTCTTTCTACGCTGGTTAGCTTTCTTGAAATCCATATTGGCAAATAAGCTATTTAAAACATCTATGTCAACATCAATATCATACGGATCATCACTCTTTTTAGTGACCCATTCCTTTGTGATTGTTGGAATTGTGTATTTTGTGCTATAAATATTATAAGATAAAACACCTTGCAATGATCGCAAAAACAATTCCAATTGATCACTATGAATAAATCCTGTACCTGATGGATCAAATCTATTCCAGCATCTCTTGAATTTTCTGATTTCATCTCTTGTTAGCAACGAATGTGGACCTTCACGATGATAAACATAACTGAAACTATTAATCACAACAGAGATCAAAATATTAAGAAAAATGTACATTGATAAAATGTTCCAAGATATAAAAAAAATGTAAGCAAAAGCGATATCACCACAATCCGAATCAAAATGGCTACCTACTGTACAGTATGGTGAGACAAGCAGCATATCATCCATGACATAATTCCATCCTTCACCAAAACTTGATCTGAAAAGTAAAATCAACGATTTGGTGACTGTACGACAATTTAAATTTCCTGAAGTGTTCGGACCAAGCCTGGTAAGACCAAAGACTTGTGTCAAACAAATAGCATAAATAATGAATAAAACCAACCAAGTGTACAACAACGAAACTAGCGACAATAAACTTGCAGAAGCAAACTGTAGCAACTGATATAATCTATCGACAAGTGGAATCAACAAGAACAAAACAGAAACTAAGAACAATTTATTGATGTTCGCATACACGTTTTTTCTGGAAACAAAATAAGCAATTAAAGATAAAACAAATGCACCAGAAATAATGAACGTCCTTATTATATTCCATCTATTGCTAAAATATAGACTTGGTGTAAGCGCGTATATGGTCATAACTTGATTTATTAATAAGCCGCTAGTTGATATAATAAACAATGCATATCTGGCATTATTATTCAAATCTGTTTCTGGGTAATATTCTATCAACAATCCAATAATGTGAATAAATAAGAACAAACCTATGACGAATGTCCAAACTTTATTTTTTTCGACAACCAAATGATAAATTCGCCTTTGTAATGGACTTAAAGATGAAATGTCTTTTCTTTTGGAAGGAGTAATCTGACTTAACACTTTTTGAACTTCGTACCAACCTTGTTGATCTTCTGTTAGATATGCAACCCCAGTTTCAACCGAGTAATTATTGATAATAATCGAAATGAATAAATTCAAAATGAAAATGATTCCAATAAAATTATAGATAACAATAAATAAACCACTTCCAGCACTGGCAAAATAGCTTGGTGGCGTACCAACTCCAGTAGAATTCATCATATTTAGCAATGCGTCCACCCAACCTTCCAAAGAAAGCATTTCAAACATTGAAAGAATAGACTTTCTAAAACTATTGAACTCAAGGTAGGGTTGCGTGTAACTATTAGGACTCAAAACTTCCCAATTAAAGACGGTACTGCTGTATTCCAAAATACAATCATCCTCGGTTGAAACACCATCTAGACAGCTTCCAAGTTTCCCAACAAATAAATTCATACCCCAAAGAGAAAATGGAAGAAGCAATGAAAGGGCAACAAGCGCAGCTGCAAATATTTTTCTAACTGAGGACAACAGAGCAATATTAAATGTCTCAAATGAAAATCTTGTTATGGTCAACAATCTTAGGCCTCTTGTAGCTCTTAGGGCAGAAAAAATGGTATAAAGAGGAGCATTGTTATTCAATTCAGCCCCGACAGAGATCCAAAAAGAAATCAAAACAAAAAAATCAATACGATCAAAAAATGACTTGCAATATGCATAACGTGAAAATAAAAAACCATCAGCAATGATCTTAATAAGAAACTCAAATGTAAAAACCAAAGCAAAAATAAAATCTATGATAGTCAGCCATGGCCAGGTTTCACGAGAAAAGCTGTTAGATTTTTGATAAATTGGAGTTGCGTAACAAGCTATTATAATAACAACAATGGAAACAATAAACATGAAAACAGCAAAAATATCCTTCAAAACTTCATTGGGTTGTTCACCAGCTATTCTCTTGGTACCGAAAGGCACTGGTACAATCCTTTGGCAAGCTTTCCTAAGCGGATGGTCAATGGGAAATAAATACAATGACACATCATTTGTTAAATAGCTTAGTTTCTCTTCCAAGGTTTCCCTTATGTTTTCATGTACTTCGTCTTGTGTACCTTGTCTATACACAAAAACTGATTCCTCGGAATTTGAGCTTGAAACGCTGCTTCTCCGGTTCAAACCATCAGAACCTTCAAATGATTCTGCTGGGGCTGTAGCTTGAGGAGACTGTCCACTTGGATCATTCAATAAACCGCTTTCAAGGTGTCTATCAATTGTGGAGTTCAAATGCGACTCTTCCCCTTTGAAAGCTTTGTAATAAAATGAGTTGAGCTTTTTGTACACTCCAACTGAAAAAGTCGTTATACCCAATTTCTCACAGACTTTAATTGTTCCTCGGACAAATGCATAATCTTCAATTTTTTTATAAATCCATCTAAGATGTCTTAGTCTTTTATCCTTTCGTTTGTCAGAAGATGCAGTAGTCTTGACCAAAACCTCATTTGGGTCATAGTGCAAATAATGAACCAGCTTTCTAATTTCTCTTTGGGCTTCTTTTTTTGAAATAGTTACATCGTACAGGTTAACAGATTTTCTTAAAAATCTATCCAAGAACCCAACGTGTTTATCTTCTGATCTATTGTATGCTTGTTTTATTTGCTCCTTAATTTTGTCAACTTCAGGTACTTCTAAATTCTCCGTAATAATAGCAATCAAGAAATTAAGTAGAATAGTATTGGATAGTATGAACCAAGCAATCAAATAAGCTGCAACACAGAAAATCGTAAAATTGTTTGATGCATGTTCTTGAACAACATACAAGATTTCAGTCCAATTTTCTGTGGAAGTAACAACATATAATGATAAAAGACAATTTGGCAAGGTATTCATGATAAGCTGGTTACCATTATCGTATTCAGATATAGGAACTATTCCCTCAAACAAACGAGACATAACCAATGCGGTAATATACAACGTGGTTAAAAAAAACACACAAAGCTCAAGAATAGATCTAAAACTCTTTAAAGTTGAGCTCCAAGATTCCCTCAATACCTTGAACGCTGTCACCACACGGTAAAATCTGGCAATTTGAAATCCTGACAGCCACCAATACACATCACCCGCATGATGAATTTGAGGTAGCAGTATAACGCAACATATCACAGCCAATGAAAGATCAACCCAGTTCATTAGAGAGTAGAAGAAGACATGCCTATTAACCCTTGCAAATAAAACAAATCTCGTTGTGATTTCTCCTAACAAAACAAAGGAAGTTACAGCTTCAAATCTGAAAAGCCTATGCAATCTTCTATCAGAACTATCAGAAGTTCTCAAAGTTTGAGTAATGAAATTGACTAAAATCAAGTAGACAAAAAAAATCTCAAATTTATAAAACAGGGAAAGATACTTATCTTCTGCTATCGTTTTATCATAAATCTCCATCTTCTCTTGTGAAATGGACATTAAATCAAGTACATTTCTTGTTTTTCCGGATGGGGCCAACTTTCTTTTTTTGCTTTTATTTTTCACCTTAGCCTTTTTTAACTTTTCAATATTAGTCTTGTATGAATTAATGACAACAGACACAATAAGACTGATAAGCCAAACCGAAAGCACGAACACACAAAATATAAAAAATATCACAGATGGCATGGAGTCACTATCCATTGTATAGTACATAATATCTGTAAACGTATTAGCACTAATAATCACAAAGACCATCTCTAAGGAGGTAAAAATATTATCAAAGCCTATCGTTCCACCATATGGATTTTCACCTAGAATACATTTGGAATTAACGGGACAAGTGAAACCTTTCGTAATACCAGATGAATTCCCATCTTGATCTATATATGGCATTCGTTCACCTGTTGCAGAAAGGTAGGAACCACAGAATTGAAAACTATTATTATACGTATCGGTAGAATCATCTGGATTTTCCCAAACACAGGTTCTTCTCAAAGATGTCTTGAAAGACTGAACACCAATAATAGCAAAGAAAAACCAAAATGAGCATAAAAGAAGAAACACGGTTCTTGCTTCAACTGCTGTTCTCCGCAAGGATTTAACAATCAATGATGTAGAATCAAACAAATTTAACAATCTGTACAGCTTGAGGCACATTAGGGATCTGAAGATCAAAATGTTTTTTCTCAAATCTGTTTGATCCAATGACAAATAAAATCCAATCCAAAATGAAACCACCGAAACAAAATCAACTCTATTCCAACCTAATCTCAAATAAGCACGGACAGGTTTCACATGCCTTGCAGGCGGCTTCACGAGAGTGACGGAATGTGGAATATATAAATCATCTGCACCGTGGCGATGTTTGTCGGATGTTTGAAGTGGATGTTGGCTTTGCCCACTATCTTTGAGTTCATCATCGTACGACAGTGTGTAATCATACTCTTTGTCATCACTAAGTTCAATTCTCTTTTTGAAGCGGTACATATAACTTTTTCTGTCTTTAATTTTCCTAAAAATCGTTCTTGTACTTTGCTGCAACCTTTTGAGATAGTTTTCTCTTTTCTTGGTGTTTTCAATTTCTAGCTCTTTAAACATAATCCTATCGTCAATAAAGCCATAAGCAATAGATTTTAAAATCATTTCCACAGTAAAGAAAACATATATAGCAAATAATACCCAATCGTAACGCGTAATCTTTTGATTGTTCACATATCCAGACTTTGTATCCCATTGTTGCATACTGATTATAACAACGCTTGTTAAAATTAATGCAGCAATCAATTTGGTAAACGATGGATTGTTAACATATGTGTAGCACTTTTGTCTAATGATTGAATGTGAAGAGAATATCTTGAATGATTTACCAAATAACTTTTTGTCAAAATTTATTTTTTTGTCGGAAGCATTTGCCCTGTTTTGGTTGCTGTTATAATCTGCTGCAGCTCTACGAGGTGACATTCTTGAGTCAATACCCGAGCCAGTTGATATTCTAGATAAGTTTGGCGAACAAGATGGCGAGCGAGAACCTCTAGCATGAGGCAGTGGCATTGACACTGGAGATTTCGACCTTGACCGAAGCGCAGTCATAGAATTGTCAACTTCAGTGAGTGATCTAGCTCTGTTTCTTGCTGATGTAGATGATGTCTCTGCAACATCTGGCCCCTCTTTGTTAGAAAAATGAAAAGCAGAGACTGGTTGAGGTATATGTAACTGATTGTGATTTGTATCGGATTTGACTGAGTGAGCTTCATTATCAGAGTTTACATAAGCGTCAAAAGCGCTATATGTGTTGCTATATTCGTCATCATTAAGTACCTTTTCCAAATGGTCTGAAGTTCTAGCGCTGTGAAATGACCTTGTTGGAGAATGGGAAGCACCGTTAGATGAAGCTCCTTCGGATGTGGGATATGCTATTTGAGTAGTTTTATTCAGCCCAAGACTGTGTAATGGCGACTTGAACTCAAACTCATTACGATAGGAGTCAGCATCATGTTGGTAACTATGCAAATCATGTACTTCGTTGTCATGTTCACTCCGCAATTCATAACCAGATCCATAATCGGAGCGGTCGTGAAATTCGTCGCCATAATCGTCAAGAATTTCGTCGTCAGAGTATAGCTCATCAATAGCGTTATCTCCATCTTCATCTTCGTCACCTTCATTTAGTTCATCTTGATTAGCATTCACAACGTCTGAAAAAGCTTTGAATGCATCCGACATCTTATTACTAACAGATTTGGCAGCTTGTTTGGACGATTGCAAACCCCTTTGTAAAAAAGAAGACGAAGGATCATAAGAACCTAATATTGGCGATCGACTGGCTCTTTTGTTGCTGTTATCTTTTGATGGGGATTGAGAACTCAAAAATGATATTCCATGTTCCATGTCACTATTCAGGTTAATATGTGTCATTTCGATATCCGTATGACTTTTAAAGTTCTGATGCTGCTTAGATGGTGAGTCATGATTGTCATAATTTGACCATGAACCACCAGACAGGACCAAAGGTGTTGGTGAGTTATACGATGCTGCTAATCCAGATCCACCACTTTCTGCGGTATGTAATGACTCTTTGCTTTCTGATATAGTTGAGTCTATCTTTAGAGGGGCGGTAGAACTACTGACAGGTATATTCAACAAGTTGTTTGAATTTTTGATCTTTTTTGAAGTTCCCACAAAATTAAACTCTTCATTGTGTAATTTACGTTCAAATGGGTTGGGATTGGAGGATTCGGACTTCAAAGTGCTTTCTCGAGCCAATTCATAGGTGATCTGTGGCAAAAAGGATCGCTCTAAATTTAAAAGAAGAAAAAAGTTAGCAAAAAAGTCCTGATAAAAGAAATCAAACAACAGCTTTGAAAAAATAACAATAAAAATCAAAAATTACTTACCTTTTTTGATAGAGGAACTTGGTGATGATGCTAGTGACTCCAGGTCAGGTTCTTGGAGCTTTTTTCGTCTATTCGACATAATTTAACCCCGTTATCAAAAACCTTGGTATAAATTCGCAAAAATTATTTGAAAGTTTCTCGTGTTCAGATATTAATCTCAAAGAGAAAAATATGGCTGAATGAAAAACTATATGCCAATGTAAGCAATGGGCAGTAGCTTGGTATACTTTTTCAAAGCAATTGGATAACAGAAAGTTGTTACTAGCTGTTGTTTTAGTGACTTTGTTCATTTGAAGATGCAATCAGTAAAATCATCCATAGATATATTTAACTCCTGGCTGAGCCTTCCCTGGTGATACGCGCGTCGATCGGACCCTTTGAATTTCATTAGCCTCAACTAAATTATCTCTTGAGGCACAGCTAATTATGGCGCAGCTGTTTTCTCCCAACCGAGAAAATTTCCAATATGTGGAAATGAAGTAATGGAAAGTGATAGGTATATGTAACATTTGCAGTAGAAGCTGTGTTATTAAACTAGAAGATAGACAGTTTCATAAGCTAGCTTCTATGACAACATGATTGGACCGTTCAGATCAACACTGGTGAATTTAGGAGGTTTGCTTTGGAAGAAGCCATGGAGGCTTTCAAGATTTCAAAAGAGCAGACACAGAAAGAGGATGCAACAAGTTGACGCAAATATAGAGGCCCTTTACCAAGGCTTAGTTGCTAATAACATGAGCAGTCGCAGAATTGAAAAGCTAATGTTTGAATTCCCTAAGGAGAAAGATATGCTGCCCAAGAATAAATACACTGTTTTCAACAAATATGCAAGAGGTTATAGGAAGGCCGTCCACTTTGTGCCAAAGTGGACCAGATTAAGTTTGAGAAACAACCCAGAAAACTTCTAAATCCTCTCACATACAACACATAAATGCAAAGTAGATATTAAAACATTGCTTTCTTTTTATTCATCACTACTGTACATAGCCTAATAAACGATAATAAACATACAAACTATAAAACAAAAATTATTAAACAAAAACTATAAAACAAAACCCAAGTATATCCGATTATTTTGTGTGTAAAAATTAGTAAAATATTTTATATGTTATTCCAGATAAAATTAGCTTTGAAATAGTCACTGAACTGGGTATCACTCTTCAAATCCAAAGAATCCATTGTGTTATTAGCTTTGTTTAGAATGAGTAATTTGCCTAAATCCATATCTATTTTCAGTCCTATTTGTTCAAATAACATGACTTTGAGAGCCAGAATTCTTTCCTTTAAATCAGTGGAATCTAAAGATTCTTTCTCTTGTTGTGTGGTGCCTTCCACATCTCTATCATTGGTATCAACTGTGCTTTTAAGTTTTGAAAGTTCTACTTCCACTTCTCCTATTTTTTTGAGATCATTAGATAGTTTTATTCCGATACGATTTAAATCAAACTCAATCAAATTAATATCTCTGGCCATGTGAAACACAGAATCCTCTAATTTGGCTATTTCTTTTTTCAATTCCTTGTCATTAGTTTGACTTCCTGATCTGGGATTACGCAACTCTTCTATATGTTTAGCTAGTCTTTGAACCTCTTTCTCATAGTCTAAAGCACTTACCAGTAACGTTAGTATTTCAAATGTTCCTCTCTACAGTCATTAGTTGATATTACATACCACTTATTTTAATCTTCTCTTCCTTCAGTATCTTAGACGTAGTTGCATCAAACTCGTTCAGTAGCGTATTACATCTATCGAGCGAATTGACATCTTGATTGATATTGAAGCCTTCTCTTACTTCTTGAAGAAGAGATTTAATACTTTGATCCATTATCGTGCTTAAGTATACAATTCTGGTGTAGTATATCCTTCAAAGCGTGTTATTTGAGTTGGCATGGTTTTGCTGTCATACTGTAATCACTAATTTTAAATAAAATGTAAACAAGGATGTGATCCTCAACTACCAAATGTCTAATGTACGGATGGTTTTTTAGTACGCGCGTTTAGTTTTTTAACATAGGTTTTATTTGAAAACATATAAGACTTTTATATGATGAACGATCTATATTTATATATGGGAAACGCTTTGGTTTATTTAAGGAGTGTAATCCCAGTTAAGAGAGAAGTAGGACAGCTCAGATACAAGATCCTTCACAGTTGGAGCATACTCGACTGCGCCTAATTTCTCGTGTTGCCATGTTAATTGGAAACTTTCAATTTGGTTTTCGAAATCAGTAGCATTATAGCTATCTTTAGTTGACAAGTGGTCAGCTAAGTATTCAATCCATGCTTTCCAACGTGGGTAATAATAACCAGAGACCAATCCACCCCATTGTTTGTTAGCGTAATCGACGACTGAAGTATCTGTAGTAGGACCCCATAAAGTGATTTGTAAACGGGCATTGAACTCGTACCAATCAGCTTCAGTTTGATTTTTGTTTGTAGCCATATTTCTAGCTTGTTGGATCCAGTTGGTCAATGAGAATTGAGGCAAGGTGGATAAAACTGGGTCAATAAGTTCTAATGGGCGTAATAACATGTAGGTACCATTTGCAATAACTTCATCTGCAGTCGTAGTATTAGCATTAGTGCTATTGTACCAAGTTAAAAATTCCAAGTAATTGGTTTCAAATTGGTCAGAAACAACCTGTCTTGTGATATCAACAACATCGTTTGCAAAATTATCATTTTCTAATAACTCTGGAGTATCATAAGCGACGGTAAGGAATTGTTGCCAGATATCGTATAATTCTGTCTTGTTCCAGTAAATCATTGTTGGATGATGTCCAGTGACGTTAACAAGACCGTAGACACCTGGTGTCATTACATAGATAGATTTGATAACACCATAAGCATTTTCGTTTATTTCATCAATGTAGATGGTATCTTTCAAATTATACCACGCACTAAGTAATTCGCTTGGAACATCACTTGGACCATATCTAGTAGCAACCCAATCACCCATGTATTCTTCGGTATCAATAGCTTCAACATTCCAAGCCTGGTCTAATAAAATGTCATAAACATATTGGTTACCTTCTTGACCTTCCATCGTTAAACCGTAACCAACCATAGTTGCAGATGAGTTTTGCATAGCTTCGGTGGAGTTTTGAGTTAAAACATCAACACCAAAAGTAACACCTAAACCATTGTTACCACCATAACCGTGTAACTCACACCAAATGAAATCATGACCAAAGTAAGAGTTAGTTCTTTGCCATTGTGGGGCACCATCACTGTATAAATCAAGGATAATCAATTGGCCAGACTCCGGGCCACTTAAGTATGCTTCAATTCTTTCGTCGGTCCAGAATGTCTCTAAAGAGAAGAATAACCAACCTTGCATAACCCAAACAGCATCTGGGTCAGCAGCAGTTAATGCATCAATAGTAGCACTAGAAATATTGGATAACTCAGTAGCATCACCGCTAGCAGGATCATTTTCATTGTACTGATCCAAGGTGTAGTAGTGAGTAACGTTACCATAATATTCTTGTAATTTACTAATGAAAGCACTTTGAATTTCAGCAAATAAAGAATCAGTTGGCTGTAAAAAGGTAACGTTAGTGTACTCAAGTGGAAAGTTTTCCCAAGTGGAGGAGTTAACAGCAGTAGCGTTTGGGTAAATATCATAAATTTGTGTTGGAACAAAACCTGTAAAGGCAGGTAAAATTGGAGTCATACCTAGTTCAACCATTCTAGCAACCATTAATTGGGACAATTCCATTTGAGAATTGATGTAATCAAAAGTCTGAGAACCGTTCCATGAACCTTGAGTGTTACCAAATCTATTCCAAGTCAAATAAGTAGGACCAGAAAAGAAGTCCAAAATGTCTGAGCTACTGAAACCAAAGTCTGTAAGGACATCCATGTAAACTCTCTCGTAACCATTCCAAGCCAATGGGAAATTAATACCATTAAATGCCATCCAATCTAATTCATATTCCCATTCTTCCCAACCCCAGAAAGCAGCAGTATAATCAAAAGTACAAGTATTGAAAATGTATCTAAATTTGGATTGAGTAGAACCTGAGACAGCTGTAGTAGTACCATTTGAGCTCATTACAGGCATTGTGGTAATGTATTGCAAACCGTCGTTGGTCCAAGAAATAGAAGCACGACCATAATCTTTGAGAAACTTGTAAGTACCATAAGATAAAGCACTCAAAGTTGTACCTTTAACAGTAACTTCTAAAGTCTTTGGATCTTGTGAGAATTGGAAAGCATCTGTAGCATTGGTGACAATAGAAGAAGAATTGATACTTGAGACAAGTTCTAAACTAAACTGATCTGCAATCTCAGGAACGTGTCTTCTTAACAGCTGTTTGATAGGTAAAGTTTCAGAATCAGAAGCTGTACTAATGGGAGCGGCGCCAACGACACATAAGAGCCATGCTTGTAACAAGGCACAAAAACTGGCAAACTTGATAGTCGAGACCATTATTTTTATCAATTATTTCTGATACAAGAAACCAAGAAGTGTACAAATTGAAGCCATTTTTTTTTCACCTGAACAAAGAAAATAACTGGGAAACCATTGACTTTTTATACTTAATATGAGATGCAAGAACGGGCCTGTGCAATGGTGATAAGATCTATTAATGGGTTTAATTAAACTACCATGTGTGCAGAAAACTGGCTTAGCGACCAAACTTTGCATTGAACCCCGACGCGGGCAGGGTGCAGCCAGAACACATAGCTCCGAAGAGAGAGTATTTCCTAATCGAGCCTTTGTATGCAAGTAATTTAACCCAAAGCGGAATTACCAAAGGAACAAACGAAAGCAGATTTCCTATAGACTAAAGCGCTAGTTAAACTGCCATTAGTCTTGCATTATATCACTCCGCGTTTACAATAGACAATGCTACGAACATAAGCAAATGGTTACAGTTTTCCAAATATGGTAAAGATGTAGTGTAACATATGAAAGTACCATATTTCAGTTGTGCATGTAGAATTGTCAATAATTTGGTTTTATGTCTAGCTTGAATGTTGCAATCAACGACGTTAAAGGTATATAATACTACATCTATATATGCTAGATCTTGGTAGTTAATTCATCATCTTAGCTGTAATGATGACTTTACACCAGTTTAGATTGATTGATCTTTATCAGTTAATTAACCCCGTAAACAGAAATGTTTATCTGCTTCCTGCTGGGCTCTTTATCTAGTTTCACGGTGTATAGAGCAGATATTTGTAAAAATGCTATGGTATGTGTTTTTTTTTTTGCAGTTACTCGATTGAGCAACAGGAAATATCAACTAAGAATCTGGTATTTGTTTAAAGTTAGAAGATGACAAATTACCTAAGAGTTTACATCGTAAAGATGACATACCCCTTGGATGTCTTGTCATAGGCGCTTTTAAGCAGCAGTGTATTGTTAAGTTCTTGGTTTTATTGTTTTACTTCTGTTGCTTATCTGCCTATATTGTTGGTGTCCTCATTTATCTATTAGTTTTCAAAGAAATGACAAGTACCTAGAATATAATGATGTAATTTGTGGCAATTTGTCCAGTGACCTACTAACGAATATAGCTGATACCCGATATCTCGTAGTCGATAGCCAAATTTTGAGTATGCGAAGTATCTGGCGTATCAAAGCAAACCCTACATCCGTGCATCTTTTGATAATTTTGTGTTTTTCCACGCATACAATTTTTCGTAGACGATGATGAACTGATTTAAAGAGAGGTGTTTATATTCCATAGATGTTGGATGATACAAAGTAATTTGCAGAAGTAATTTGCAGTATACATCGATATAACTTGCGGAAGTTGTATTTGAAGACCAACTGATAGATCATTTACAGACATATAATAGACAAAACAGGATGGATAGGAGTAGAATCGAGGGACTTCCTGTCTGGATGTTAACACCAAAGGAGGAAAAAGAGGTTTTTGAAAACTGGAGAATTAATACGTGGAAGAAATGTGATGATCAAGTCAAAGGTATGTGATAATTTCAGCCGTTTTCTCAATATAAGATACATATTGATACTAACTTAAAGTAAAAATTCATCCGGTTATAGAATTTACTCGTTGTGAACAATTTGCAGGATATGGAGTATGGTTTAAATGCCGTAAAGAGAGTAAAGCCATGAGAGATTGCATAAGACAATATCAAGATACTAAATATGTTGACGAGGAAAGAGACAAGTTTATAGCTAAAAAAGTGGCATTCAATAAAGAAAAAGAGAGATTAGATAGCATTAAGCAGTCTGAAGCTGATAATAATAATAGCGGAAGCAAATCAAGTTGGAAGTTTTGGAGCGGAAATAAAAAAGCTGAAGAAAAATGAAGTGACCGGTTTTTAGTCGTCTCTTTGCAATGAATGAACGCTCTTACATAATGTACATAGATAAGTTACTTTAGTTAATTTAGTCAACTTAGTTAATCTAGTTAATTTAGTTAACAGTAATATGTGCAGGGACATGTGACCATGTCTAACACATAGCCAGCTCACTGTAAACAACAAGCAATAATTGCTTTGCCAATTATGTATTATTCCTTACACTTACATAATTATTACTCAGCGATTACCCCTTTTTTTTTTATTATTAATAATTGTGTCATGTTAGTGTTTAGTACTAGTTTAGTACTAATAGTCATCTGCTGATTGATGGCTAACTCATATAAATAGCTCCCTTTGTCTCATCTTTTCAACTAGTTTGTGTGTGTTTTTCTTTGCCTCTGTGGTACTTTTATTTCAATCCATCTAACACTCTAATATATTCTGAAGAATTTTTAATCTACAAATACAAACTACAAAATGTCTTCATTCTTAGACCGTTGGTTATACAAGCAAACTCAAAGCCACAACGCAGGCAACTCCATTGCCAATACTGGTTCATACTATTCTACTAAGACCATGTCAGCCAAACCACAACAACCAACATACACACCTAAAATTTTTGGTAGTTCTCCTAATAATACCAATGTTCCATACCGTTACTTTACTACTACGACTGAAACCATCAACCCTGCAGATGGAGGGCCCCCAATCAGAAGAAGCTCTGTTGTCGAGACTGAGATCTTGGATAATGGCATGGCCAAAAGAAAATCATCTGTATCGTCCATCGAGTCTGATGAATAACTCGATCACTAAATTTGGTCAATCAGTTTAATTTTAAAACATATTCTTTTTTTGGGGAAGGGCTATCGTTTATGATTGTACGGTTGGGGGGAAATGTTTACTGTACGTAGGCGTAAATAGCAGTCATTCATATATAACACAATATATTCTAATTTTCATATATATATCTCTTGCTCTCCTGTCTCCTTGTAAAAGTAAAGTAAACTAAAGTACCCAAGTGAACAACAACTCATTACGTATTTACCCCACAGACAAGATGCCTTGTTGACGGATGACCTACCAACTCCGGGATTAGCTAATCATTATCTTGGCTCGCCTTTGGAAATTGCGCTGCGTGCACGGGTGTGTGTTTGAATAATTTACTGTTACGTCGATCGGCCGCTTTTTGCTAGCTCGCCAGCATTTGATTCTCCCACGATACGCTGCGACGATGGTGGTGCTGGTGCTGGTGCTGGCTGGGAAAAGTTTGACCAATTTTTCAATGACTCAGAGCGTAGCGGTACTGATTGCAATCATAGTATATATCTTTGAATACACTCATCTTTGCCTTCCTTCTGAAGTCATCCTTTCACCTGTACAGACTTCTAACATAAACATTCAAGTAGAAAATGTCGGAAGATTCAGGTCCTTTCTCCTTCCCTAAGGAAGAAGAGAAGATGCTTAATTACTGGAATGAAATCGATGCTTTTCAAACCTCATTAAAATTGAACGAAGGTAAACCACAATTCGCTTTCTACGATGGACCTCCTTTTGCTACTGGTACTCCTCATTATGGTCACATTTTAACATCCACTATTAAGGATATTGTCCCTCGTTATGCGTCCATGAATGGCCACTTTGTTGAGAGAAGATTTGGTTGGGATACTCATGGTTTACCCGTTGAACATGAAATCGACAAGAAATTAGGAATCACTGGTAAAGATGATGTCATGAAAATGGGTATTGACAAGTATAATGCCGAATGTAGATCCATTGTTATGACATATGCAGATGAATGGAGAAAAACCATTGGTAGAATAGGTCGTTGGATTGATTTCGATAACGATTATAAGACTTTGTACCCCGAATTTATGGAGTCCGTTTGGTGGGCTTTCAAACAATTATTTGAAAAAGACGCTGTTTATAAAGGTCTTAGAGTCATGCCATACTCCACAGGTGTCACTACTGCTTTATCCAATTTTGAAGCTCAATTAAATTATAAAGATGTCACTGATCCAGCTGTTACAGTTGGTTTCCAAGTTATTGAACCTGAAGTTTCAAACACTTATTTAGTAGCTTGGACTACTACTCCATGGACTCTACCTTCCAACATTGCACTTTGTGTTAATCCTGAATTTGTTTACTCCAAGATTTTAGACGAAGCAACTGGTAGAACTTATATCCTTTTAGAATCATTAATAAAGACTTTATATAAGAAACCAAAAGATGCCAAATACAAGGTTATTGGTACTATCAAAGGTTCTGAATTAAGTGGATGGAAATATAAACCATTATTTGATTATTTTGAAAAAGATTTCAAAGAACATGGTTATAGAGTTATTACTGGTGATTTCGTTACTGACGATTCCGGTACCGGTATTGTTCATCAAGCTCCAGCTTTTGGTGAAGTGGATTTTGAAGCTTGTACAACTCATGGTGTTATTTCTGAAAAAAGACCTCCTCCAAATCCAGTTGATGATAATGGTAAATTTACTTCTGAAGTTTCCTTGTGGGAAGGCGTCTACGTTAAGAATGCTGATCAAAAAATTATTAACTACTTGACCGAACAAGGTAATTTATTATTAGCTAACAAAATTACACATAGTTATCCATTCTGTTGGAGATCCGATACTCCATTATTATATAGAACTGTTCCATCTTGGTTTGTAAGAGTTAAAGATATTGTTCCACAAATGTTGGAAAACGTTGAAAAAACAAGATGGGTCCCAAATACCATTAAGGAAAAAAGATTTTCTAACTGGATTGCCAATGCCAGAGATTGGAACGTTTCAAGAAATAGATACTGGGGTACCCCAATTCCATTATGGGTTTCTGATGATTTTGAAGAAATTGTTTGTATCGGTTCCATTGAAGAATTAAGAGAATTAAGTGGTGATTCTACTATTACTGATATACATCGTGACAAAATTGACCATATTACTATCCCATCCAAGAAGGGTAAAGGTGTTTTGAAGAGAATTGAAGATGTTTTTGATTGTTGGTTTGAATCAGGTTCTATGCCTTATGCCTCTAAACATTATCCATTTGAAAGAAAAGATACTTTCCATGATGCTTTCCCAGCAAACTTTATTTCTGAAGGTTTAGATCAAACTAGAGGTTGGTTCTATACTTTAACCATTTTAGGTACACACTTATTCAATACTGCTCCTTATAAAAACGTCATTGTTTGTGGTATTGTGTTAGCTTCTGATGGTAAGAAGATGTCTAAACGTCTTAAGAATTATCCAGATCCAAGTATTATCTTGGATAAATATGGTGCAGATGCTTTACGTTTATATTTAATCAACTCCCCTGTTTTGAGAGCTGAGACTTTGAAGTTCAAAGAAGAAGGTGTCAAGGAAGTTGTCTCTAAAGTTTTATTACCATGGTGGAACTCTTACAAGTTTTTAGAAGGTCAAATATTATTGTTGAAAAAAGTTGAAAACATTGATTTCACTTTTGATCCTCAATTAAAATCTGACAATGTCATGGATAAATGGCTGACAGCTTCCATCCAATCTTTGATTGAATTTATTCACGTTGAAATGAAAGAATATAGATTATATACCGTTGTTCCAAGACTATTAAGTTTGATCGATGACTTAACTAACTGGTATATTAGATTCAACAGAAAAAGATTAAAGGGTGAAAATGGTTCTGAAGATTGTATCAAAGCTTTAAACACTTTATTTGATGCTATCTTTACTTTAGTAAGAGCTATGGCTCCATTCACACCTTTCTTAGCTGATAATATTTATCAAAGATTAAGACCATTCATTAGTGATGAAGTCATGAAACAATATTGCGATTCTGGTGACTCAAGATGTGTTCATTTCTTGAATTTCCCACAAGCTAACGCTGATCTATTCGACGAAAAGATTGAATTGGCTGTCTCTAGAATGCAAAAAGTTATTGACTTAGGTAGAAATATCAGAGAAAAGAAGATGATCTCTTTGAAGACACCTTTGAAATCATTGGTTATCTTACATTCAGATGAATCTTATTTAAATGACATTGAATCTTTGAAAACTTATATCATTGAGGAACTTAATGTTAGAGACATTATTATTACTTCTGATGAAGATAAGTATGGTGTCGAGTATAGAGCTGTCGCTGATTGGCCAGTATTAGGTAAGAAGTTGAAGAAAGATGCCAAAAAGGTTAAGGATGCTTTACCTAAAGTTACTTCTGATGAAGTTAAAGAATTCTTGAAGTCAGGAAAGATTACTGTTGCCGATATTCCATTAATCAGTGAAGATTTGTCTGTTCAAAGAGGTTTACCAGATTCCAAAACTTCTGAAGGTAATGAATCCAGATCTGAAGGTGATGTTTTGATCATATTAGATATTAACGTTTACCCAGAATTGAAAACTGAAGGTGTAGCAAGAGAATTAGTCAACAGAATACAAAGACTAAGAAAGAAGTGTAACTTACAGCAAACCGATGATGTATTAGTCCAATACGAAGTTACTAAGGATACCATCGGTTTAACTCAAGCTATCAAAGATCACGAAGAAATGTTAACCAAATCTTGTAGAAGACCTTTGGAAGCCAAGAGTGAAGAGTCTGCCTCTAGTGACAACATTATCGCTGATGAGGAATTCCAAATTGACGATACCATTGTTTCATTGAGACTTTTGAAATTATAAATGTGACAGCCTGTGTTTGCCTCCGCTAATATTCTTTTCATGTTTTGTTGTCATTCACCTGTTTATTTTTCCTGTTATATACATATATAAATCATCTAATTAATATATCAAAGCTAGTATAATTTTTTGTCATAATTTGTTGTCAGTTCAACGAATTGAAAGAAAATAACTAAAAGCGTGGCGTTTGTCTGTTTTGAACCAAAGAAGAAAAAGAATTACCCTCACTACTCTCTGATTTTTATAGCACACCAAAAATCGATCTGTGAACATATTGCTTAAAGTAAAATCTAAGTAAAGGTGGTCAAGTAAGAGTTTATTGACATATACGCAGACATCAGTCAAAATCAATAAGTTTCGCAATTGATTGACTTTACTCACTTTTAAGATGTCTAACTTGTTTGGTGTCAACAGGATGGGAGGGAGTAACTCTCTAGGGGGATTCAATTCCAATAACAGATTGAGTCCTATTCCTGGAAGAACCACTACAGGTACTACAACAGGAACAGGTACTTCAGCTGGTACTATTGACGATTTGAGAACTGATATTGATGTGCCTAACGGGCCGGAAGACTCTGTTTCTGATTTGAGTTTCTCTCCACAAGCAGAATTCTTGAGTGTGGCCTCCTGGGATAAAAAGAACCGTATTTATGAAATAAACACAGCCACTGGTCAAGTCGAAGGCAGAGCTTTATATGAGCATGACGGTCCTGTCTTAGCTACAAGATGGTCACTCGATGGTACTAAAGTCATTAGTGGTGGTGCCGATAAACAGGTCAAGTTATTCGATTTAACAACACAACAATCTCAAACGATTGGTATGCATAATGATACAGTTAGAACACTCAGATATGTTGAGTGTGGACCTACTAATACGCAGTGTGTAGTCAGTGGATCATGGGATAAGACATTGAAATACTGGGATATGAGACAACAAAATCCAATTGCTACTTTACAAATGCCGGAGAGAGTGTATGCTATGGACTCTAAATCTAAATTATTGGTTGTTGGAACTGCCGAAAGGCATATTTTAATTATAAACTTGGATCAACCAGATAAAATTTTCAAACAAGTTATGTCACCTTTGAAATTTCAAACCAGATCTATAGCATGTGCTCATAAAGGAGATTGTTTTGCCATTGGATCTATTGAAGGTAGATGTGGTATCCAATATATAGATGAGGCTCAACAAAGAGAATTAGGTTTTTCGTTTAAATGCCAAAGAGAAACAAAGTCTACAACGAAGCAAACGTTAGTATATGCTGTTAATTCAATTGATTTTCATCCTGGCTTTGGCACATTTGTAACTGCAGGTTCCGACGGAACATTTTCATTTTGGGATAAAGACGGAAGACATAGATTAAAGGGATATCCGTCCCTAGGTGCCACTATACCCACAGTTTCTTTTAACAGGGATGGTAGTATATTAGCTTACGCATTGAGTTATGATTGGAGTAAAGGTCACGAATTCAACAGACAAGATTATCCAAACCTTGTAAAGCTGCATCCTATCAAAGAAGATGAAGTCAAACAAAGACAACCTGTTAGAAAGGTAGGTAGGTGAATCAATAACTAATTAACTACGTACAACTGTATATTAAATCAAAAGTGCAATTCGACTGATGAGACATCTGTTTCAAAAAAAAAAACATAAAAGCATGCAAGGTTTTGGCAAAATAGCATGGTCAAATAATGTATTTGACCTAAACACTAAAGATAATGAAATAGGATAGACTTGTAAATTTGATTTGATATACATAGGGAAAACGAAATATTATGACATAATTAAAAGGAGTTAGATAAGATTAATGGGATGAAGTAAAATGAGAGAAATATTAACAGAAAAGTAAGTTTTGCCGCTAAACAATAAAATTTCTATGGTACAAAATGACAATAAAATAAAAGCGCAAGAAGAAGTAGTAGTAGTAATAATAATAGTAATAATAATAATAATAATAATATCAAAAAACCCAAAATAAGAAAAAGTAAAAACTTTAAGTGACGAAAACTATTTTCTAGGCATCACCAGTCTCCACAGACTCGCCCCAGTTAAAAACTTCATGTAAGCCTAAGGATCCGGACGTGCCATCTTGTGGGTCACCACCTAGGATAGTATCGAGACCAAATAAGTCTGCAGCTGTAGCGCCAGTACTGAAATCTTGATAGAAGGAAGATCTATCAGAATCAAGAGTACCAGGGTTTGTAGATGATGAATTGGTTGCACCTGGCGAATTATTTGCACCGGGTGCAGTAGCAGGTGCTGACATTCCAGCTATGTTGACTGTCGTGTTACCTGATGTTGTTGGTGCTGAGTGGACTGCGTTTTTATTAGACAAAATATGCTGAGGGCTAATGTGTTGTTTCTTCTCTTTTATGTCTTCAAGTAAAGTATCCTCTTCTTTGATGGTGGGTGTAGTACCATTTGCATTTCCATTAGCACTGTTTTTTGCTGCTACTGAAACTCTTTTACCGCCACGCTTATTGGTGATTGTACTGATTATCGCATTACCAGCATCAATACCATTAGTATTTTGAGGAGTTGGAGCTAAGCTTCCAGGAGTAGCATCAATCTGCTGTGGAGTAGAATGTGTATTAGCAGGTGTAATGGGTGTAGCGGGAACAGAGTTACCGGTTGCTTGTGACTTACGAGGCTTTCTGGCAGCTGGTTTCTTTTTTGCTGAAGTAACTGCTGGAGAAGAGGCAGGAGTCGTCTTAGACATTGGAGCATTAATAGGGGAAGCAGCAGATCCGTTGTTATTTGTGCCAGGAGCTCTTAGCGTGTGTTGCTGGTTCATAGAATTACCGTTATTAGTATTTTGTTGAAGCTGGCTCAAAGCTGCAGAATAATCCATAAATTGAGACTGAGAAAATTGTTTTCCTGCTTCAGTATTTGCAGGAGAATGAGAATTGGAATCGCCATTCTTCAGATCATTAATGGAACTTCTATGAACATCTAACCTTTTTCTATTTTCGCTTTCCATTGAACGTAGCTGCTTTTCGTAATCCTTGATAGCTATGTCGTTTGTTCTGGTTGAAGAATCAACACTTGCATTTAAGTTACCATTACCATTGATTCCATTGTCGTTTTTAGGTTGAGGCATGTTGAAATTATCTGCAAATATGTCATTTGGATTTGGTATCAAACCCATCTGAGGTTGATTTTGAGCCATTTGTTGATGCTGAAGCTGATTCTGCTGATGTGGTGGCATCTGTTGAAAGTTTGGCATAACAAATTGATTAAACTTCTGTCCATTAGCATTATTAGCGCCTGAAGCTGCTGCTGCTGCTGCTGCAAACATGGCATATTGCTGAGGCATGTTATTGAACTGACCTCCACCATTCATCATCCCTTGGGGCATATTCATCGGACCATTTCCTTGCATGTTCATTCCCATGTTCGATCCGTCTTGAGAAGATATACGCTGTCTCTTGCTAGGAGATTGCGCCGGAACCATATGTGGAGCTTGAGGAACTTGACCCCCTTGTAACTGCGCCTGGTGTGCCAACTGTGCCTGGGCTTGTGCCTGAGCTTGTGCTTGTGCTTGAGCCTGAGCGGCTAGCTGATGGTGACGCAAGTTGTTCATTTGAGCCTGAGCAGTTTGCTGTGGTTGAAATCTTGCGTTCATCATCTGTTGTTGTTGAGGTTGCGGGGGCTGACCCACTATGCTCATTCTTTTACCATTTGGATCTGCGGGATGTTGTAATTGCTGAGCGCCAGGTGTTTGACCAGGAGTTTGACCTTGCTGGTGTGGAGGTGGTTGCCCTGGTTGTTGTGGTAAAGGTTGCTGTGGATTGAGAAGACCCATTCCCTGTGCTGTTGCAGTAACATTAGTTGGAACATTACCTACCATTTGAGCTACTGCTGATATTTGTTGATTCATAAGATGATCTTGTCTTTCTTTTAAACTGATATACTGATAATATTGGGAAGCATTTGAAGACCCACCTCTTTGAGTTCTAGCATTAAACACGTCCCAAAAAATTTGCCACCATTCGTATAAAAAGCCCTGAGGGGCATCCATTGTCATAAATGAACCAGGTAAATCGTTTATGTCTACTGGATTGTTTATTATTGAGTTTATGTGTTCGTTGTTGTCAAGTTTGTTGTTCGCATCTTTGAGTTCAGGATTCAGTAAAGGAATTTTTGATTCCTTGTGAAACACACTTGCCGTAGAGGTAAATCCTGATTTGAGTAGGAAATCATAAACATATGCGTTTAATAGCTCTCTTGAATTAACGGCCGTTGAGTCAGCGATAGTTGGTTTATTAAATTTCTGTTGCTGGTGTTGTGAATGTTGGCCATTGAAATTACCCATTCCATTCATTCCTTTATCGTTTTTGTTCATGTTGTTCGGACTATCTTTCCTACTCTCTTTTGGCGTCCCAGCGTCAGGATTTTTTGAGCTCATCGTGACCGATTAGATAAAATCGTAGATTAATGAATATGAATCTAGCGAGTGGCTTTTTCGATAGCAACTGGAATTGAAGTATGAAATATGTTTTGATTGATCCAGATCAATACTCCGATTGTTATATAGTTAGCAATAACAAATATGATGATTTCTTTTTTTTTGTTAAATGAGCAGAAAATAAATAAATAAATCTTGTCTATCTGCAAAGAGGTAAAAGATGACTAGAAAAAACAGCGTTTGTGTTCAATTCCCAGTCAGTGTGCTGAAAACAATTAAACAAAACGGAATTTAATGGGATAATCACTGAGATGATAGCAAAGGATGTTTATACTGCAAATTAGGCAGTATGATAATATAATATCAAAGAAAAAAAGTGATAACGCTGCAAAGATATCGATACAACAGATAGAGATAAATTAGTACCAAATAATCTACCCTTGGGCTTGCAGTAATGTTTGACAGCGGCGTATCCCTGATAAAAGTAAGGAGCACACCGTATAAGCTTGTGCGATATAGGTAAAGGGCTGTTGTGTGCGTTTTGAGGTAGTATATACCGTATGGCACAGTGTTGTCAGCCTTTATTTCAGAGGAGAGTGTGGCATTTTGATGCCTTAGGGTCTTTTAATCTTTCTCTTCTTTTCTGCCCGCTCCCCTGTGCTGGACGCAGAGCCTGAAAAGTACTCGAGCCACCCCACTTGCCGCAAATGTACGCTTTTGAGCTGATATGGTGTGGCGCATCACTTTCTTTTGTTTCCCCTCATTATGCGGCTGTGCCTTTCTGTGATGTATGCGACATTATCGGGTGTTGCTGTAACGATGCTTGGCTGAAAAGGTTTTTGACTTAATTGATTACGGTATATATTCATCGCCTTACTTATGTTCCTTATATATATATATATGTATAGCATCCTAGTCGTCCTTCTTGGTTTGGGTGACTGGCTTGGGGTCGAAACTCTGGCACCAGTTGCTGATGAGCACTATACTTAAGATAGTTACAAGTACCGCAGAGCTTAGAGCATTAGATGGGTAGACGTTCCAGCAATATTCATGCACAGCAAATAGCGGAATGGTTACATAAAATGGCAATCCACTAGAGTGAAGCAAAAATGGAAAGCTGAAGCTATACCACGACAAAAATTGGTAATGTAAGGATCTGCTGAAAAGTACACCAATGAGATTTGAAAGGTGCATAACCAGCATCACATATTTTGAACTTTCTTCTTCGTTAAAAATGATATTTTGCGGTGATATGGTACTTTTCCAAAACTTGAATCCGTCTTTTATCAGCTGAGTGACTGATTTACCGGTTACCTTAGGTGTTAGCCAGTGTGTGAATGTAAAAATGGCAAGCACAATGACATGTAACCCTAATAAAGTCTTATGAAATCTGTCACTTAAAAAGGTTTCTTCGCTTAAAAATTTCCAATTCACAGTCCACTTATAAAGAAATGTTCTGCTAAAATTAAAGGCGTTTTTTAAGTATGCAGTTCTAATAATTGCGGACTCCTCGTCAAAAAAATTAGTTAACCCTAAAAATTTGAAACCCACACCAATTTGAACCAAAAATGCAATAATAACAGGACCAAAAATAACTTTGAGCAAATTTTCATCACATATCAAATACGAAACAATCAAGAATCCAGGTAAATATAATAATGCATTCATCTTAACTGATATAGCTAAACTGAAAAAGCAACTTGCAGCATAAAGTAAAGTCGGACTTAATCCTGGTAGCGCTTTCTTACAATATGCTGAATATTGTAAAAGCACAACTGTTATAAGCATAAAAAATGTAGTGAATCCGTCATTAAATAATCTCAGCAAATAAATTGAGTGTAATCTTTTAGACAATACTAGCATGTAAAAGTAATAAGGTTTTATCTTGTCAATTGAAGCCAAATAATAACTTAATAATGCAAAAAATAAACAGGCCAAATATAACCATCTGAATATCCACTGTCCTCCATCTATATCATAAATACCATCACTAACAAAGTTCATAAACTTATATAAATAGACATAACCTGCTGGATAAACAATAGGACCTGTATCTCCTTTGATTTTATCATAATTCAGCTCACCATCGTTAATTAATTCGATCTGCTGGACATAAGTGGCATAATCAATATCTGTAAAAGCAACTCTACTGGTAATGACTTTAACTAAAACAGACTCTATCATGAGCATAAGCGGGCCAACAACCCTTCCCACTTCTGGATCATAAAATAATTTTCCAATTCCAACAACGATATCAGTCAAAACATTCTTTAATGTGAGAGGTGGTAATTCCTTCGTAGGCTGTTGAGATGAGGGGTTTCCTGCTTCTGACATGGTTGATTGGCAAGTCACAAATATCAAAATTCAGAATTGCAGAACTTCTTCTCTATATGTCTCTGGTAGGAAAATAAGTAGACAAATGATATTTATGCAAAGGTGATGGAAAACTCCATACCTCTTTATATATGTACGTTAATCTTATTTTCGTTTGACAATTTATCCGCGGAACGAGCCGCGGTCAGATTTTTTTTTGTTTTGGTCTCTTTACAGTAGTGGATAGGATGGAGCTTGAACATAATCAGCTATCTGTTATTATACTATATAAACGAAAAAAATACAAAATAAACAAAATATAACACGGGAAATAATGAGATATGAGAGACACTAGTAAACTACTAATATTAATAATAATAATAATAATAATGAGAATAAAGAACACACTATGAGATGAAAACTTTATAATCATTTTGTAAAAAATGAAAAAAGACCGTTAATCAAGCGGAGATTACAGCTTTTAAATATTCTTTTGAAGAAACTAGACCAGCATTATTGCTTTCTAAATACTTCAATAATTCAATAACCTTAGATTTGGTTTCAGCAGAATCGAATTGGTCTAATCTTTCAATGTTTTCTTCTCTACCTAATGTAGATTCACTGATTAATTTTTCCTTTTCATACTCTTTTTTGAAAATACCATCAAATATTTCAACAATCTTAGGTGTTTGAGCTAAAACTAAAGCATTGTTTTCAGAATAAAGTTTTAAAATGAATGCTAAAATTGGTTTGTTCTCTTCAAAAGCTTCTTCTAATGGCAAATGCTCTAATAAAACAGGCAAAAGAGCTTCTAATGGAACAGCTTGTAGATTCTTGAGTGCTAATCTACAGACACAACCACAAGCATTAGCGATGTTAGTGTTAATGATTTCCCTGGTTTCATCGTCACCGTCCTCAGTCTTTAAAGCTTGTTTATCGGCTTTGTTCAATAATTTGGATAAAGCTTGTAAGATAGTTGGGTATCCGGAGGTAAGATCGACTTCAGAGACTTCAACAGCAACACCGACAGCATAAGCTGCATTGGCTCTAACCTTGTATGACTTATCATTGCATAATTTGTCAACAAACACTTCTAATAATTCTGGTAAGAAAGGGTTTGCGGACTTCATACCATCACAAATTTCGGCGAGACAACTAATGGCAGAAGATCTCTTATCCTTAGATTTAGAGTTAACATCCTTCATAATGATAGGCTTGAAAGAAGCAAAAATCTTAGCAAATTCACCGCCAAAGACTTTACTCAAGTTGATCAAGACAGTTAAAACAGAATCATATAATAACTCATCTGATTCAGAAACATCACCATCATTTTCTTCTTCATCGTCCCCATTTTCTGCGTCATCACCAGACTGACATTTATGTTCATTCTTCAAAATGAGCATTAAAGTGGAGCACAAAGTTTCAACGCTTTGAGCGTCTGATTCATTTTGCATCACAGCGAGTTGACCAATGGAGTCAAGGTAATCAGAGAATAAGTTCAAACAAGTAATGACCATGTTGAATTCGAAATCTTCGACAACTAATTCTAAAGTAGCTTTTCTACAAATGTTGATAAAGCCTTTAGTGATGTCAGTGACACCCTGACATTTGTACAATGAATTAGCAATTTGCCACATAGTACTCAAAGAAGCCTCTCTGACAGCATATGATTCATCGATTTGATCAGCTAAGACTTCAAAGATCTTGGTAGCATACTTGCTGAAACCTTCTTTAGTACCAATGGCTAATTCAGATAAAGCAAATAATGCGACTTCCTTCTCAACTGTAATACCGGTATGAATTTTAGTATTTTCAACAATTTGATCTTCGTCGATTTCACCACTTTCTAAAAGTTCTTCATCAAGTGTTAACTCAAATTCTTCTTGTTTCAAACACTTGATAATTTCTGGAATAATACTATCTAAGAAAGAGGTAAATTGCTCACCGTACACCTTGGCCATGTTAGAAACAAAAGCAAAACCAGCCTCTCTTAATCTTCCATTTGGAGAGTTAATAGCCAAAGAAGATGCTTGAATTAATTCTTGAGCATAAGGAGCGAAAGCTTCAGAACCAACAGCTCTAGCCATTGAGGAAACATTTTCAAATGTTTGAGCTCTTAATTCAACGTCATCTTCAGTCATACCTTCAATATTATCCATGTTTACAATGAATTTTTCTAAAAATTTGATCGAAGTGTCAAAATATGGAGTGAAACCTTTACCGGCAGCAAATGCAGTTGAACCAATAGCTGAGACAATAGCTGATTTCAATGAGGAGGATTGAGCAGCATCCAACATCTGGAATAATTTATTCATTAAAGGTTCAATGTATTGCTTGATTGAATCATTGGTCATAAATTCTATGATAACATCTAAGGCATATGTTGCATACTTGTAAACCAAAATTTTGTCAGTAGAATCAATAATACTAATAATCAATGGTAACAAAGACTCGTGGTATTCAGCAACCATTTCTTTTAATTCGCTAGATAAAGCATTCAAGGCTCTCAAAGCACCAGATTTGACAACAATTGAGCTATCTTGTAAACCAGTGATAATGAATTGAATGATTTTAGGTAGTTGAGTGGAAATGTAATCTGGAGCACCATCAACTGCGACACCGATGGCCAATAAAGCACCTCTTTTTTCAAAAATATTAGCGGATTGCAATAATTGAGGAGTTAACTCTATTATTGGGGCAATGACTTGAGAAGGTGGTAAGTCAGAAGCTAATGTGGCTAAGAGTCTTAAAGCTAATGCGGTAACTTCATCTTCTTCGTTTTCATTTTCATCGTCTTCTTTTTCTAAGTTTGATTCTGCTTCATCATCTTCTTCACATGAAATTTTTAATGCACATTGAGTTAAAGAAGGGCCTAATTTAGCTTGAACAATCTTATTCTTTCTGTAAGAAGTAATTTGAGTCAAAGCGGTAATTGAAAAACCTCTACTTTCTTCATCATTTTCGGTGTTCAAAGCAGTCTCAATCATGAAATTTATAATTGAAATAAGATTTTCAGAACCAATCACTTTCAAATCAGTGTAAATAAATCCATTGAAACAGTTGAAAATTTCTTTGGTTTTATCGTTATCTTGAAAATTCAATGAGTTCTTTAATACTTGAATTAATAAAGGCATTAAGTTTTTGAATGCATTGGCAGAAGATTTCATGTTTTGATAGTTTTCTTCAATCAACGCAGAAATAGTTTCCAATGCTGAAAGAGAACTGGCCTGAATCTCTTCTGATGGCTGGTTTTGTAAAACACTTGCGAACAAGTTGATAAAATCATCGGTATGACTTAACCAATTCTCAGGTGCTTCTTCTAAAATACAAGATAAAATGAAAACACCCATTTCCTTAGTCTCTGGGTTTGGATCACTGGCAGCAGCAACCAAATTTGGTAACAGATCATTCCATTTGTTTTCATCAATGTCTAATTCAGCAATTCTGGCAATAATTCTTGTTGCTAAATGACGGAGAGACTTGTTTGGATATTGGAAAGCAAATTGTAATAGTGAGTTTCTGATTTCATTTTGCATAGTTGGGTCAACATCTTTCCATTTGGCAATGACAAGGTTCTTGGCTTCAACAGCAGCTAACTTTCTGATACCTTCTTCTTGAGAGTTTTGTAAGATATGAATCAAAGCTGGGAAGGCCAAAGGACTAGGATGAAATTCTTTCTTTAATCTCTTGGTGGCAGCTTTCACGGCTTCTGAATCTGGTAAGGTTACCATTTTCAGTGTGAGCTCTAGCTCAGTAACAAAATTAGCGTCCATATTGATATAAGGTACGAGCTAGTTCAGCTTATTTGAAGAAATAAGTCGTCTAACTTGGTATTACAGTACCACAAATTAAACAAAACACCAAATATTTAGTCAAAAAAAAAAAATTATAATCGAACTTATGTGAGAAGAAAAAAATTTTTATTGATCCCAAAGACACGACAAGAGAGAGAAGATGTAAAATTTCCAAACTTTCTGTTTGTGATTTTGATTTTGAAGTTTGCGTATACTCCTTTAATTTAGGTTTGCCAATGGAATCGCTCTACAGTGACTCGTGTAGAGCAATAGGAGAAAGATATATGCTACTCTGTAGAAAATTGGCTTTGATAACAAAGGAAACAGTAACAAATAAGCTAAATACACATTAATGGATTGGTTTTAGTACTATGCGATTAGGTCTTCCACGTGATTTCTAAAAATTAAAGAATCTACCTAAAGTGTTTTATTCCAAAACTGTTTACCTTACCTTATTCATAAAGTGTGTTTTTGATAGCGGTATTGGTATATGGAGTAGGGTCTATATAAACTTAATATGGAATAGTGTAATTTCTGATAGTCCAGTCTATTTTCTGTCCACGGTGGAGTGCAATTTATATTCTTTGATTGAGCAAACACTTATCAAACAGAGACAGGACATCATGAACGCAAATATGAATACCAACCAGCATGAGAATCCATAGCTATCAACCAGTGTAGCTCTTGCCCATTCTGGTGCGGCATCTTTTAAATACTGTGCATTGTGTAAAGCCTTTGAAATAATTTTGGCAACTTCGTCAGCTGGTACATCATCTGGGGCTATTTTTGGTACTCTAGAGAATAATTGTTTTTTCAGAGATATTGTAAACACAGCTGAGGCAATTGTCATTCCCAATGTCGATCCTGTCGATCTAAAAGCATATTGAATGGATGTTGAAGAAGCTTGTTGGTGTACAGGCACTGCAGCAATCAATGCCAACAAAGTAACAGTCAACATCGATGCATATGCAATATACGGAAGCATAAGTAAGACGTATTGAGCCAAAGTTGTCAATATTTTCTCGTTATATGTTGCTAATATCATAATAATACCTCCCAAAGTACCTAAAGCATTCATAATAATTGAAAATCTCAAGTATTTTCCTGTTGCTTTCATGTAATATCCAGACGCAAAAGAAGAAGCAGATGATGCAAAAATAGTAGGTAATAAACGAAGACCGATTTGAGCTGAATCAAGCTTAACAACCGTGGTTAAATATACAGGGAAGTAATAGTTTAGTGCAAAGATATACATTGTACCAAACCAATTTGCCAAAGATGAAGCTAATACCGATCTATTCAATAACAAACTCACAGGTACAACTGGTTCAACAGCCATGTTTTTTTCGACGTAAATGAAAACAGAAAATAAAACAATGAACCCCACAACTAATGCTTTAAATAAAATGGAATTATATTCAAACTCATTCCCACCTAATGAGAAGGCAAGCATGAAGCAAATCAATCCACTAACTAAAAGAAAGCTACCCAAAAAATCTATTCTCTTGAATTTTTCAAGCATAGTAGTTTGGCCATGAATATTATGATGGTGAATATTTTGAGGAAGTTTCAAATTGATGATAACTGAGCAAAGGCAAAATAATGCAATTGGTATCTGAAACCAAAATGACCATCTCCAACCATAACTCTTGGCAATCCAACCGCCTAATGACCCACCAGTTGCTGATCCTAATGCAAAAAAAGCGTTTCCCATTCCTTGATAAACACCTCTTTTACGCAAAGGTACTAAATCACTCATAATAATAGTAGACAAAGTATTTAAACCTCCTGCAAAACCAGTCAAGCCACGAGCAAATACAAAAAACCAAATGTTATCAGCAATAGCACATAATACTAAACCTACTGTGAAGAGAACAATACATAAAATCAGTAAGGGTTTTCTACCAAAAATGTCACTTAATTTACCAAACAGAGGTTGAAAAATAGAACACGATAAGAGATATGAAGTGGCTATCCAAGATATCAAAGGCACAGCATTCAAGTCTGAAGCAATCATAGTCAGTAATGTAGATAAAATGGTACCATCTAAAGAAGATAAGAAAATAAGTGAAAAGATTGAGGATAACACAAGATAAAAGTCCTTTGCTGGAATTGGGAATCCTTCTTCGGTTATTTCATCTTCAGATGAATATACGGAAGATTCTTCGGTGATTTCATTAGTATTGAAACCACCACTATTTTCTATATCACTATTTGTGGTGCTTCCATATTGTTGTGAATTATTCAATTTTTGGGTATTTAAAGGATCGAATTCATTATAATGATTTTCATTTGCAATCTCCTCGGCTATCAGTGCAGGAACAGACGAGGTGATATCATTGATAATTCGGGACGATGGAGATAAATCCCGATGAGAATGGTGATGGTGTTGTGGTTTAGGACTTGACATCTTGTACTGCTATTTAATTGGCCGGCTTTTGGTATCCTTAATTGAAAAATTGAATATTATTTCGTGACTTAAGATCTATAAAATTAGGAATAAAAGTAAAAAGAGAACAAAAAAAACACACAAGTCCTAACTAAGTCTTAAAGCAAACCAGTGCTATTTATTAAAACTATTGAGAAGCTATTTCGTATAGTGCAAGTAACTTGGTTGTATTAATAATGAAGATTTAATTTATTGTCCTCAAGGGTGTTTTGTTATCTCCTTGTTCCTTATTTAATATGCACATTTTGCCTATCTGGGCCAACCTCTACACCAGTTTGGCCCATTTAGGGAACCTCGGCCGATAGTTTCTTTTATGTGTTTAAATTATATCATAAATTACAACAAATGTTTCGTTAATATTCGTATGGTTTTATAGTTACATAATAGATAGCATATAAAGCGAAGAAAATAATAAAAACGTATCAAATTCAAAGGAAAAGCAAGTGTACTTTTTAGATAACCGACGCCCTTAAGTGAAAATCGAAGAAAATAAACAAGGTAAAAAAAGAAGAACAACCATAATTAAAAGGGAAATAAAATAAAGACGATGTAGGAAAAATATAAAAAAAAATTAAATCATATAGACTATACGTTTAAAGCACTCATGACAGCTGGTCTTCTCATCATATGTTTAGTCCATTTATACACTTCTGGAAATTCATTTTTCATATCAATACCAATTCTGTCAACTACGTAATTCCAAGTGACAAAGCAAAGATCAGCAATAGTGATTCTATCACCGACTAACCATACAGGGTAATCAAAATATCTTGATTGAGACATTGGTGTTAAACCAGCAGAATATGAAGCAGCATTTTCAGCGTCTAATTCCATTATTAAAGCTTCTCTTCTTTCAGCTAAAGCCATTTCAATAACAGAATAAACACGACGGACTTCAGATGTATATCTTTCAATTGCCGAAGGAACGGCGTGAGGATGGAAGTAACGGAAATGTAAAGCCTGTCCAATCATTGGGGAGTGACCTGATGTTTGAAAGAAAAGCCATGATAAAATTTGAGATTGTTCAATTAAATTATCAGACCAAATTGAACAAGATCCAAATTCTTTTAATTTCTTTTCGACTAAATATAAGATGATTGCACCTGATTCCCAAATGGATACTTGTTGTTCTAAATTACTGTGATCGATTAAAGCTGGAACTCTACCATTTGGATTAATAGTTAAAAATTCTGGGGTTCTGTGTTCATTTTTATTAAAATCCAGAAAAATAGTCTGGTACGGTAAGTTTAATTCTGAAAGTATAATAGCAATTTTGAATCCATTTGGAGCGGACCTGTGTGATATCAAAGTATAGCCTTCACTTTGTATACCATTAGTCTTATTATCATTTGAAGTTGAAGTTGTATTGTCATTTGCATTAGTATTTGTATTTGCAGATATGCTCATGTTGTTTCCTATACTACTGCTCAAACTATTACTACCTTGGAAAAAGGATTTTAACCTTTGAACGGACTCTGAGTCCATAGTTGCATTCATCTCGGCTTCATATCTATTTTGTATGGACTCGTGGCCTAATATACTTGCATCGTGAAGATTATTTGTGTATTGCTGTGGTTGGCGTGATGATCCTTGTTGTTGTTGTTGTTGTTGTCCCTGCTGTTGCTGCTGCTCCTCTTGTTGTTGCTGATGATGTTGTTGTCCCTGCTGCTGTGATTGTTGATTTGTTTGAGCCTGTGGTCGTTGGTGAGTAGCAGAGCCAGATAAAGAAGAGCCCTGTTGCAACTGCGACTGTGAGTGTGATTGTGAATGTTGATTTGAATCCTGCGAAGTAGAGTCTGAAAGACGTACTGACTTGAGACCAGCTGACAAGTTAGATATAGGTACACTGAATGCACTTTGGTTAGGTGGTATATTTCTATTTGAGTTTGACATCTATTAGTGGGGAAAAGAAACAGATGAGCAATGAGAGAGAAAGTGTGACGTCTTTAAAACGGGGAAAAAGGGTACTAAATGCTAATGAAGAAGTAGTTAAAGATGGATAAATGTAATGAGTATAAGTGTATGTAGTAATTACTCGGCGGGTATGACGTTTATAAAAGCCAAAAGTGTTAAATTAGTGAAGATATTCTCATAGACCCAATCCCAGCTTCTTTGTGGCTAACTAAGCTCCTCCCAAAAAAAACCAAAAAAAACCTAAGCGTCAAACGTCAGTCAAACCCTCACGCATTCGAGCACGAGCCTTAAGAAAAGAGCCACTGTTTGTGATTTGTGATTTTCCCGCCGCTTTTATAGAAATAAATAGACGGGTCTATTTTAGGTTATTAGTGTATCACTAGCATTAACACTGGTATTAGTATTTAGATGTATATTATATATAACACATTATGTCATACGTCAATAAGGAAGTCGGCCATGATCTCACCTAATAAGTGTTGGTCATTAGTCATTGTAGAATTTCTCTTTGTAATATCTTCAAGGAATTCATCTGAGATTTGTTGTTTCTTAGATTTACTAGCTGCTATAATTTGACAACAATCAGTATTAAATTCAGGATGACCTTGAAATGTCAATACTTTACCCTTCTTGTAAAAGCCTTGTACTGGACATGTATCTGTTGATCCAATTAAAGTTGTTCCTTCAGGTACAGAAGGTACGATATCTTGATGTACTTCTACGATATTAAAAGTTGATGGAAATTTAGCAATATGTTTTTGAATTTCAGGGTTAGTGGATACTTTAGTAACTCCAAATTCCCAACCTTTAGGGTTTCTAGTTGTCATAACACCTAATGCAACAGCTAATATTTGATGCCCAAAACAAACACCAGTGATAGGAATTTCATAATCATTGTAAATCATCTTACAAAATTTACTTAATTTTAAGATCCATGGTTCTTGAGCAAATGAATCAAATTTAGAACCAGTAATATATATGCCTTTAACATCTTTTAATTCTTCTTCAGTTGGATACTCATCTTTAGTAATTACATCATATTTCACGAATTCATAAGCTTTTAATTGTGGAAGGTCTTCAAGTAATTTAATTCCTTGATCTCCATAATCACCGTATTTAGGTGATGTATCTACACTTGGTGTATCTGCTACTAATACTGCAATCTTTCCTTTCTTCTCAATAGTCATTTTATTGTATATGTATGTGTGGATATTTATACCAGTGAGTATGATGATAGAGACCCTTGATAAATAATTAATTCAAGTAATAAACCCATAAAAGAAAGATAGAGCTGATTAGCTTTACTTTATATTTTACTTACTCATAAAGCTAAAATTTCTTATCTATCGGTCTTGTGTCGGGATAGGCCCCGCGGTTTCCCCTTTTGTAAAAAGAACGAAGGAAGGAGCGAAAAGCGACGACACGACTACACCAAAACGCTAAAACAATTTACTCTGAAATTTCGTAGAATTTTAGTAAGTAAGTAAGTAAGTAAATAGGTAAATAAGTAAAAGAGAAAAGTAAGATAAAATACATTGTATATAACACTAAAGACAAAATTGAACAATAGTTAAAATCCCCCAATCGTTTCGTTTCGTTTCGATAAAAGGACAAGTAATAAATATAAAAATTGTAAAGTAAAAGAAAATAAAAGTGTAAAGAAAACAAACAAAAACAAGAGATTGTAAATATTTGAACAAATAAATAAATAAATTAAAAAAAGAAAATAGGATTGAACTTATTAGTTGTTATAAAATTTTCAAAACAAAAAAAACGCTAAAATACAACAGGCAAAATAAAATTTAAAATAAAAATAAAAGTAAAGATAAAAGTAATAATAGTAAAAGGTAAAATTGCATTTGATAATTGTCAAATGAATTAGTTTGTTCAATATAATAAACTATTGATAACCTTGATTACCATTATAACCCATATTATAATAATTTGAACTATCATTTGGGTTTAAGTAATTTCCAGCAGGATTACCAGTAGGCATACCATAAGGAGGTTGACCTACAGGATGACCACCTTGTTGATTTGGAGCAGCACCTGGAGGAGGTAATTGACCAGGATGACCTTGTTGTTGTTGTTGATTTTGTGGTTGTTGTGGAGGTGGTTGTTGATTTGGAGGTTGTTGTTGTTGTGGAGGTACTGATTGAGAATCATCTTCATCTTCATTTGATTGTTCTTCTGGAGCATTTAAACAAGTTTGAATAAGGTTTTTACCTTCAGGTTTAGTAACTAAAGGTTGTAATTTTGGAGTTGTAAAAGTATAAACTAAACCAGTTTCTGAAACAACTAATAATAAAACTTGAGTACCTGTTAAAACAGATAATTCATAAGCTTTTTTCATAATACCAGCTTTTCTTTTTGAAAAAGTAATATGTCTTCTTGATTTTTCTTGAATAAATCTAATTTCAATTTTACGTCTTTCTCTAGCACCACCTTTTTTCTTACCAGTTGATTCATCATCATCGTCATCATCATCACCTCCATCTAAACCTTGTTCTACAATTGGATTTTGACCTTGAGCTGAAGAAGGTTCAGCAGCACCTGAAGATAATTCTTGTTCGGATTTGAGACCAGCTAATTCGGACATAATGTTATTTTATTTCTAATATGAAAAAAGGAAACGAAGATGTTGTAATTAAATGTTAGTATGGGTGTTGTTAATAACAGAAAAAAAAAACACAGAAAATCAAAACACGAGTAATCTGAATTAAACCCTTCTTCTCCTTTGTTTTGTTTAGTAAGGTGATCACTTGGATATAGTGTATAATAAATTTCCAATTCAATTCAAGTAATAAAGCGAACCAAACACGAAATCATCGACTGAGAGAGTGAAAACAGAAGAAGGAGGAAGAGGAGGCAAAGCAAAGGAGTTGTGGTAACATACAATAGAAGATAGTATGGTGTGGTGTGATGGATATGAGTATACGAATGATTAAATATAAGTGAAGTAATATACAAGTATAAAATAGTTTATCTACTTATAAGTATTCCTTCCCGAAATGGATTAGATCAAATGTAATGTAATATAATAGTGAAAGCTCAAACAATAATAAATAACCAAAAGAAGAGAGAAAGGAAGGAAGTAAACTGTATGAAAGGAGTAATTGAGTGAAAAGAGAAATTGATGGGAAAATTAGGAAAAGCAGCGAGCAAAATTGCCTAATGGAAAGAAAATGGCCTAATTGGGAAAAGAAAATGGGCAATTATAATTATGTTAGCGGTGTGGGGTGTACTTCCGAGTGTATACACATACAGAGCTTTAGTAGGGCGCTTTTAGTCTTTTTTGATTTATTAGTATTACTTTATACTATATTATACTATATTATACTATATTATACTATATTGTATACTGAAGTTGGTGAAGTGGTATAGGTAGTTTCACATAGACGTGAATTGGTTATATGGGTGATTTATAGAAATATGTATAGACATATGTATATACATATGAATCTAGTATACATGTTTAATAATCGATGAAATGTATAAAGATTATTTACAAAGTTGCCGTGCGGTAATTAGCATAATTAGTATATACATATATATATATATCAAGATAGTAAGTTCAATTGTATTTATCAATTCCACTAATCCAATATTCTATAGTCAAGTAGTTAAAAGTCGCCAAAGTGAATAACTACAACTCAAATAAAGTCATTTTCATGAAGATATTTAATTAAATACAAACAAGATTGAAGATTTCGGATGTGTACCGTATGTATACAGACAGATAAATAGATAACTAAAAATATTGACTTTCCCGAGTGAAATTTGGCAGTTTTGTCAGTTTTGTTAGTGAGCCATCGGAATAATTTACCGAGCAAAATAATTCTTATTTATCCATCCATATAATAAATAAATAATAATTTACAATTCAATTAATAAATTAATCAATCAATCAATCGGTCTATTGAGTAAATACTTAGTTAGTTATATAAAAGAATAAGTAGGTAATTGGGTAGTAATTATTTTTAATAAATTTTTTGATTTTTTTTTTTGGTTTTTATTGATTTTTTGTTTTTTCAAAATAAAAGAATGATTTTATGATTGAATTTACAGTTTTTTTTGTATTCAATCTTAAATTAACGATAGTAAAATAAATGGCATAAATGGCAATTGATTTGAAATGAAATGAATGTAATAATTCTTTATCTAATAATGACAAACGATATTATAAAAATGCAATGAGGGGTGTGTTCAATCAATCAATCAGGGGTGAGAAAAAAAAAAGGGAATAAAGTGACATTAAAAGAGAAAATTAAGACAAACAAGTCAAAACAAATATAAGAAAACAGCTATTGTACCATATTATTAACATGATAAAGTAAGGATAAACAAATAAACAAAAAAAAAGTAAAGTTCAATCATTCAAACATTCAATTAATAAGTTAGTCAATCAACCAACCAATCAATCAATCAATCAATAAATCAACAACGAGTCAGTCAAGCAGGGTATTCAATCAATGAAATATTAAATAGAGTAAAGTAAAAATTCAAAAGGTAAAAAAAAAAAGAGTATTAGTTATCATAGTTATTAGTTGTGTTTTTGTGTGTATGTTTAAGAGAAAAAAAAAGGTGAGGTGAGGTTAGGTAAGGTAAAGTGGAAATTAATAAGGGAAATTAGCACAGATATCTTTTCAAAATCATCATGAATTGGGGGTTTTGTTTTAAAGTAAGAAAGAAGAAGATTAATCTATTATCAAATATTCAAATATTGATTATTTCATTTCTTGTATTTCTTGATTAAGACTAAAGAAGCAACGACACAAGCAATGACGAAGATTAAGCAAAAGACTAAGATAACACCGGCTGGAAGCATTTTAGGTATATGTTAAAAAAGGACTACTAAGTTGGGGGGAAGGGAGTTAGCTAGGTAGTTGTTAATTGGGGAACAAAAAGAGTTAAAACTGTAAAAGAAAGGGGAAAGAGAAAGAGAAAGGAAGAAGAAGACAGAAGACAGAGTGACTACTTTATAAGTGAAAGAAGAGAGGAAGACAAATAAAATAACAAAAGCAGAGCAGCCAGCCAGCAAAATTTCCTCGCTTTTGTTATTTATTTCCTGCTTTCGCTCACTTCACTACTTCACTGCGTGCCGAAGAAACCGTTTATTTATTATGTATGTATGCACTATATACACTGTATACGCTATGTGTATATACACTATATATACACTATATATATACATGTACCAATGTCGTATAGTATTGTATAGTATTGTACTGTGGCGGGTTCGGGTATACTTCATTTTCGATACTATTTACTGTTTGCTTATCTTGCTTTGTGCCTTGCCTTAGTTACTTATCCACTCTCTGCTCTTTTAGCTGTATGGGGATACACAAGTATATACACCGGGCAGCCAGCTAGCCAGCTAACTAACTATGTGGCTAACTAACTAGCTAACTAACTAACTAACTAGCCCGCCCGCGATTCATAGAGTAGAATGTGCAGCGGCAGCGGCAGTGGAAAGCAGCTGGAGCAGCTTAGCATTAGCATGGCAGCAGATAAGCCAGGCCAGCCAGCGCAGGGACAAAGACAAAGAAAACACAGTGCAAAGACGCGGAGACGACTATAGACGTGGCACAAACAGTGGCAGCAACAACAACAAAAGAAAAATGGCGTACAGCCGACCTTGCCGATTGGGGAAAAGTGAGTGATTTTTTTCTTTATCCAGACCACCTAAATGCGTGCGGGTAAAGCTTGTAAAGCTGTAAAGCTGCTTTTCGCGCTCTCTGATTGGCCGCTTATTACGTAATGGTATGTGGCAAGTAATAAGTGGCAAGTGGCAAGTGATTAGTGATTAGTGATTAGTGGGGTTCCCACTCTGAATGTTCATGTAGGGTAATCCTTTATTTGGCTATATATTTACCTCGGATGTAAGTAGTAATAGAATATTACAATAATAAAATGGTAAAATATAACTCATTTGTATGCCCCCTTTTTTCTTTTATGAAACTATTTATATTTATATACTATCATTTTGTAAACCACTTACCATATGACGTATTGAATGAATGATAATGCAACACTTTCGATTGAAAAATAAAAGACAAGAAAAACAAAGCATTTTTGCTCAGTTTGTTATGCTTCTTGTAGTCTTGTAAATTATAATTTTTACCTATGCCTGGTATTACTGTATGCTTTATAATTTGTAACTTTAAACTATTTCTTAACCACTCTCTTGATTTATCAAACATCACTATCAAATAATGCTATAATATTCAATTCAATTATTGTTCTGCATAGGGTATAGCCCAATTTAAGGTACTTTAAACGAAATCACAAAAACACCCTACAACACCAAAATAGTGTTGTAGTACTAACACCCGTGCACACATATATTAAAGGTCTTTTGCAATAGTTAAGCTCAAAACGTAACGCGTAGTAAAGTTTCTTATTAGTACTAGTACTCAGAATATTGATTTGATTTACTATTTATTTAATTGATTGTGATACATTATTTATGCACATTTTTATCAATTGAACAAACATGTCTTTCACCGAAGGAGAGCTAGTGCTTACAAAATTAAAAGGGTTCCCACTTTGGCCTTCAAGAATTATACCAACTGAAAAAATACCTGATCAAATTAAATCAATTAAACCAAAATCAATTAATAATATCTCTGGTAATGATATACTCTGTGTTAAATTCTTTGGTGATGATAATTATATTTGGACTACAACTAAAGACTTGAAGAAATTGGATACTTCTATAATTAATGAATTTTTAATTAAAAAAGGTGAAGCTGATAATGATACTTTTATACCTAAAAAGAAAAAAAATGCCTTGGTTCAAGCTTATTTATTAACTAAAAAAGAATTATCATTAGATGAATTTGTTAAATTTGGTTCATTTGGTAAACCTGATACACCACCACCTTCTTTGGAACCTATTGAAGCCGTTGATATTGATTCAAATGCAAATACAGATGAAGATATATCAACAAAAAAAGAGCCTAAGAAAAGAGGTAGAAAGAAGAGTGTTACCACCACCATTACAGTGACTAAAAAAGATAAAGATACAAAGAAACATAAAAAAAACGATGCCACTAGTGTTAAAATAGAGAAAAAGAAACCTGGAAGAAAGAGAAAAATTGATATAGAAAAAGAAGAAGAACAAGAAGGAGAAAAAGAAGGACAAACAAATAAAAAGAAGAAGTCGAAGAAGAATGAAAAATTAAATGATGAAGAAGAAATAGTGCCAAAAAAGAAATCCAAGAAGCAACAGGTAGTCAAAGAGAAGAAACCAGTACCAGTGGTTGAAGAAGAAGATCTTGATTGGGGTTTAGATGTAGACTCAGATTCTGTAAAATTCAATCAATTATTTATTGGTTCTTCTAAAATCACTACTGCCACCATAAGTTTTCCTAATTCAACCGAATTAATTAAAAATGTTGAAACTTCAAGTAAAATTTCCACTGAATTTAGAAATTTCTTACAATCAAGTTTATTAATACAATCCGAAAAAGAAGAAGACGTAGAAGAGCAAAAAGAAGAAAATTATAAATTAGTCATTTTATCTGAATTATCTCAAGATACCATTACTTCAATCGAATCTAAAATTCAAAAATTCATTCAATCATTTCCTAAACCAATTTCCAAAATTTCTTTGAAAAACTCTAACTTGATTAAAGTTATAATAAGTGTTTTGAAAAGATCAGATTTATACTCTCTTGATGATTTTTCAAATATTAAATCTTTACTCTTGAATTTCTTAAAAGAGCATTTTTATACTTCAAATGAAGTTAATCTTATCTTGAAGTTAAACATTAATGATTTTTTAAATGATCTCAAATTTAAAGGTGATGACAGTCTAATTAATAGTGCTATTGAAGAGGAAAATAACAACAGCACTACTAATATCGCTTCTAATGCTTCAACGACAAAGGAACAAACCCCAATATCCGCTAACTAAGTATATTTGAACTACAATTTATAAAATGTATACATAACTAACTAGCTAAAACACATGCACTAAATTTTGAATCTTCATTTCGAGAACTTAGCTGGTGGTGAACTTTTTTTTTTTGATCAGCTTTTTTTTATATTTTATTTTTTTTGAAAAGTAACAAAGTTGAAAGCGTGTGTACTTGTTTGTGGCCACTGGAATCGAAGAGTGGAACATAGTATTGACTAATGTCCGATCGTGAAGTCAAGCCAGAGATGCCCAATTCTGATTCGAAACCAGAGGTGGTGAAATCGAAAGTGAAACCCGAGGTGAAACCCGAGGTTAAATCTAAGCCTAAGGGTTTTACAAATCCAGCTTTAGAAGCTATGGGTATCAAGAGTTTAAGATTACCTTCTAGAAACTGGATGATTTTTATTGGTGTTGTTTCTGTTGCATTAGGTGGAATAGCATATGATAAGCATGAACAATCGAAAATTAGAGATGATTACGTTGCTAAAGTCAAGCATTTATCTGAATCCTCTATGCCTGTTTCTGTTAAGCCTAGAAAATTAAGAGTTTATGTCGTACCTCCTCCCAATGATTATTTAGTTGAAGGATTAAGATATTTTAGAAAGTTTGTTAAACCTATATTGAACTCATCGGGTTTAGATTTTGAAATTTATACAGAAGAAAGACAAGGTGATATTAGGTATTCTGTTGCTGAAGAAATTAGAAAAATTCGTAGAGTAAAAGCTGGATTACCTGAAATTGAACCAATACTAGAGCAAAACAAAGATAATGATAATAATAATGTTAATGAAAAGAGTAATGAAAATGACGAAGAGAAAAAAACTATTTTGAAAATGGGATCAGTTCCAATTCCTTCTTTAAATAATTTTAACAAAGAAAAAGATCAAAAAAACAAAGAAGAAGAAGAAGAATTGAAAAAAGTATCTGAATTATATACTACAAAGGATTTACTTGGGATAAATTTCAACAAATTCCCATTTTTGGGACTCAATTACCAGCATGATATCAACCCTAAAATTGAATATCAAGACGCACAAGTGGACGATCCTAAAGATGCTGGAGGTGTGATTTGTATTGGTAGAGGTGCTTTCAAGGAATATATTAATGGTGTTCACGAAGGTTTGTTAGGTCCTTTAACTAGACCCAATGAAGAGGAGTACAGACTGATACAATATAATATGAAACCAGAGGATAATGATAACAATGATTCGAATAAGTCTGTCGCTGCTAATGTTGTTGATGATGACGATTCTTTAAAACACCCAGATCAAATTGAAAATGACAGGGAGAAGCAAAGAGAGGCAGAAAAGGAAGCAAAAGAGAAAGAAGCCACAGAGAAAAAAACCAATAAAACCCCTCCTGTTGTAAAACCATATATTATGCCAAATCAATATAGAGATAGTACTTTAGCTCCTGAATTAAATTTAACAGATTTGAATTCATTAAGAGATGAAAATGGTGTACCTTATTTCTTTATTCAACCAATAGCGTCTGTGAGAAACTATAGTTTATTAGGGTTTTTAAACACGCCTCAAAGAATATACAGGTTTTACAATAAGAGACAACAGGCATTAGAATCATCGGAAATAGCATATAATACAGTCAACAAGTTCTATAGACCCATGACCAGTGATGATATGAATTTACATATTGCTGAAGAGTCAGACTGGCCAACTAAGTGGGCTCAAACAGGTAAAGATCGTCAGAATGAATGGTGCAGAGACTTTGTTGGCGATTCCCGTGTTATAGAAATCCTCAGCGTTTATGACACTCCTGCGTCTCCTGCTAATACCCCACCACCTAAAGACACTTCAAAACTCAACTAAACTTAACTAATATACATATACACATATACGTACCTACATATATGCATATAGACATGTAAATAAACCAGGCACATCCGTTGCAATAACAGCGCCGCACGGAATCAGGTAATAAATTTAGAGTTTTTCTCATGCGTTTGTGCGGGAGGAAAAATCAGAAAAATTAGTATGCTGTAAATGCCATTTAACCAGCTTTAGTAACTTGTGCCATTTGATATAAAACCAGTTTTCTTCTTTCTTTTATACTTGCCAACTCACTCTTTGGATTACTAGCTTTGCCGTTGTTGTGGTACTAAGCTGTTGTTATAGATTGAATTCGATTATACTTTGCTTTTCTTTAAGTAGAAGAGCTCTGAGAGAGATATCGAGAAAATGATTAAAGTGGCGACGGTAATTATCGGAGGTATGACCTGTGGCTCCTGTGTGAGCTCTATAACGACGGTTTTGAATCAGAATTATAGCACATTAGATCCAGACTTCAAGTGCAACGTTAATTTACTTACAGAGACAGGTGAACTGGAGTTCAATGCTGACTTGATACAATTGGACAGTATCATTGAGTCGATCGAAGACTGCGGATTCGATTGTCATGTGGGTAAGGTTGAAGATAAAAACGATAAGTCGATAACTACTATGAAGAGCACAATAGAACAAAACCAGCTAATACGAACAGAGGTGAGCATAGGAGGAATGACATGTGGTGCCTGTGTCAGTTCCATTACTCAAATGGTGGAAAAGCTTGATGGCGTTGATGATGTTACAGTATCTTTGCTTACTGAGAACGGTGTTATAATACATTCAAGTGATCTAACTCCCGAGATAATTAAAGAGACAATTGAAGATTGTGGATTTGATTGTGATGTTATAAAAAGTGAGATGTTGCAAATGGCCAACAATGAGGATACAATTTTGAATGACGAAGATATAGAGACTGTCAGTCTTCGGATTTTTGGTATGACATGTACTAATTGTTCTAATTCAATCGAGAATGTGGTATCTAAAATTGATGGTGTTATATCATGCAACGTTGCCTTAGTTACAGAAATAGCTCAGATTAAATTTGATTCAAATATCACTGGCATAAGAGATATAATCAGTTCTATTGAAGATTGCGGATTCGATGCAATAGTTAATAATACTTTAGATAGTACTTCTCAAGTTGAGCTGTTATCTAAAGTCAAGGATATCCAATTCTGGAAAGCCAATTTTATAAGGTTAGCAATAGTTGGATCCCCAGTGTTTTTTCTTGGACATATCCTGCCAATGATTCATATGATGACTAATACTTCCAAAATGATGATCAAAATCGGTCATAATATTTATTTAGAAATTCTTCTTGAATTTGTATTATCCACTTATATACAATTTGTTTGTGGTAGAAGATTTTATATCAACTCATACAAAGGTTTGAAACATAAAAATGGTTCAATGGATCTTTTAATTTCAATTTCAACTTCGGTATTGTACGTTTATTCAACTTTTTCAATGATTTACTGTATGTTTACAACTGAAGATTACTATCCTGATGTTTTATTTGATACTGCTGCGATGCTATTTTTGTTTGTAAGTATAGGAAAATGGGTTGAAAGTAAATCCAAAGGCTCAACATCAACTGCATTATCTAAGTTGTTATCACTGACTCCTTCTTCATGTATCATAGTTGATAATCCTAAAATCAAAGACGTTGATTTCACTACTACTGGCTCTATTGATGTTACAAATGTGAACCAAAAGACAATCGGTATTGATTTGTTACAAAAAAATGATATTGTCGTAGTATTACCTGGATCCAGAATACCAACAGACGGTGTTTGCATATTTGGCCACTCTGAAGTCGATGAGTCGTTACTAACTGGTGAGTCCAGACCTGTTATCAAGATGAAAGGTTCTAATTTAATTGGTGGATCAGTCAATACTACTTCTACTTTATATATGAAAGTTGAAAAATTAGGTGAAAATACTCAGTTACAAAAAATTGTGAAATTAGTTCGTGATGCACAAATATCTAAAATACCAATCCAAAGGTTTGCCGATAAGATAGCCTCAAGATTTGTTCCTACCATTATATTTCTATCTACTTTGACTTTCTTTGGTTGGTTTGTTTATGTTAATTGTAATTCAATTGACAGGGTCCCCGATTATTTCAAAAATAAGGAAAATACAAATCAAATACAAATGTCTAAGATTGTTCAAGTTGCAATTTCTGTAGTGGTTGTTGCTTGTCCATGTGCTCTAGGTCTAGCAGCTCCAACTGCTGTTATGGTAGGCACTGGTGTAGGTGCTACAAATGGTATCTTAATAAAAGGTGGAGAGATTTTAGAGCATGGTAATGATATTAATTGCGTGGTATTTGATAAAACTGGAACTTTAACAAAGGGTAAAATGAAGTTAATTAACTACAAAGTTTTTAACAACTCTTTGGCCACTGTTGACGAGCTTACAGTTTGGAGCATCTTACAAAAAATTGAAATCAACAGTGAACATCCCGTAGCTAAGGCCATTGTCAGATACGCTAACACTAAATTGACCAATGCTTCTAATTTAGTTTCAAAAGTTGAAAACTTAAATACAGTTGCAGGGCTAGGTATTACCGCCACTATTGTCGATAACAAAAACAACAGATTGTCAGTTAAGATTGGTAATTCAGAAATGTTAACAGGGCATAAACTTATCAATATCGAAGATTATACTTCATGTTTAGAAGAAATTAATGATAGAGAACAAATATCATCTATTTCGCACATTGTTATTAACGATGTGTACTATGGATATGTAGAATTAGCTGACTCTTTAAAAAAAGATGTTAGGAGAACTATTGCTACTTTATTAGAAATGGGTTACTCAGTTGGAATGGTTACTGGTGATAATACTAGAACAGCTAAGTATATTGCTTCTAAAGTAGGTATTCCTTTAACTAACGTTTTATCAGAAGCCAAACCAAATGAAAAGATTGAATATGTTTCTAAACTTCAAGAAAATTTGAATTTAAATGTTGCATTTGTTGGTGATGGTATCAACGATGCACCTGCTTTGATGAAAGCTGATTTAGGTATTGCTATTGCTACAGGTACTGATATTGCTATTGATGCCGCTGATATAGTGTTATTGTCCTCCAAAAGATTGTCTTCCAGTACAACTTCATTGAGCGATTTACAAGAAGCCGAATTGAATGGGGACGAGCTTGATGTAGAAGATGGGGACGACGACGATGGCGATGAACAATTAGTAACCTCTAGCAATTCTTTGTACTCAGGTGGTATTGGAGGTGTTGTTGCTGCATTATCTATTTCAAAAGCTACTTTTAAAAGTATTAAATCTAACTTTTTCTTTGCAATGGTGTACAATATCGTCCTTTTACCAATTGCAATGGGCCTTTTAATTATTCCCTTCAATATTACAATGCATCCAATGTTTGCAGGTGCTGCAATGGCTTCTTCATCAATTACGGTTGTTTTAAACTCTTTAAGATTGAAAAACTGGAAAGTTTCATTTGTTGAGCCAACTAACTCTTTGTTTTGGTATCATAATATCAACTTAAATGCAACTCAACTAGCTAGAAATTCAAGTTCATCTCCTCCCACAGATTCTCTTCAATATGACTTAGAAAATGGAATCGCTGATCATTCCAACATTGATATAACAAAATTCAATATCGAAAGTTTCACCATTAATAAAGGCAAGACACATACTATGAAAGATTTGAGAAGAAACTCTCAAAGCATTGCTGCTTTTTTAAAAAAATTTAAATTATTCAATCGCCAATCAAGTAACGAGACTACCAACAAATATTTGTACGAAATGATTCCATCCAATTCATCTGCTTAATGATCAATATACAAAAACTTAGTGCTTTTTTTTTCTTGTTTCCATTCCGCTTTTCATTGCACTAAATTTGAATGTCCCCATACACATATTTCAGTGCCGCTTTTTTTTCGTTTCTTTGCTTATTCAGATAAAATTTATATTTATATACATAATATTAACGTAATATCTATTTTTTCGAAAATTTTATTATTTGGTTTTGGGTTTTTTTAGGCCTTTTTACTTTTTTTAGTACCCAACATTGATGCAATATCATTTTTAGAAGCTTTTTTCTCAACTTCAAGTTGACGTTTAGTATTTTTCTTTTCGAACTTCTCCAACTGTTCTTTTCTCTCTTTGGCCCCTTTATCTTGTAACTCTTTAGACTTGGCTATGAATTCTTCGTCGTCTTTAGATTTTCCTACTAACCACTCAAGCAGCTTGATATCCTCACCATATGCCCTATCACTCTTTGGATCATCTGTTGGAACTTCTAAAATTAGAGGCATATTTTCAAATCTAGGATCGTTAGCCAATAATCTAAAACACTCTAATCCTATGAAACCCCACCCGAGCCTTTGATGTAAATCCCTATTGGCCCCTAAAGGCGCCTTGGAATCATTAATATGCAATGCAGAAAGGTATTTAAACCCTATAATACGATCGAAATCGCTCCAGAATGATTCCCATTTTGCTTCATCGGTTATGTCATACCCAGCAGCAAAAGTGTGGCATGTATCCACACATACCCCCACTCTGCTCTTATCTTCAATTAAATCTATAACAGTTGCTATTTCCTCTAATTTGCCACCAATTAGATTACCATGACCTGCCATGTTCTCAATAACAATTTTAACAAAACTTGTCTTGGATATGGCTATGTTTATATTCTTGGCTAATCTCTCGAGGGATAGCTCGTGATCTGAATTCAAAGATGATCCAGGATGAAAATTGTACAAGCCAATATCCAGTTTTTCACAACGAGTTAAATCGTCAATAAAGGAGTTCAATGAAGTGGTTTCCTTCTCTGGATCGGGATTAGCCAAGTTTATAAAATATGAACCATGCGGCAACACTTCTGTTCTTGGATTGAACTTATGCTCTTTACAATATTCTTTAAATGTTGAAGCATCCTTATCGCTGATCATTGGAGAAACCCATCTCTTTGGATTTTTCAAAAATAAAGCAAAACTATTACCACCAACATTCATAGCATTGGTAACAGCATTATAAACTCCTCCACCCATGCCTACATGGGCACCAAATTTTTTAGTTGGAAATTTTGTCTCTCTTACAAATTCAAATGATTTGGAAACCATTTTGCTTTAATATTTGTAAAATGTTAGTGATCTCTATGTATTTGATGTGTCATTAAGTACTTATTTCGTGTCACAGGTTACGGAACAATACATACTCTACTTTTGCCTTGGCCATTGTGGTCGTTCCAGTTTCTGTAGGTAGTTAAAACTAGTGCTTTCAGAATAGCGGCATGAAAAGCAAAGCTACCCCTTACTAGATGTGTAAATTTCATCTCAAGACGGCAAGCAGAAAAAAGCGACGCGTCTGTAGCACGGAGTTAGAGAAAGCATAAAACGTGACACGTTACGACGCGACGCGACGCGAAGTCCTTCTCCACATTCTTTTAGTCCCATATCTGGTTCGTTCTGATCACATATATTATAGGAGGGAAATGAATAGCTATGGAAGATAGAGATAGATCACTAGAGATAGCTCAGCATACATGATACAACCGCTGGCAGCTGCTCTAGTGAATCAGACCATAGGCTCAGCGTTTTCGGCTACAATGGTCCATCTTGGGTCTTCCGAGCTGCCTGTATTAGTGATAAGTAACTTCGATGATGTATGTTTTTTGCTCATGGTATCAAAAGCAGAGCTCAAGCCTCCTCGTCCAATATCGTAAATGGCAGAGTAAATATTCGATTTTCCAAAAAGTTTCATTAAAGGTGCATAATCGTCAAACTCCAGCACCAAGTATTCAGTAAGTAATCCAGAAACTTCTTTTGGTCCGTTAACCCCACCGTCAACAAAATATAATTTTATTGGCGGTTCAACTTTGTAAGGGTTACTCTCATCATATGATAACTCCGTACCATGGGGCTCATATCCTACAAACTTGAGATCAGCAGAGTAGGTTCCTGCTGATGGCGGCGTTTGCGTTAATGTTTGAAAAAGTACAGTGGGAACATTAGGCAATTTTTTTGTCAACTTCTTTGGAGACCCTGCTGTAGATTGAAGTTGCTCCATAAACCCTTTCCTAAATGTCTCATTTATATAGTTGGGGTCTCCATTATCATCCAACGTCATACTTGCATCTTCAAAATTCACGTCTGACTCAGAGCTTACTTCTTCCAAAGCATCATCAAATGTTATATGTGCATTATTTTCAATTACCTCTTCAAATGTAGGTTCCCATTGATTCTTTTGAGTTTGTGGTCTATGGCCTGGTAAATCTACGTCACCAACATCTACGCTCCTGCTATGATGATGGCCTATAACATCCATAAGCGTTGAAAACTTTATCTGAGAATTCAATTTTGCCCGGTATTTATAATCCAATCTTTCATCGATACGTTTCAAAAGATTAATGACATGCTTATTTTCATGTTTTATTTCATTCAACAATTCATTATGTCCAAGAATATCAAACTTAGCTTTTTGTAGTTCAAGTTGACCGTTAAATAACTTTCCAAGACAGTCGAATTTACAGATTGAAAAATTGTGCTTTAGCTCATCGTAAGGATCTACTGCAGGAGCAGGAAGAGATAATCCAATACTCTGAACAAAATTCTTAAACCCCCACTCAGAAGATGTTTCCACGAAAAAGACCTCATCTTCTGTAACAGGCATTTCTTTGGAAAACCCAAATCTGTCACTATATGTAAAGAAAGTAAATGATTCGGCACTCTTTGTGAAGTCAGTGGCATAAACTCTTGTAAACATAGGATTACGATGTAGCTCGTATGAAAGCACCACCCCATAGAGCACCACTTTCTTTGGCTTTGCATCAACAAAATTGTCACTGGAGAGCTCACAGGCTGCTATCACACCTTGGAACACCATCTTCACTTGGTAGTTGTGAGCTTCTTTCGTCTGTATTAATGCAGTTCACAGGCAACTGCTTGTTTGTTATTAAAGGTCGGAAAAAGATTGTATATGCTAGCTTCATCTACTCAGATACCGCGTAGCTAAATCTAATTTTTTTTTTATTTTTTTTATTTTTAAAGCTTTACAAGGGCAGGCATACAAGAATACAAAACTTTGTTTTTTTTATTTATTCCTACTCTCTCCTACTACACAAGAAAAGAATAAGGCGTATATAGATAATGAGAAGTACGTAAGATGGTTTATAAAGTGTCTTTGTTTTTGCGCACGAGCCATGTATTAACCGTTGTTCCAAAAGAAAGTGAGGGAAAAGGTCTGAAGCTTCCTAAAAAGTTATTACAGCAACAGAAAGCAAAGGAGCTAAAAAGAAGTGGGATTGACAATCAATCAACTGATGATGACTATTTTGACAAGGGACTCGAAGAAGAGATGTCTGGAGACCGATGGATAAGCTCTGATGTGGTAAAAGCTTTGAGAGCGTACCAAAGGGCATATGAAAATTATCTGGAATGTGTTTCAAGAAATCCAATGCACTATGAAGCCAGATATAACATCTCCAGTCTCTTATTTTCCGTATACAATAATTACATCAAAAACGAAGGCGTAAGGTTCTCTGAGTTTACCAGTTGTGAAAATGCCTTGAGCGGACGCCCATCAGCGGTGGTACAAGACCTGCCTATAATTGTGGAATACTTTGAAAAGACAACCTCATTTTATAATTCGATTGATGCTACCAGCAACGAGGAAATTCAATGGACTGATTTATTCTTCAATGCTGCATTGTGCTATGTTGAATTTATTGAAACATTATCAACTGGGAGCAAGGAGGAAAACAATTACTTGGAGCTAATAATCACATATTGTGTTAAAAGTAGAGATTTACTTTTAAGGGCATTGCAAAAGCAAACAGATGATTTGATTTCATATAAACATGAAAACGGCAACATCTCAAAAAGCACATCCCCAGAAAATGTTCTAGAAACAGTGATTAATATCTATAGACTATTTACGGCATCATACGAAGCAGTCAACAAGAAAGAGCATTATACACTAATAAAAAATGAAGCGGATGATGCAATTTCCAAAGCAGATTTTATTGCGCAAAATTTAATTGAGGAGTATTTTCAGAAATCCCAGTTGATTTCACCTTCAAATATTGACGAGCTAAGTATAGCAAAGATCAACCTGAATGCTTCCCAGGGAGAGTCTTTTGAGCAGCTTGAACAAATATGGAATAACGAAATTGAAATTCATGATTCTTCTCAAATGTTGGAAAAAACCTTATTAGAAGCAGAAAGCTATCGAACATTGTTAGACAAGTACGAGGAAGTGGGTATCAAATTGGAAGATAGTAGAATATGGGAGATACTCAGTAAGATATCAGTACTGTTAAAGACCTGCCACGATATAGTGAAGGCAGAGTTAGACGAAATCCGGAGACAAAAGTTCAATCAAAACGAAAAAACATCCAAGTTGATATCGAAACTATCTTCTATATTAATAGAAAGAGCAGACATTGATGTTCAAAAAAGCAGATTAAAAAATGAACAAGCAACTAAGTTAGAAGAAACACTACGTAGAAATTATGTGGTTTGCCTAAAGAATGCGGTAATATACGCTCAACAATCAGGCGGTTTACGTGAGTCAAGTGGAGACAAATTGCTCCGTACGAAGAAGAAAAACGAAGCTTTAATACGTCTGTGTATAGTTGAAAACAAGTCAAGCGAAGAAGAGCTTAACAAGATTATGGGGTCTCCTGACATTTGGTCAAGTGAACTCCAAGATGTTCTTGAACTGGGTATTTATTCTTTGAATATGAATAGCTGAATAGCTGAAACATATAACATTGTGTGATGGGACATGTCATTTTGCTTCAAAAAACACTTTTTCCTATATATGCCTACACAACTTCATATATACATAGCACTGAATACCATGAATATTGACATTACAGGGGTATCACAACAGAAAAGCCCAATAATCCTATTTGTGAAGTCAAGTCCTTGTAAAACTGACGCACGTAATTAAACCTAATTGAGACATCACAATGTTGACACATTTCCTGATTAGGAAATAGATTTATTTGTTAGTGGGAACGAGCGGTAAGCCATTTTTTTTTTTCTTGATCTGGCTAGATCTAAATTGGTTGCTTTTAAATAAGAGCACTTGGGCGCCATGTTAATTATTTACAACGAAAGATGCCCAAAGATTATATCTCCTGCTATATAGAGAGAAAATTTGCATAGTTGCTTAAAATCAATCATGTTGAGAAGCGCTAAATCATTACCTGCCTTGAGAGTTGCTTACAATCAAACTGTCAAAAAGGAAATAAGCGGAGCTGTCAACCCCAACATATCAACTCGTTATTATAGCAATAAACCTATCAATACTGTTGTATACAATGCAAGAAGAGTTACGGTAGATGACATCAATGTCAGACCATCCATAATAGGTAAGTTTGCCGGTTATTTCAAAAGAGATGTCCATCAAACAACCAAAAAGCAAACTGTATTATTAGAGTCGAACTTTTCAAGCACAAATTTGACTTCAATGAATGTTCAAGGATTGAAATCTGAATGTAGAAAAAGAGGATTGAAAGTTTCAGGTAAAAAAATTGATTTAATTCAAAGGATAAGTACTTTTGAGCACCAACAAACGTCTTCATTTTCTACTTCTTCAAAAAAAGAAATGCTCAAGAAGGAGGTTCCTGCTAAGAAAGTCACCAATAGCAAAACAACACAATCAAGGAAACCTGCCTTGAAAAAAACAAAAACAGCTGAGCAGACGAGAACCGTGAGTACAACTCCAAAAGCTTTGGCAAAAGGTGATCAATCTACAATTGATTATTACAAGGTTCCTCAAAACCCATTTCCTGAACCTGATGGTGTGCCACCAATGAAAGTACCTTCTTTATCTACAAAAGCTTCACTTAAGCAATCAGAAAACTATAATCCACCAAATGCCACAAAGTCAACAGTTGCTGTAGGTGAAGACTCAAAATCATCTATATTGAAAGGCGGAGATTTTGTAGCGGGTGAATTAGCACAAGAAAGCAAAACAGAAAGCAAAACAGAAAGCGAAGCTGAAGGAGACAAAACTGATGAAATAAGTTCTAGAGACAAGACCTTTTTTGCAACATTTGCAGCCTTAACTGTTGGATGGTGGTATTTAAAACCTAAAGACAGAAAATAAGTTTGGAAAGAGGTATAGATTCCTGATATGTTTGGTTATGGTTTTTTTAGGAGTGTTGTGATAGGTTCATTGTTTACGTTTTCTGATTTTTATTTGTTGGCCACCACTATTTCTATATACACGCATGTTTTACAATATATAGTTACGTTTTATTTTATGTTATTCCGGCAGTAGTCTGTGTTTTTTATGACAAATTTGTAAATAAGTGTTTAGAAACTTGTAAAAAAAACAAAAAAGCTCGATAGCTTGAATATCAAAGAGGAAAGAATATCCTAATAAATCGAGGGAGTTTTCTCCATTAGTAATGAAAAATATGGGCTTGACTAATTGATTTTCCAATAATTCGTTAAGTGGCTGCTGTGAAACATATATACAACTAGAATTACACTATCCAATCATGCCAGAAGCAAAGGGGTTTCCACAGTTATCACTAGAGGAGAAATTGGAGTTGATTAACGATTTGGAACAGTGGTCATTGAGCAATGGACTGGTTATCTATCCACCGGATTTCGAAAGCTATCAGCCAAATGTTGCCCCAGTTACTCTTTTCCCAACACCTTTCCCACGTGAACAATTTGATAAGTCAATAAATATTTGCAAAGACTTCAATTCATTATACGCCAATATCATTATTGAGAGAAAATGGCTCATTAAGATAATTGAAGAATTATCAACTTTTGACTCTGAATTCACGGGAAAATTGTACGAGACTTACTTAAGGGCAAAGGAAATAGGCATAGTACAACCTGTATCATTGGGTTTATTTAGGTCTGATTACATGCTTGATTTGAAAACAGGTTCCATCAAGCAAGTTGAATTTAATACCGTTAGTGTTTCATTTGGTGGTCTGTCTACTAAAGTCGGTAAATTGCATCGTTTTTTAAATGAAAAGGGTTTATACCAACCTGAAAATCAACACAATCAATATTACACTAAAGAAGAAGTTGCTGTTTCTGATTCAGCTGCTTTGTTGGCTAAAGGTTTATACCATGGTGTATCATATTACGAGTCCCATCACACCAAGAATAAAACTATTGTATTGTTTGTTGTTCAACCAAATGAACGTAATGCATTTGATCAAAGAGCAGTAGAGTTTGAATTGTTTGAAAAGTATGGAATTTCATCAAAAAGAATAGTTTTGCCAGAGGTAACCAAGAAAGTCAAAGTAGATTCAGAGACTAAAAAATTATATTATCAGGGACAAGAAGTATCAGTTGTTTACTATAGATCTGCTTATGGGCCTCAAGAGTTTGATCGTGAAGAAACTTGGGATTGCAGAGAATTACTTGAGACAACTTTGGCCATCAAGTGCCCTTCATTATTAGTTCAGTTATCAGGGGCAAAGAAGATCCAACAGTTATTGACAAATGACTCCATACTTCATAAATTTTTACCCAATATTCGAAAAGAACAAATGAACAATTTAAAATCTACATTTGTTAAAATTTATCCATTAGACGACACACCAGAAGGTAATGAAGCATATGAATTGGCTCTTTCAAAACCTGAAAATTTTGTCTTGAAGCCACAAAGAGAAGGTGGTGGTAACAACATTTATAAAGAAAATATTCCTGATTTCTTGCAAAAATTATCTGTTGCTGAGAGAGCAGGTTATATTTTAATGGAATTGATCCATCCTCCAATTCATGATAATATAATTTTAAGAAATGGACAGTTAATTGAAGATAACGGTGGAATAATAAGTGAATTAGGTGTGTTTGGCTGTTTATTATTTAATGAGGAGAGCGGTGAAATCTTAAGTAATGAAATAGCTGGACATTTATTAAGGTCCAAGACAAGTTCTTCAAATGAAGGTGGTGTCGCTGCCGGATTCGGATGTGTTGATAGTTTATACCTTTACTAGTATTAGAGTTATATATATATATAATAGAAAAGTGAAGGAAAGATAAAAAAAGAACAAAATGAAGTACTAATGTGCGCTTTAAAGAAGAAGACAAAACAATCGACAATAGTAGTAAAATGAATCCCATCTCAAATGGTTGCATATAGGCCTGAGTTAAATTAAAGTAAAAATGAAAAAAAAACAAAAAAAGAAACACAAACACAGTTAAAAAATAGCTGATAATATATTGTGTATATTGCAGCATCACATAGTATAAGCTAAAGCACCCATTGGATCGTAATATGGTAAAAGCTTGTAATCTTTAGATCTCCAGATATCAACCAATTTCTTAGGAGCATACTGAGCAGAGGTGACGACTTGGAAAACGTACTCGTCAAACCATTTATCAGTCATGACAAAATAACCCTTATGACCGAATTCTGGACCCCAAGAGTTTTCAACCTTCCATCTGACAGGCTTTCCATCAACTAAATGGACAGCAGTCAAAACCATAGCATGGGTCATTTGAGATGAGCCTGTTAAAACTCTTTCGGTCTTGTTGATGTTCAATTTAGTGTTAAAACCCAATTCATAATCCCAGGATTCTGTATCTAATAAACCCAATTTAGAATCTTCAAATTTTCCAACATCACATCCAAAAAACACTGGCTCATTGTTTTGGATCATAGAGATGGCTACATCTTTCAAGTTATCAATCTTGGTATTGACATACTCAATTGGTTTACCACCTTCAATGTTATTTAGCTTGTCAACAGTGTATAAAGAATTGTAAGGGTTTCTTGGGTCATTGATTAAAGAGAAGTAATCTTCAGCTTTGTAACCTAATAAGTCTTTATAAAAACCTAAAGGTGTGGTTTTAACTAAATGGTAGTTGCCAAATTTATCCTTATATTCCCAATTGACTTCATCATCAGGTTTTGGAGCAACACCTAAAGTCAAAGTTAAAATGTTGAAGATTTCCTTTAACATTGTCTTTTTGAGTTCAGTGATTGAAACATCGGATGCTTTTTCAGTCTTAGATAAGTTTCTCAAAATTAAAGCAAATTCTCTTAATTTGTTAGTAATTAAATAGTTTAATCTTGAAGAAGAAATAGAAGAAGCTGAATCTGGGTAAAGTTCATGAGGAACTAAACCATATTTATTAACTAAATTAACAATCATATCCCATTGACCACCATCATTAATTGGCATTTGTAAGAGAAATTGAACCAATCTTGAATCAATTTCTTCATCCTCACATTCCATAATATTATTCAAAAAATAGTTACATTTTTCTAATTTATCATAAAAGAATAAGTAATTTTGAGAGAATTGGAAATCTTCTAATTTGAATTTAGATTTCATAAATTCTTTGAAGACATTAGTGGAAGCAAAAATCCAGCATCTACCAGAAGACTTCTGGTCTGTAATTGGACCCCCAGCTAAAGTAACGGATTGGTTGAATAAGTCAACATTGTTTGATGCAATCTTTGAAGTATTAGCGATAATAGTAGTGATGTCATTACCGGTGAAGCAGTTTAAAGCTAATTGATTTTTAGGGTCACTGAGCAATTCGGATTCCCAAGATTGCAAGTTGGCAACTTCAATAGGATTATCTAAACCGCCATTATCATCATCATCCTCATCATTGGCGCTCATACCATTTCTGACTCTTGCGTTATCGGAGGAAACTAATAAAGATTGTAATTTGGTGACTAACTCGTCAGAGCCGTCCATCGAGTCGGAAGGCCTGTAATAAGTGTATGTAGCTTGCTTAGCTGGCTTAGAAGTATTGTTACCCATTGTATGTACGTATGTGAGAGTGTGTATGCTATAAATCAACTTTATTTGTACGTGAACTTGACGTGCCTGGTAACAGGGGAGCCCTTTCAGTCAAAAAATAAAAGTGGCACAAGGAGGAACTACAAAGATAAGGCGAGTCTCAGCGATAAGCTTTGGTGCAATGAATAAAATATCAGGGCAATGCATATATACAACATTTAAAAATGTCACATTATGTAGATATTTATATATATATAAATGGCATGTATTTATGTTGACAGGTTAAAGTACTGGAAAAATGCGTTTGAATTATTTGTTATGTAGGACGTAAGTTTTTGAGTAGATGCATATATATACTGGCTTGTTGAGTTCAGGAAAGTCTAAAGTCTCCAGTGGGAGGCATGTCTGTTATTATTATTTCTTGTCACTAGAGGCAGCTCTATGTGCCTTGGCTCTTTTAGCTACTCTACCACCTTGATGTCTTGGTTTTTTACTAGAAGGGCCTCTAGAACTACCAAGACCATTCTTTATACCTTTAACGTTATCACCCTTTTTAGCTCTGTAACCTTCAGTAATGGATTTACCTATAGAGGATCTATCGGATTTATTCAGCACTTTTTTACCTCTTCCTATAAGTGTCTTTTGTTTATCATTAAATTTGGAATTTCTATCATTACCACCATTAGTTGATTTAGTAGGGTTTTTTTTACATCTTGAAATTCTTAATTTTCTCTTAGTGGGTCTATTGGAAGTAGACAATTCCTTATCATGTAATAGTAAAGCCTTGTCGACGTAAATTGGATCTTTAAATTGTACAATAGCAAAACCTTTACCAAAATTAGTCTTTGAATCCCTAATGATTCTCACATTATCGATGACATTTTTAGTTTCTTTCTTTTCTTCTTCATCTAATAATTTTTCATTAAAATATTTCCATAATGCTTCTTCTTTTTCTTCAAATTCTAAATTACCTATAAAGATGGATTTTTTGTTATCTTGTTGCAAAGGATGAGTTAAATGATCTACTCTAATATGATGATCTAAGAAAATAGTACCGTTTAATGCGTTGGAAGCCTTTAGGGATTCATTTTTATCAGTGAAAACAATATATGAGTTGACTGTTTCATCTTTGTCTTCTTTAAATGATTTGGTAATGTAAGCAAATTTACGTGGTAAATTAGAATCAAAACCAATAGATCTAAACCTTATGGATTCCAATTTACCAAACTCTGAAAATATTTTCTTGAATTGTTTTGTAATTTTTTTATCCTTCATTGCGGATAATGGAACATTACCTACAAATAAAGTACGTTCAGCTTTTTCTAATTCTTCTTGCTTAAAATCTATAGTTTCAGCAGGTTTATCATTTCTTAAAAGAGCCTCTCTTTCTTCATGTCTTTGACTTTTTTTAGGTTCCACTTTTTCATCTTTAGTAGGTTTATCATCTTCTTCTAGCAGTTTACTTATATATTTTTCCTCCAAATCTTCATTTTCGTCATCTCTCTTTCTCTTCTTTTGCCTCACTGGTTCCGGGGTAAACACTTCTTTAGGTTCCTCTTCTTGCTGTGTTTCCTCGTTTTGTTCGGATTCACTTGATGATCCTTCAGGGATCTCAACTTCTGATCTCTTGATATTGATTTTGGGAGCTGTAACTGCAGACACTTTACTGAACAGACCGCCAAGGGCAGTCTTTTGCGCTTTTTCAAACAAAGCCATTCTGATTATTTCTTATCACTAGACCACCAATAACAATTTCCCAATTAGCCTAAGCTGTCCAATAAACACACAACAGCTTCTTCTGCTTACACTTTCCTGCCTGCTATTTAAAAGGACAAAACCCAAAAAATTTTTTTTATCGCCAAAATTCCCAAAAGGGACTAAATTGCACTGCCGTGATTATAAAACAAATCGACGCAAAAAAAACACAAATCGACGCAGAATAGACCAGAGGAAAGACCGAATTTTAGCTGCAATGGGACAGGAAACTTTACAGTGTATATAATTAATATGTCTAAGGAAGCATGCTAATACATGACAGGATGTTGAGTACGAAGGTTGTATTATAGCACAGTATAAATACGAGATAAATACTTACACGCATAAGAAGCACCGATGCCATCCCATAGTAGCAGGCGTACCTCACCCGTGGTCAATATAAGGCGTAATAGAAGCACACTCAAGGAGCATAATAAGCAAGATAAGGAGGAGGATAAAGACGTTGATTCATCTGAAGCAGAGACTGACAAGATGGAAGGAATTCAAGATGAATCTGATTTGGACAAACTTGTAGGGTCTGGTGATGATATTGAAAGTGTTCATGGTAAGAGAACCAGGTCACAAGATGGATCTACCGATAATAATGAAGATAACGATAACAGCGACGAGCTTAGCAATAATAAGAGAGTCAAACTTACAAAGGAGCCAAGACAAGAGGATGAAGTACAACAACAACAAGAGGAAGAAGTATCTGGTCAAGGTGGAGGTGTTGAAGCTGAAGAGGAAGCTATAGAGAAGGAAGCTGACGAGCAAGAGGAGGAAGAAGCGGAAAAAGAAGAGGAAAGAGAAGATGAAGGAGACGGAGAGGAGGAGGATGAGGAGGAGGACGAAGTAGTAGAAGAAGAAGAAGAAGAAGAGGAAGAAGAAGAAGAGGAAGAAGAGAAAGAAGAAGAGGACGAAGAGCAAAATGAACAACGTAAAGAAGAGTTAGCAAGCGTAGAGAATAACAGATTAGAAGCATTAAAAGATTTGAAGTCGATAGAAGTTGAATTTGCTAAATTAAAAGATTCATTATATGAAACACAATTACAAAAATTAGAGTTTGAATTAAAGTTATGTGAGAATAATAAGCATCCAGATTATATTAAATTTTTAAAAATAGTTGAAGATAATTTTGAAAAAAAATTAACTAAATTTAATAATTTTGAAAAATATAGATTAAAATCAATTGATAATGAAACAAGAGGTAAAAGGGTATCTATTCATCAACAATTTATTAAAGATTGTCAAGATTTAAAGAATGATGAAATTTGTGAAATTACAGGTAATTGGTATGAAATTAATAAAGAAAGAAGAAATATGGATAATTTAACATTAAATTTACCTGAATATTATCAATTTAATAATTCAATTAAATCTAAAAATGTTAATGATTATGAACAAATATCACAATTAGTTAATCAAAGAAATTTAAATTATTTAGAATTAAGTTATTTGAAAAATGTTCAATTAAATCATAATGGATTACCTAGCTCATTAAATGATTTAAATAGTTGTTCAAATGATGAGATATTGAGTGATTTAATGCAAATTAGAAGAGGTTGATCCTGTTCATTTATTCATTCTTTCATTTATTTATTTATTCACTCATTGCCCAGTGTTTACTGTGTATGTATACTTTTTTGTACTTTTTGCTATATAACTTTAGTTTGAATTTTAAAATATAAAACACATAACTTAACTTTTACTTTGCGATTAAATCGGTTTTACGATTGAATCAGTTTTACGTCCAAATAGTCAAATAGCTGTGATAATCAAATAGTCAAGTAGTCAATTTAATCGAATGCTAAGTCAGTTTCTTTCCATTTATTCAATTTCTTCTAGAGTATATACACTGATCATAATGATGATATGGGTAGTACTGTAAGCCATATATATCTATTGTACATGGTGTTTTCAATGTTTCAAATATCTTTTTTGTATATAATGTAGTATTTCTTGAGGGGAAAGTAATTACAACTGACTGACTGACTAACTGAATGACTAAATGACTGACTGACTAAATGACTGACTGACTAACTGACTAACTGACTAACTGAATGAGTTATATGAACTATTTGAATAATGAAATAATTTTGAAACTTAAAAATTTTATATTATATTATATTATAGTATATGTTATAAAAAACATTAAGGGGATAGGATGTTTTGATTGGGTTTTAAATAATGATTCATTTGAAGGATTAATATAATTATAACCTAGATGAGTGAATTATTTGAATGGAGGGAAAGGGTTATAGAGAAATGGAGGGGGTGAAAGAATAACTTAGTATAATTTCAATTTGGAACCGTGAGAAGTCTTACCATGTTGAACTGGGTTATAAGTGATGGAGAATTCACCTAAGTAATGACCAACCATTTCAGGTTTAATTTCAACGGTGATAAAAGATTTACCATTGTAAATACCAACTACTGAACCAATCATTTCTGGAACAACAATCATGTTTCTTAAATGAGTCTTGACGATAGCTGGTTTTTCATTTGGTAAAGTAGCTAATTTAGCAGCTCTTAATTTCTTCATTAAACCATTTGGCTTATCACCTAAACCTCTAGAGAATCTTCTTCTAACTCTTGAATGACATAACTTAGCAAAATCTTCGTTGGATAATTCTAATAATTGATCTAATTCGACACCTCTAAATGAGAAGGATTTCAAAGTTCTCTTCTTTCTGTCAACAGCTTCAGACATGATGATGGTGATATATATGTGTAATCTGGGATGATTCTAAGATAAATGAGTCGGAAATAAAACACATACATATAGTACTCCTCCAGTTATACTAACACTTGTATGAAAAATGAATATGAAAAAAATTGGATGAAAAGGCGAGGGAGCTGGAGAATTAAGAGACCAGAGAGAAGATAACTAGCGGTGCGAGGTGTACAGCATACATTACATATAAAATAGATGGAAATAAGCACAAAAGCCAGTCACGCGCCAAATGACTTTTTTCCATTGCCCTTCACATAGTATAGCAAATAACTCCGCACACCTCTAGCAAAACACAGCACACCGCACACCGCTCAGAAATAGAGACTGCAAGAGTCTGAAAGTCTGAAAGTCTTAGAGAGAGAGAGAGACTGAAATATTGGCTGGAGAGTAGCTGGTTGGTGGCTATTAAGAAGGCTTCAATGGTAAGTGGCCTTTCGTATTCGTTGGAAAGGTTATAGATCTATACACACATATACACACTATCATCCAACAAGTATGTCCGAACTGTTTGCCCATCTACAATTATACTCCACTCCATTTTATGTCACACAGGGAATTTCTTTCTTATCCAGTTAACTTCATTTGCAAAGTTTAGTTTCAACTATATACTACTACTATATTACAAACACATTGGGTTTATTAGCTATTCAAACGTTTACTAGTCATTTAATATATACTTACATCACAAATTTGTTTCAAACGTCTTTTCAGGTGTCCGTGTCTTTTATCTTCCCTCTTTGTAAATGAAGATTTGAAGAGTGACATGTTGAAAATTTATAAGCCTAATGGAGTGGTGGTAAATCCACCGTGCAACTGTGAATACAAGTTTCATTTTTTACTAACTATATCACCCCTTTCATTACAGTGAAGTACTTAGCCGCTTATTTATTATTAGTCCAATCTGGTAACGCTTCTCCATCTGCTGCTGATGTCACAAAAGTTTTAGAATCAGTAAGCATTGATGTTGAATCTGAAAAATTGGATAAATTAATCTCCGAATTAGAAGGTAAATCAACTGATGAATTAATCGCTGAAGGTTTAGAAAAATTATCTTCCGTCCCATCTGGTGGTGCTGCTGCTGCTCCAGCTGGTGCCTCTTCTGGTGCTGCTGCTGAAGAAGCCGCTGAAGAAGCCGTTGAAGAAAAGGAAGAATCCGATGACGACATGGGTTTCGGTTTATTCGATTAGATAAAAATAAATTCGAATCTTTACCACAGAAAACAAAAAAGAAACCCCCACATCACTTTTTACATTAAAATATATTATAATATCATATCTATATGTATCATCTATCCATTCATCCATCCTAATAAACTAAACATTTTAAAAGGTTAAGAAAAAAAAACAAAAACTTGTCCCATGCGTTTAGCCCTAAAGGGTAAGTTTTCTCAACAAGTAAATAAAAAAAACTCGAAGCCTAAACAAGTAGACAAAAGGGTTCAATGTATATATGTAAGAGTAAAACAAACCAGACTTGAACATACTACTCCTTGTTAAAGAGGAACAAAATCATCAATACAATGGATCAAATCATTACTAGCTTACGCTTACGCACCCAATTGTACTTGCAAGCCCCAATAACTACTTTTAATGGGTTTTTCTCTTCTACATCATTCAGTTATCCCTTACTAGTATGATTCACATTCAAACCGACTTATAACCATCAAAATTACTATACTAACTGAAATGCCTTCAGGGGATCACGTATTTCTTTAATCATCCAAGACTATGGCCTTTATATTTAAAAACCATTTTACCTAGCATCCTCATTCAAATAACTATTTTAACTTCAGTCTTTTCCCTATTATTTCCATTTAATGCATCAACTTCAATGCTATGTTGTGGTCCTTTAGGTATATTTTTGGGGTTCAATATTACTTTACAAGAGGCTAACTTTTTAACTAATTTCATATTAACAAATTACTTGATTCCACAACCTATGAATAATGTATTTGATTCTGTGCTTTGTAATGAAGGTTTATATAGCGTTGTTATACCTGGCAAATTAAAGAGAAAAGTAGATAGAGAATTTGGAGATTTCATAATTGAAGAATGGGTTAGGTTTCCTGTTTACACTTTACCCTTATTAACATTGAAAGCTACAAGGGATATCGTTGTATACTCTATTCCTATTATAGGACCCATTTGGAAGACTTTCAACGAGTTAAATAATCGTGGATTGGGTTCACAATCTAGATACTTCAAATTATTGAGAATTAGAAACTCACAGGTAAGTTATATCAACAAAGAAAAGAAAGGTGAACTGATAGTATTTGCATTGGTTTGTAATATATTAGAGTCTACCCCATTACCATTTGCATTTAGTTTTTTCAATTTTACTAATCAGATAGGCGCTGCTCTTATGTCAGTTGATTTTTACAAAAATAATGATTTGAAAAATATTACATAAATTAGATTGATACATAGCTATATAATTTTTTTTTAAGTAGCTTATAATAAAAACTAGCAAATTTCCTTCTTTCTATGTGTGTTTATCTGTATACTTGTGTTTTTTCCACTTGCTGTTTACACTGGAACAAAATCATTAGATTGGGAAACTTTTCTTCTTTTTGATACAGTATTATGATGATTTATATCAGTATTAATACTATTGAAGTTAGAAAAATTGGAATCAAAAACCAAGATATTGTTATTGGTATTGGTATAGTTATTTTCCATTGCCATACCAGTTCCCACGGTTGAAGGTCGTGATGATGAGAGCAAAGTATCTTTAGTTGTGATATCATAACTATCTATGCTAGTTTCAAATAGACTTGTATTGTAGTCCAAACAACCTTTCTTCAACATGTCATAGTCACAAAGATACTCTTTTTTTCTTTTGATTTCTTTTAACTTGATTCCATGAGCATCCAAAAATGAAGTTTGTTTAATAAAAGGAATGTAATTTAAGCCATAGTTCCTATTACAATCCAATAAATTATTTTGATAGTCACTAATTGAATAAATCGAGTACTGGGCTCCAATGGTAAACCAAATAGATCCATGGATTATAACGGAAGTTGGATCAAATGCAATGCTAGGGGTTTGCTTATTAGATATAGCTGTAGATGTAGGAGGAGTGATTAAAGCTGAATTTTTAACATTTGAAGATGACGTATTTGAATTTGATACTTTTTGTAATACTAAAGGTGTTTCACTAAACACTAATATTTTTTCTCTAATAAGAAATTTGAAAGCAGTGATTATATATTTGTTACATTCGGTATAACCTAATTCATTAACTAGTTTTTGAAAACTGTTAGGTGTAGCTTCAGTTCTAGCAAAAAGCCTAATGATTTTTCTGATATTCATTAAAACTAATAGGGATTCTTTCGTCTTCTCATCAAAATGGTTGCATGTAGCGCAAAGGATATGTTTTGCATCACAAGGTCGTTTTACCCCATAGCATGTTGCATGTTTTAACTGCCCACACCGAGAGCATTTACCTCCAAAAGGTGGATCGGCAGTAAAATATGATTTACACTCACATTTGATTTCATATTGGTCAATATTGGTATTGATATTGACATTGTTAGCAATTGGATTAGGTAGCATTTGGGTAGGCGGAATACTCACAACAGATTTCAAATGATCTGCAGTGACTAGTTTTTTTAATTCCTTTGAAATTTGAGAGACAGGAGAGTATTCTGGCTCACTGTTCAATGCTTTGTTATCATTGTTGTCTCCTTCATAATTACCATCATCTTTATCATCGTCATCGCCAGAATCATCATCTTCATATTCTACTGCTTCTTGTTCTTCCCCCTCTTCCTTAGAACGGGTTCTTCTATTATATTCGTCTAAGAAAGTCAATGGGTCAACCATTTTGTATGGAATAGTTGTTTGGTCATCAAAATCAGGTAATGACATAATCTGTGATTGAAAAATGTGATATTTAGTGTTTACTAAGCCACAAGATATAAAATCAATCTTATCATTCTCAGGAATTTTAAACCCCACAATTTCTTTGTTGTTTGTGACATCATGAAAAGAATCAGCTTGATAATTTTTTGGTGTGTTATGGTTGTAAACTAATCTCATTGATAAATAGCGCTTTGGTGGGAGAGCAGGTAATGTTTGAGTAATGACAATAAATTGTCTCATTAATTGTTGAATTGATTTTCTTATTCCAGTTAAATTAGTTGATTGATCAACTTCCCATTTGAATTTTGTGTTTTTCAAACTTATTTTTGAATCATCATTTTCATACTCAAATTCAAACACATAATTCTCATATATTTCATTCGGTTTATCAGCATCCAATATAATTGATAATGAGATTTTGTCAAGATATTTTTCGTGAATAGCAGGGAAACACGCGTTTTCTAGCCAACTTAACATTAAATCAGCCTCTTTACTGTGACCTTTGATAATAGTTTTAAGCTTAATTGAATTCGACTTATTTTGCAAATCCTCTATATTTTGACTGACATTGAAGACTTCATCTTGAAAATGGGCGTCGTCAAAAAATCCACGAAGATAAGCAATGCACCCAAATGACATGGTAAGAATTGAAGTTACCAAAGCTTCGGAATGCGTTTGTGTCACTCTTTCAGAGGTACGAGTTGTCTGAATTTGAACCTGTGATTTCATACCTTCTTTTCTCTTTTTAAGCTATTTCTTTTCTGTTGTCATGAATCAAATTCTTGTATTTAATTTACGATTGAATTTGTTTGAAAAGCCTAGAACTACAACTAGTTGCTAAAAACTTGTAACAAATCAAATCAAGGTTTTGTGAAAAAATAGAGATGCACGGATGCAGTAAATTTAGATGCGAGGTCGGAAATCAGTGGGGTGCGTCGACATCAAAGCAAAAAAAAAATATTTAGTATTTCTCCATACTTATTATAATTGTTTGTGAATAGTAAGAATGAAGAATGGTTATTAAGAGGAAACTTACTTAGTGCATTTTAAATAAAAACAAGGATGTTGAGAGTTTCTAGATCTGCATTGAGAGCCAGCAATGGTTTGAAGCCAATGGTTTCAAGAGTGGCTACTCAAAGGTTATATGTCGGATCATCGAATTCAATGAAATCTATTATTCGTTTTCAATCTACCGCAAGTAGTGAGCCACCTAAGGAAGTGTTTACTAAACTAACCGATGAAAATGATCCTCAGAGAGATGCTATTTTTAAATACACTTGGGGTACTTGGTTAACTAACGATGCTGCTGAAAAAGAGAAGAGAAAAACTGTTTTTTCAATCAATGGATTGAATGAAATTGCTGATAGCTTATTTAAATTGGCCAAAGATGGAAGCAAATCTCATTTAGTCAAAGTTGATAAAGAAGGGGAAATCAAGGCAATTGCTAAGAATCTATCACTTTTGAAAGGAGATGATGGTAACGATGTTACTTTTGAAAATATTTCACAAATTGTTTCAATTCATGAAGGTAAACATCACCGTATTTATAAGATTGCTGTTAAAGGATTGGAGTCTAAAGCATTTGTATTAAGAATTCCATATAGATTAGATTCTGAGTTTTTCACTAAACGTAAGATTGAATCAGAAGTTGCTACTATGGATTTTGCAGATTATAAATTAGGTTTAAAGATTCCAAAAGTTATTGCATATAGTGGGACTTACGACAATGCATTAAAATCCCCTTTTATATTAATGGAATTCAAAGAAGGTGACTTATTGATGAGATCATGGAACCCTTTGATTCAAGGTGAAATTAACGAGCCTAATTCTAAACGAGTTTTAATGGACGTTATTGATCCTTTAGCTGATTTTAATGAAAAGTTGATCAGTGTCAATTTTAACAAATATGGTTCTTTGTATTTCCAAGAAGATTACGAAGACCAATCATCAGCTTTACCTTATGAAGTCACTGGGTCAAGTGCCGAAGAAGAGCAGTTCCAAAACAGATGGAGTATTGGTCCAACAACCGAAAGGCAATATTATAAGAATAAGTTGGGAATGAAGCAACATGACATTGACGAGTTTACTGGACCATGGACAAAAGACCAACCTTTAAAAATCATGGAAGATTTGATCAAATTAGAAATCAAATCAGGTGAAAACAAGTTGTCTCTAGTTGATAGTGATAGCAATGCTGATATCAAGAAGTTTGGCGATAAGGATTTAATCAAGAAATCCATTGGAACTCTAAAGGACTTATTGAAGATCAACAATAGTTTGTTCAATTTAAATGAGCAAGACAGTGGAATCCCCAACATAAACAGATTAGTTCAAGGTAACTTAATTCATCCAGATTTAGATCCAATGAATGTTATTAAACAAAACAACGATGATTTCTACTTATTGGATTTCGAAAGCACTTCTATTAAGCCATTTTTATTGAGCAATTCTCCACAATTTGTCAATTACACTGGTCCAAAGATTTACGAATTAAACAAAGACGTTGAAGATTTTGATAAGCTTGATGAGCTGGAAAAGCAGCAATATGAATTTATGTTTTACAAAACCAGAAATCAGTTCTATTGGGATCTATCGTTAAATAATAGAGATAAAAGATTAATGGGTTCAATTGGAATCAAATTATTGAAATTTCCATACTTAACTTTGCTAAACTCAACTGAGCCAAGAGATTATCTCTATATCAAGAATGGATTGTTTGATATAATTCAAATATGGGATAATTATAAATCCAGTAAAATTGTTGAAAGTGTTGAATGTCCATTGAAAATTACTGAGAATGAAGAAGAATTGAATAAATTCATGGAAAGCTTTGGCGAATACCAGTTAGATTTGTCATCGCAGCCATTTTATGCTACTAAAGGATGGATCCCACAAGATATGTTCAATAGATTATTAAGTCAAGGATTGATCATTGAAGAAGAAAACGGTGATTTCAAAATCAACAGTGAAAAGTTAACTGAAGAACCACCAGTAGCTCCTCAATGAGTTGAGAAAGTTCCATTGCCTTTTTTTTTGGCTATTTCCACATTATGTAGCATGTATATAGTAATAATAAACAAGATAAACCACAGATCATTTTACAGATCGCACGCACTTATGGTGGATGATGTTGACGAGTACAAATCACGAGGTACAGTGGTTTTAGATACAAAGCTTATCTCAGTATACAATTCGCTTACATATGGCATTTTACCTTGGTCTCGAGATTAGGTTTGCTTGGCTATCTGCGTATCCTGCGTTTTACAATGCCCAGTTTTGACGAATAAATCAAACCATCTCCACTAGTCCAATCAGGCAGAAGATTCATCGATAAGATAGGTCTATCGGATGTGTTGAAACATGAAAACGACCCACACTCCGACGCCACAGATTGGCATAGGCCAATCAATGCCATACGCGGTTCCAAAAAAAAAAAAAAAAAAGCCTGCCACTTTCTGCTTCGGCTGAACACAGCGATGAAACGGCGATTAGAACAAATCTGTACAAGACTGCAAAAACGACCAAGTAGTTATTTGATACTGGCTGAAATGCTGCCTAAGTATTCCAATTTCATTGTCAATTGGGTGAGAGCTTGATAAAGAGAACTATCTCTGGGACGATGTTTGAGGACGATGTTTGGAATAATAGCGTATATCAGTCGCATGCTCGTTTTGTAACCACTTAAAACAATCACACGCAGCTTAGCGGTAGCACAGTTGACGCCAAAGCTAATAAAGGCTCTGTCTGGACACTAGAACCAGACTTTCAACTAGAACGAGATACATACATATGCACCCACCTCTGTCTATTATACGGCACTTGCCAAAGATTAGATATAGGCTGATAGTGCGTGGACACTTAAACACTGTGCGGTGAAATTACAGGAACGCTGCAGCGTTACAAAAGCTGCAACTGGCTGCTGCTGATGTCAGCCAATGACGGTGCGAACGGCAATAAAAAGTCTTGTTTTTTCTCTATTGTGTCAAATCTGCATTAGCTTTTGAAGTTTCTTTTGCTGATGCCATAGAATAGCTGCTCAACAAAAGCCCTATTCTCGTGGTGATTGATGCCTTGCGCTTCTCTACACACACCAACACTCCCATCCACCCAGAATAGCGTATCCGTAGACTACGTACGCCACATATCAACAAACTGGGCATAGTGTAAACAGGCAGACACACAGACACACAGGCACACAGAGCTTTTGTTTCGCTATCGTGCTATTTTGTCTGGGTAGTGCTGCTCTCTTGATGCTGCTGTTGCCTGGCATTTTTTCACCTTATCAGCTGCATTCTCGAATACGACTGACTGCAACTTCTCCAGCTAGTATAGCGGCAATCGGCATTAATTTAGGTATACCAACTAGTAGATTATATGATGGATATACATAAACTGATATACATGCCATACAGCTGAGCTGTAAGGCGTATCTCAGGGTATGTAGTCTATCTGATGGCGGGTATCAGTGCACCACCACACACTCACATACACACATATACACAATGTAAAGCATGACAGGACGGACTAATCACCAACCAATGTAACTAAAGCTGCTTGTGCGGCTCAGTGTTGTTCACTCCGATAGTGAACGATAATAATTAATGCCCTGCATTCTCTCTTTCCTTTTACATGCACACAGTTTTTTGCAGCCTGATTCTTTCACCACTCTACTCTCTCTATCTATCTATCTCTCCAAATTAGCTGCTAAACTCTATGTGGATCGTGAAAAGTTTTGCAGCTCCCTTATCGCACTAAAGATAAGCTCTTTTCTTCTCTTTTCGTCATATTCTGCCTTTTCTTTTACTTTCCCCTTTTCTGGTAAGGCGTCTTGCCGTGTACATATAAATAATTTACCATTTCCTCTTCTATTGTTTTTTATCATTACTTTTCTACCCTCTTTTTACTCTAAATTGATCCTTTTTTGCTTTCTTGTTTCTGTATCTCAAGTCATCTTCTATAGTATACATCAACATGTCTAAAGAAGAAGTTAAAGCAGACGTCGAGTCTTCTGTTTCTCCTGCATACGAGCAGACCGCACAAACTTCCTCCGAGCCAACCACTTGGTATGGAAGATTTGCTGACACTTTCAAACCAATGGATGGTTTGAATGATATCGACCCAAATTTATCTGATATCGAAAAGGCTAACATTTTAGCCGCTAGATCTCCTTTGAAAAGATCTCTTAAGAACAGACATTTACAAATGATTGCTATTGGTGGTTCCATTGGTACTGGTTTATTCGTTGGTTCTGGTTCCGCTTTACATACTGGTGGTCCAGCTGCTTTATTGATTGCTTGGATCTTAACCGGTGTCATGATGTACTGTACCGTTCAAGCTCTTGGTGAATTGGCCGTTACTTTCCCAATTTCTGGTTCTTTTGTTCAATATAACTCTAAATTCATCTCTATGCCTTGGGGTTTCTGTATGGCATGGAATTATGCTTTACAATGGTTGGTTGTTTTACCTTTGGAATTAGTTGCTGCTTCTATTACTATTAAGTTTTGGAATAGCACAATCAATTCTGCTGCTTGGGTTGCCATCTTTTATGTTTTAATTGTTGTTATTAACTTTTTTGGTGTTAAGGGTTACGGTGAAGCCGAATTTGTCTTTTCAATCATTAAAGTTATTGCTGTTTGTGGTTTTATTATCTTAGGTATTGTCTTAACCTGTGGTGGTGGTCCATCTGGTGGTTATATTGGTGGTACTTACTGGCAAAACCCAGGTGCCTTTGCTGCTGGTTTCAAAGGTGTCTGTTCCGTCTTTGTTACTTCTGCTTTCTCTTTCGGTGGTACCGAATTATGTGGTTTAGCCGCTGCTGAAACTGCTAACCCAAGAAAGTCATTACCTTCTGCTACAAAACAAGTTTTCTGGAGAATTACATTATTCTACATTATTTCTTTAACTTTAATTGGTTTATTAGTTCCATACACCGATGATAGATTATTATCTTCTTCATCTGTTGATGCTGCTGCTTCTCCATTCGTTATTGCCATTAAGAATGGTGGTATTTCCGGATTACCTTCTGTTATGAATGTTGTTATTATGATTTCCGTTTTATCTGTTGGTAACTCATCTGTTTTTGGTTCTTCAAGATCTATTGCTTCTTTAGCTCAACAAGGTTTTGCTCCCAAATTCTGTGGTTACATTGATAGATCTGGTAGACCATTAGTCGGTATTATTATTTCTTGTATCTTTGGTTTATTATGTTTCTTAGCTGCTACTCCAAAAGAAGGTGATGTTTTCGACTGGATGTTGGCTTTATCTGGTTTATCATCTGTTTTAACCTGGGGTTCAATCTGTGCTTGTCATATTAGATTTAGACAAGTTTTGAAATTCCAAGGTAGAGATACTGATGAATTAGCTTTTACTTCTCAATGTGGTGTTCTTGGTTCCTATTTCGGTGTCTTATTGAACGTCTTGATTTTAATTGCTCAATTCTGGGTTGCTCTTTTCCCAATTGGTGATGCTCCATCTGCAGAAGTTTTCTTTGAATCTTACTTAACCGTTCCAGTCATGATTGCCTTCTACCTCTTCTATCTTGCTTGGAAGAGAGATTTCACATTATTCTTCAGAAACCATGAAATTGATATTGATACTGGTAGAAGAGAATTAGATTTAGACTTATTGAAACAAGAAATTGCCGAAGAAAAAGCTTATATTGCTTCAAAACCATTTTATTACAAGCTTTACAAGTTCTGGTGTTAAACTGATTTAACTGGATTTATTGTTTTCACTTCTTTATAGCTCTCTTATTTATTATATATCTGCTTTTTTTTTACAATAATATATTTTACGATCGTTAAAAGTATTTTGCATGTAATTTGAAAAAGGTAAATGGGCATGTTGTGCACATTTTTTAATAAAGTGGTAGCCAAAATATAGCGTGTACGGGTGTACATGTTTTTTTTTCTTGAGCTTTTGCGATGAAGAGACGGATATACACCATGCAAATATCCGGGGGTATCAAATATTGCTATTATAACCCTAATAATTGCAAATTACACAGTTAAAAAGCACATACATGTATATATCCATGTTGCTGTAGATATATCATTCAATCAGTTTCGCAAATATGGTTCGCAGAGACTGGGAAACAGTGGAAAGTTCAATTACACTGACAATCCAGTCGCCTCTCATTGGTCGAAAAACTGCATCGGAACTTGCTACGGAGAATGAAAGTGTGAGAATCAAAAAAAAACAACCTGCAAAATATGGGATGGGTTCTGGGGCAAAGAGGAAAGGAAGGTTCCAGTGATGCAAGTAAGCAAGTAATAACTAAATTATCTTTCAAATAGGTGTGTGTTTGTTGAGATTAAGTACCTTATAATCTTATAAAAGAGTATACCCATCAAATATACACAAGTGTACAATGTTGTCAGTTACAAGATTAGGCTTACGTAGCTCTAGAGCTGTGGTACCAAAGTTATCAACATCATCATCTTTATTATCAAGATCATCAATAAGAGTTTTATCAACTGTTAAAGTAACACCAGATGACGAACAAAGTGTATTGGTTGCACAAAGAAAAAACAGACCATGTTCTCCACATTTAACCATCTACGAACCACAATTAACATGGATTGTTTCCTCATTTCATAGAATTACAGGTGTTGGTTTAGCTGCTGGTTTTTATGCTTTAACTTGTTCTTATGCTTTTACTTCGTTATTAGGTATACCTTTTGACTCTGCTTCATTAGTGAGTTTAGTAGCAGGTTTACCAGTTGTTCTCAAATTAGCTGGAAAAGCTATTGCCTCTTTCCCATTTGCCTTCCACATGGCTAATGGTTTTAGACATTTAGCATGGGATTCTGGTAAATTCTTAACTATCAAACATGTCTACTCTACAGGTTACGCAGTTTTAGGTTTTACAGCTATTGTCGGTACTTACTTAGCTTTACTATAAGTCAGATCAATAAATATACATACATACATACATACACACATACTCACATACTTACCTACTTACATAATAACTACATTCAAATAAATTATTCTCTGGATATGGAATTGGAATTACTAGTCTATTCATAAAAAGTCTTTCATAAAATATAAATCTATTCTTATTTTGTTTTATTTTTATAGGGTATACATAAATAGAATTGCAAAAAAAGCAATAAACAAGGAGTGGGTAAACTTATATATATGTAATGCATTAATACATCATTAAATCATCATTGTCATCAAATCTGAAACCTATAAAACTATTACTTGTATTCAAAGTTCTCTGAGCATTTTGTAGGTTTGATGGAAGGTTAGAATTATTGTTATTGTCATTAGTAAAATGGTTGTTCATAACAGTACTATTTGTAATAGTAGCTGATGTTGTTGAGGCACTTATAGTTCCACTTCCTGAAGGTGGTGTGGTTAAAGTTGGATCGTGAGAAAGCAATAAACTATTCATATTTGAATTATAATCAAATTCCATGAAAGATGAGTTAAACTCATTGAAATTGTTTAACAATCCACCAGTGAATAAGCCAGTTGAGTTTTGCGAGTTGGATTTAGACATCTGTTGACTTTGTAATGAAGAAGAAGAAGCTAAAATCTCGTTTGACTTATTATTGATATTGTTATCGTATAAGTTCATAAAAGAAGGTGATTGAGTGGCAATAATTGAATTGTTACAAAGGCATGACTTGTCTGATTTACAGCTTGGACATAAAGACTTGCCTGAATTCTTTTTAGATTTGGAAGATTTACTTGCTATTTTCTTGTTCTTAGGCTTTAACTCGCTTATAATTGGTGAAGAAGATGATAATGAAGTAATATCTGTAGAATTATTATTCTTCTGAGAACTTCTAGCCTTTGATCTTGCATTTTTTGACTTGGATGACTGCTGTTGAATCGGTGGATTTAAAATCAAATCTTTTGGCGATAAGTAAAAAGATTGGAGGTCGTCATTATTGGTAAAGCTACCACCACCCATTGAAAAATTATCCAGGCCTATGAAATTATCTGTTATGTTCTTTCGCTTCATTGGTAGTTTCAATGAGTCTGTTTGGCTAATACTATGATTTAATGACATTGAGGGTGGGGGTACTACAGAGTATAATTCATTTGGTGTAATATAATCATGAGAAGAATATAAATCCAAGTTTAACAGATCTGACTTTGAAGGAGATGTCGACATAGAAACAGGTGTAGAAATAGCGGTATTAGTTGATGTCGTATTATTTGTAGTGGTTGTTGTGTTTGTTGCAGTCGTAGCGACGGTGTTGGTTTGATAAATTTGGGTCATATTTGAGGTTGAAGCAGTCATATTCAAAGGTGGGACAGTAGATGGTGATGAAACAGTAACGGCCGTTGAAGTTGGGGATGGTGACGTCGCTAAAAGTGAACTTGATTGTTGTAAAGGTGGAGGTGATGTAGATAAATTCCTTTGTTGAGACATTGATGATTTTTTTGGATTTTGAGCTGGCTTCGTAGAGTGCATTGATGTAAATGGAGGAGAAGAATTTATTGATGAAATAGTAGAAATTGATGTTGATCTAGATGCTAAAGTATCTTTAACTGGAGATAATGGTTGAATGTCAGACAAATTGTCTTGTGTTATAGATGGTTTAATTTGTTCCGGTTCATTTTTAATGAAGACGCTGGGTTCATCATTTTTACTTTTAAGAATATCAATTTCATTGTTCAATTTAGTCAGTATTTTCTTTAAGTTAATGTTTTCTTTAGATAAATTTAAGAGTTGAGTTTGTAGATCATTAGATTGGAAATTGATATTTGAGTGTATTTGTGAATATATTATCGACTTTTTCTTCTTTTGTGATGTTGATGCGTTGGTGTTATTGTTGTTGTTATTGTTATTACTATGATTATGACTATGACTATGGTTTGCGTTACTATGGTGATTATTAGATGCAATGGATTCAGATTTCATGTTTTCGCTCCTAGATTTAATCTGGTTGTTAGTTATAGCCTGCTTAGAGTGGTTAGCGGAGTCTAAAGATTCGTGATTGGTTAGAGTGCTCAGTTTTCTAGCCAAAGGAATTGACTTGACAAAGTTTTCTGCAGTGTTGCTATTGTTATTATGATTATTATTATGCATTGGGGCAGGAGCAATAGCAATTGGTTTTGGCTTGATTGCAATCGGTTGTAAATGATGGTGGTGATGTAGATGACTGTTACTAGACATATTATTGGCTGTTTGCTTCTCAGTAATATTTTTTAATTTGTTCTCATTGCTTGAGAATTGTTTAGTAGTGCTAGTATTTGTTGCATATGAATCTGAATGAGAGGTGGTACTAATGTTTTGATTCAGTAAACGGGTTTTATCGTCACTCTTATTGCTATAATCTTTGGATTTAGTATGCTGTTCATTTGAGATCCCCTTTACGTTCGTGTTAGGTACGGATGAATTCAAATCACTCTTTTTGGGGGATGGTTGCAAAGAAGCCATTTTTCTTTGTGTTGTTGTATTGACACTAGTTCTCCGAAGGAAATGAATGCAATGACTGCGGAGGAAACGGGCTAGATACTAGTGGAAAAAATTGACAATCAATACTAAAGATCTATACGGGTAAACATTTATTATTGGCAGCAGGTAATGAGACTTTTGTGAATGGTATGAGAGATGTTTTTTTTCTTCTTTATTTATATTTTGGGTTTGTCAACGAAACTATTAAGTAGTGAAGTGAAAGTATAAATGATATAGAGGGTTAGAAGGTAAGTGAAAAAGGAAACAAGGGTGAAAAGAGAAGAAATGAGATTTCAAGATATCAGTGGAAGCTAAAGGAAAAAAAAAAGAGAAAGGTGAGAGCTTTCCTGCTTCTTTCAGATTCTTTGTGTCTGAATTGAATTTTGATGAATTTTCCATTTTGAAATGTGAGGGTGCGAGTACACCCTGTGTTTGTTGATTACAGTTTTACAGCTTCGCAGGCAGCCAAGTGGCTTTCTTTTTTTTTTGTGTGTTTTTCGTTCTCTGTGTGAAGGTGGTCTTATCATTTACAGGCTCTCAATTTACATTACTATCTTTCTATTCCCTGTCTATCCGAACTAACATCCTAATTGTGAGTTCTTGCAACGCACATAGAAATATTTTAGACAAGTTAAACAAAATATTAAGGAAAGTTCGGCCCGGTTTTCACTAAGAGAGGGCAGCTTGGCTATGTGTCCGGGGAAAAACGGGCGGGAGGTGTTGTGCTGTGGTGATTCAGCGAGTCCGTAGAATGTTGTAAATCAGTGAATCATCTCTCCAGATACGACTTCCTGTCGCCTGTAGAGCCTCTCTGCTTAGTTCCCATTGCCATCTACGAGTCACACATACACATATATGTTCTATATAGCTCTATTAGTACAGGCTTTAAGATATACATTAGCTGTACACATACACATCCAGCAGCGTCTCCTTCGTAACAACTCGTGCCATTTCAGGCTACGCAGCAACAGGGTTAAATGTCTCAGCGCTATTTGCTTCTTCCCGAGAGGTTTTTTTCCCAAGCGGTCCTTTGCCAGGCAGTCAGTGAGAGACTCCCTCTTCTAGCCTTAAGCCCGTCCGTTGTGCTGATGAACGGAGCCCTTATCCCCCGCATTATGTATACACTGTATAGCTGATATACATACATACATACTTACATACACACACGCTTACATTATTTCTATATGTAAAGTCATTGCAAAGAGAGTGTGCCTTCATCCACGCGGCCCGTATAGGTAGGTAATGCAGGCAGGCACAGAAAGACAGCCAATGGGATTACCGCATTACGTAATTCACGACACAAAAACTGAGGGACGATAGTCTCACCCGTGCATCAAAAATGTTTGGATGTTTTTGTTTTTGATTTTGTATGTGATTCACCTCTGGAGAAGAGACGTGTTTGATCTTTGGTACAAAATGAATGGATGTTTTGGTGTAGGTTTATGCCCTTGTCTATGCGGAAGTATTACTGAGATTCCCAATACATTTATTGAATTCAAAATGAAAGAGACGCATGTTAAGAGACTCAATAGAGAGCTATACTTACTGAACAACAATTTAACAGATTTCTCCAACCTTTTGGCAAATAGAGTAGCAAAGAAACATCTTAAACTGAAAAGATTTGGGGCTTTACAATCATCTTTAATCTTATCCTCTAACGTCCTTTTTGAATTAGAAACGATAAAAAAGAAAGAACTTGATCCTGAGTTGGATCCTGCTGAAGCTGACAACGTGGAAACTTGATAAAAAAATGATATGCTTGTATGTTTTTTTATATTCTTTGGCTCACATGATTGAGCAATACGAAATTTCACAGTTGTGCTATAGAATGGAAGTAGCACACTCCTACTGAGAATTTCTGACAAGGCTGTATCCAGGAACAACGATACAGGTTTAGCTTTGTGACATTTATTGTTGATGACTCACATCTCACATGTAATATTTTCACAAGAAAGTAAAAGAGTGAGATCAAATAACTGCACCTTACCTAATTATTCACAGTGGAACCACTAGACAAACCATGCATTGCAGAATTTGCCTTCAATGATTTATTATATACTTTCATGTTCACCCACTCCCTATTTTCACACATCTGTACGTCTTTTAATTAGTGGTATCCCGCATTATTATTTAACTATACATAACATCAGTGCACCGAGGAAATTAATACCCCGAAGTTTTCAAATTTTCAAAATCAAGTGCTTTTTTCCCCTATGACCTTTTGGCTTACTTGACTCATGCATTTCTTTTAACAAAATAAAACTTTTCTATCTATCATAAGTCTGCATAGTTCTAGTTCAGTTACAATTACCATAGTTAAAAAAAAACTTTAACTCCGTTATCTTCTATTTTCAAGTTATGCTATTTAAACTTGTCAATATATCGTTTTATACTTCTAACGAATTTATGTATTAACTTGTTTATGACCCGATGAATCTTATAACCATTCTACTATCTTTTTCCAATATTTATACAGTGTAGTGACTTCAATATGACTTCTTTACAAATTGAATCAAAAGTTTTACCTGTTTTAAAGTCTTTGATCCCCATTGTGAACAATCCCAACAATATTATCAAGATTGCAGTCGCCGTGTCTGGTGGGGTAGATTCTATGGCTTTAATCAACCTATTGAAAAGCTATAAAAATAAAGCTGATCAGTTCAACAATCTAAGAATCACAGGTTTGACTATTGATCATAAGTTGAGGCAAGAATCGTCTTTAGAAGCTGAAAATGTTTCTAACGAGTTGAGTGCATTAGGTGTCGATAGCGAGATTTTGCAACTAGATAATGTATCACCTTCCAAAAATGGAAAAATTGAAGAACTAGCCAGAACGAAAAGATATCAAGCTATCCAAAAATATTGTATAGATAATAATGTGAATTATGTATTCATGGGACATCATTTGGATGATCAATTGGAAACTTATTTAATTAGATTGAAAAATAGCTCAACTTTATTTGGATTAAATGTTATGAATTTCAAGTCAAAATTCCCATTACCAAATATCTACCAACCAAATGATTTATTGCACAAAGCAGATCAATTATCAATTATAAGGCCTCTATTGTCAGTCACTAAAGACGAATTATATAAGTATTGTGAATCAAATGGGATCAAATGGTTTGAAGATCCAAGTAATTCTGATACATCTTTGACTTTAAGAAATTGGATAAGAAAATACATTGTTAATCAGGACTTCCCTGATGCCACAAGTGACTTAGTAATTCCAAAATTGTTGAATAAATCGAATTTGATAGACTCTTTAGATAAAGTTAAGTTAGTCAATAGTATCATTGATAAGCAAGTAGAATCAATGTACACAGAATTGAAAAATTCCAATTCTGTTAGTTTCGACTCATATAGGCAGAAGTTGTCACTTGAACTGAATCAGGACTTCCTTGATAGGTTTATGAATATTGAAATTAACAAGTTGTTATATCAACTTATTGAAAAAGTGTCTCCTTCTCCAGACTATCACTATAATTATACTACGTTGGATTCTAAAGAAGCTTCTTTTATTGCTAACAAATCCAAGAGAAATTTTTCTTTAGCTGAAACAATCAAAAGTTTTTTACTTGATACTCAAGCACAAAACAAGAATTTCACTTTACTCAATTGCAACATTTCATTAGCCAAAAGTGACGCAAATACAGTTGAAGTGGAAATATCTAGGGAAACTCCAAGAAACTCAGATATCGTTAATTTAATTAAGCCTGTGCCTATCGAAGGCGAGAAGTTTACAGATTGGATATTGTACGATAACAAAGGCTGGTACAAATTCCAAATCAAAGAGCATGATTCTGCAACTCAATCAAAAAAGCCATTTAAGTATTATTATCTTGATATTTACGACTCCACAAGACACGCAGGGCTTATTGATTTTAAATCACCATCTATGAAATTGTTCAAGAAATCCGATTTCAAAAATTTACCTATTTTACTGAACACCAACCTTAATCCATCAACGCACCAAAAAGATTTAGTTGATCCTTTGAAACCTTCAGAGGACTTAGTTAAAGAAATCCAGTGTGTTTGTCTGCCAACTCTGAACATCGTCAACCCTGAATTTGCCAGGACCTTAAACTTTGAATATGTGTCAAAATAATTAGTCAGTGTCAAATAGACCGCTAACCAGCTATGTATCGTTCTCACCTACACTTCAATTGGAATGTTATTGCTGCTTTTAACTTCTTATTGATTGATGGTACACTATGTATATATAGAGAAAGATACATGATAGCCACTTGTACATATAAATATAATACACTATTGATAAGTTTATAATCATTTATCGACTTTACACCGATCAGACGGCTTTTTTTTTCTTATCTGCCATCTTGTGCGGCTTAAAAATAAACCTAAATTTATCTCCTGACGTGCTCGGCGGCTGGTAGTTACGCTTCCGGAAGCTTGGAGCTCTATTTAACTAGAAACTAAGATTAACTTTACTTATCTCCTCGATCCTCGTTTATTGTTGTGGGAAATCACGATAAGGTATACATGGTATTTCTACTAATCGGCTTTAACTTGCTGTGGGCAAGGATCAGGGAAAGAACTTTCCAATGTACCTGAAACGGAATGAATGTCCGCTTGGGTGTGTGTTTTCTTCCTATGTTATCAACCCCTCTCTATGTGATATGTTAGGCCTTTCATGTCTGGCTTTAAATCATTTAAAATCGCTCTCTTCCTGTCTTGTACTGTTTTTTTTTTTTTTGGTCTTATCTTTCACTTAAAGTAGAACCAATCTACGCATTAGTTACCAATAAATAAAATGAGTGTAGAAAAATTGCAAGTTGATGTTGAAGTCAAGTCTGCTAGTTCTCAAGAAGTGAACGACGAAAGTTTCGATATCACTGATGAACTATACGATCTTTATCAAGAAACAAAAAAATATGATGAGGCCACGCTAGAGAGAGACTCATTAAAAGTCAAAAGAAAACTTGATATGATGTTGATGCCTATATTAATGTTTACTTATTTATTATCTTTTCTTGATAAACAAACTTTGAATTACTCTAATGCTTATGGCTTGCAAGCAGATACTGGTATGACTGGTGATGATTACAGTTGGGCTGCTAGTGCTGCAAACTTTGGTTACTTAGCTGGTACATACCCAATTAACTTCATGTTACAAAGATTGAGAGTAGGTAGGACCTTGTCTATTTTTGTCTTTATCTGGGGTGCTTTGTGTCTTTTAACTGCAGCAGCAACTACTTTCAGAGGTTTTTTTGCTGTAAGATTTTTTTTGGGTCTTGTTGAGGGTATCATTGCCCCTGCTTGTATGCACATTACAGCTATTTTCTATAAGAGAGAAGAACAATCTCTAAGAATGTCATGCTGGCTGGGTGTGAACGGTATTGCGACTATTCTAGGTGGTCTTATTGCGTGGGGTTCAGGTCATGCTAATTCTGCTATTGCCTCTTGGAGATTAATTTACATGATTGTTGGAGCAATTACATCCTTTTGGTCCTTTGTCATTTTTTTCATTTTACCAGATTCTCCCAGAAATGCCAAGATGTTGAATGACTATGAAAAGGTTGTTGCGGTATATAGAATTGCAAAAAACAATCAAGGTGCCAAAAACAAGCATTTCAAAATGTATCAGATCAAAGAAGCTTTTCTTGATCCCAAATCTTACTTCCTTTGGTCTATTGAATTTGCCTTAGGTTTGATGAACGGTGGTGTTTCAAATTTTCAATCTTCTTTATTTGCTGGATTTGGTTTTACTGGATTAGTGTCTACTAAATTGCAAATGGTAGGTGGGGCAGTTGAACTTTTTTCTTGTGTCTTTTGTGGTATACTCACTTCCAATTTCAGAAATATTGTTTTGTTCTGTATCGCAGGAGCTGCAGTTCCTGCTCTTGGTGGTCTCGCTGGTATTCTCACAATACCATTAACAAAAAAGTACAGTTTGGCTGCATGTACTTGGCTACAAAATTTTTGTGGTGCATCTATTATTTTGACGTGGTCTTTACCATCTTTAAATGTTACAGGTCATACTAAGAGATCATCTGTTATGGGTTTTGGTTTTGCTGTTTACGCAGCTGGTAACATTATTTCGCCCCATTTCTTTAATTCTGCCGACTCTCCCAGGTATAAGCCTGCCGCTACCGGTTTACTGACTTGTTATGCATGGCTGGTGTTAGCTCCTTTAGCATTTTCCGCTTATTTATATGCAGAAAATAAGAGACGTGACAGAAAAGGATATATTGTTGCTGACCGTGAAGAAATTCTCGCTGGTTTTGAAGACAAGACTGATATGGAAAACAAAGGTTTCCGTTTTCTACGCTGATTTGTAAGACAAGTTTTAGACATCCCTTATATTTCTATTTTATTTGTACCACTTGTTCGATCTATATATATATATTCATATGTATACAACAAGTATGTGACTTCTTTCAGATTCTTTAATGTACTTTTATCACGTAAATAGAAAGAAACATGCAGAGCATGTAGCCGCACGCGAAAGTGCGGTTCACCCTCACAAATAAAAATATTACCCCTTGATCCCTTTCGATAAGAAACTGGTCTATTACTACTCCTTGATAAGAGAACAGAAATCCCTTTGAATGATTAGTAGATGTTTGGATTAGGCTTTGGAGAGTTTCAAACTAATACAAAGTGGAATATATAGCACTTCTGTATAGGGTGAATTATTTTTTCTGAACTTTTTGGCTTTTCCTGGGAAAATAATGGTGGTGGTTGTCGATTGTTATGGTACTCCTTATGAGGTAAGTATGAGGTAAATAAAAAGTTTTGATATGTTTTTTTATATAGAAAATACAAAATACTAACTGCAAAATCTTTAATTTCAAACGATAGATTGGTTTTGCACACGGTAAAGCTGCTAAGTCTCAAATTGAAAACAACATCAAACTTTATTCTAACTTCAATAAAGAATGGTTAGGAAAAACATGGGAAGAGTTAAAACCAATTGCTGAAGAATTCAAAGCAACGTTATTGGCAAAGGCTCCTTTTGTATTAGAAGAAATACAAGGTGTTGCCGATGGATGTGAGCGCGAACTATTAGATATAGTTATTTTGAATGCACGGTATGAAATTGGGTTAGCTGGTGCCGCTTTTAAATCAAAAGTTGAACACTCAATTGATGGATGCACAACGTTTGCTGAAAACTACGAAAGTAGTCAATGGATTGGTCAAAATTGGGATTGGCAAGGTGAGCTTATTGAAAATATGGTTTTTTTGAATATTTATCCTTCGGATAGTTCAGTTCCTAGTTGCAAAGTGATTGCCGAAGCTGGTCTCTTGGGTCAAACAGGGATGAATGACCGCGGTGTAGGTCTTGTAGTTAATGCACTATATGCTGCAGATTTAGATACAACAAAGATTCCGTGCACTTTAATAAGGCGAATCATGTTGAGATACGATACAAAAGATAAGGCAATTAATGAAATGAACCGTCTTGGAGTAGCCGCTGTTTCTCATATTCTTATTGCTGATAAAGACGGTGCTATGTCAATTGAAACTTCTCCGCTCGATGAAATGTCATTCATTAAACCTAAAGACAACCTGCTAACTCACACAAACCACTGTTTGATGCCTCCGAAGGGGATCAGTTTTCGTAATCTAGTTCCGGATTCATTTGCGAGATACGATATCATGAACAACTATTTGGTCAATAGTCGAGATGTAGAACCATCTTACGAAAAGTACTTGGTTCCCTTAAAGAATGAAGAGAATGCACCAGGTGCCATAAACAGAATGCCTGATCCATCAGCTCTGGGTTCAAAAGCTACTGTTCAAACTGTCTACACTGTTCTTATGGACCTATCCAAAGGTGTAGGTAGAGTTTCTTTTGATAGGCCAACTTGTCCAAAATCTGTAATTGATTTCCATTTTGCACCTTCTTCTTATGCATAGCTAGATAGTTAAAAATCTGTTAGTTTTCTATTTTTACTTTAGGTCATTTTTGTACATAAAAACATAGCTGTAAAAAATATGTATGGTCAATATACTGTATATTTTGTACAATGCTTTTAGCTGGTTGCCGAATAAGGCAAGATGTGGAAGGGAAATCCGCCTTGTCTTACTTTCCTTTCTTAGTCACTGTTTATCCTCCCCTTCAATTGTTCTTCTAAATAATATAAAGTAGCTACTCTCTGTTCATTATTAAAAAAAGCATTTCTTTGTAAACATAAATCTTGGCGTTTTGAAGCTTTACTGCAATAAAGTGAATCGCTTACAATGGTTACAGTAATTGACTGTTATGGTACCCCTTACGAAGTGAGTAACATTTTCTAGGCTGTGTTTCTTGATATCTTTTGAAAGAAGTAGCTTTTCAAAAACTAACCAAAATACCATTTAGATGGGGTTTGCTCATGGTAGAGGAGCTAAACAACAAATTAAAAACAGTATAGATTTTTATGTGAAATTTAATAAATCCGTTGCCAAAAAAGATTGGCAAGAATTAAGGCCCCTAGCTTTGCAGTTCAAAAATTCCTTAGTAGAAAAAGCACCATATTTATATGAAGAAATTGAGGGTATATCAGCCGGATCCGGTATTGAGCTTATTGATATTCTAATTTTAAACGCACGTTATGAGATAGGTTTGGCTGGCTCAGGCTTCACCTCAAGACTCACTGACGAGAAATCTGTTAAAGAATCACAAGATGGTTGTACTTCTTTCGGTGAGAATTTCAAAGGCTCTCAATGGGTGGGTCAAAATTGGGATTGGCAAGGAGATGTTCTAGAAAACTTAGTCTTTCTAAATCTCTACCCTTCCGATAAGACGGTCCCCAAATGTAAAGTCATAGGAGAAGCTGGTCTTTTAGGACAAACAGGTATGAATGAGCATGGCTTGAGTATTGTTGTAAATGCCCTGTATGCAGCTGAATTAGACTCTTCAAAAATCTCATGTACTTTAATTAGAAGAGTTATGTTAAGATATGATACAAAAGAAAAAGCTATTGCTGAAATGGAACGTTTAGGTGTAGCTGCTGTTTCGCATATTCTTATAGGAGATCCAAAAGGTGCTATTTCTATTGAAACATCACCCTTAAAGTCCAATTCATACCTGTATCCAGAAGACGGCATCATCACGCATACTAATCATTGCATTCAGCCTCCACCTGGTGTCAACCATAAAGATCTTTCTTTATGCTCAAGGATCAGACTTGAAACCATTCAAAAGTTCCTATCAGCAAACAAAACAATAGAGCCAAGCTATGAAAAGTACATGACCATTTTAAAAAGTGAGGAGAACTTCCCAGACTCCATTAATAGGTCTCCATGTCCTGAAAAATCAGGTACAAGGGCAACGTCCCAAACTTGTTACTCTATCATACTCAATTGTGGCAAGCAACAAGGAAGGGTACAATTTGGAAAGCCTACTGCGCCCCAGTCGGTTGTCGAGTTTTCCTTTGGTAACTAAAAGGATGTTATGTATATAAACTATTGTCTAATTCAAAACCAACATGATAAATAGATAAGCTGCTCAAGCAACAAATTTACCCCCACTGTCATAGCTGGCAAACGCGCAACAATCTGACATGTCATAAACTGTAATCTAATCTCAAATCGACCCGACTGTTGCTGCCTATCTATAAGAGCGAGTGGCGGTGGCCCTCCTCTGCGTAGGTTGTTTATCTAAAGTCGCTTGTTATGCTTTCCTGTTTTTATTCCTTGATAATATACTCCTGCTTGTCTCCGGTGCTTCTAAGCTATATATCAATTAATCAAAGAACGTCCAGGATCAATTGAAATACGTATGTTGTTTTGCTATATGTAGAAATTGCCTGTTTCTAAATACTAACTCTTTTTATTATGCCTTTACCCGCATCTCAAATTTGGGGTTAATCCGTTATCTATACCTTAGGGAGAGCAAGCCCCATAGGCAGTTAACGTCTGATTAGCTCCATATTTTTGTATGAATAGGTTACGGTTATTCTGCACAATCATATAGATTTAATAACAACAAAAATCAAAATTACTCAAAATGAAGTCCCAATTTAAAAACGATCACGCTTTTGGTATGTATGACTGCTTAGAGCCCTTATCAATACATTATAATACTAACAACCATTCTTCGTGTTTTTTTGGTTATAACAGGAAACAGATTAGCCGAATCAACCAGAATTTTATCGAAATATTACGATAGAGTTCCTGTCATTTGTGAAAAGGTTGAAGAATCCGATATCCCAGAAGTAGACAAGCGTAAATATTTAGTTCCAGGTGAGTTAACGGTTGGTCAATTCGTTTATGTTATCAGAAAAAGGTTACAGTTACCATCTGAGCAAGCCATTTTTATTTTTGTTAATGATGTTTTACCACCTACTGCTGCTTTGATGAGTACTATCTACAAAGAAAACAAAGATGAAGACGGATTTTTGTACATCCTGTACTCAGGAGAAAACACCTTCGGTTTTGATCAAAAAAACTTAATCAAGATAGAAGATGAAGAAGAGTAGCGTCATTCTTTTTCTTGATTGACTTTTTTGATTGGTATTCATCTGTGCGATGTCTTATAATGGTTCTTGGTCCGCAGCTTCAGTTGGTTGAAAGAGGTAGGTATTTTTAGTTTCTCTTAATTTTTTTATTTAATTTAAGGTATTTTATGTAACTTTTCTCTTTTTTTTTTTTTGATTATTATTATTTCAGCCACATTTATCTTGGTTAGTTATATCTTTATACTATTTATTATGATATGAATTGTTTTTCTTATTTTTTTTATTCCTCAATTTTAAGGAAATAAATACGATTGCTTAAGCTACACATAAGAATCTTACGGGTGTTTTTACATCTCTGTAATTAACTGTTTTGTTTTTCTGGTTGCCGGTATCGAAGTCATCGAAATTGCTATTCATTATATTGCAACTTTCTGTTTGTTATACCGTTATCTAGATGTAAAATTTATTAATTACAGAAACCACAACCAATCTATATACAATGTACACATAAGAAAATTAATCCAAATTCAGTTTTCTTTTAATAACTGTTTCAATATCCTTTGGTTTTAGTTTACGATTGGTCAGTTGCATACATTGACCAATCAGGAAATTAACTTTTCCCAACTTCCCCGAGTCTACAATCTCTTTCACTGTCTTTTCATTCGTACGTAGTACGCCGTTCACTACTGCTTCGATATCAATAGCTTGTACTTCCTCCTCATTATTAGACAAGTCAAAATCAGTAGCTAGCTTTTTTATTGAATACTTTTGATCTTCGGGGTTAGCCAACAAATGTAATAGCAAAAGCTTACCATTATTCATAGATATTTTGTCACCATTAACAAAGTTTATAAGTTCTCCAAATTTTTCCACTTTGATAAGATCTTTACTAAATTCTGATACCCCTAGTTTTGTTAAGTTCCCTTCTAATTCGTATATAAGCCAATGAATGGGATTTTTAGGTTTTGTTAATTCAAATAATTCCGTATAATAATTCAATAACACAGTATCCTTCATTAACACAGAAGCCTCCCTTAGTCTAATGTTGTACGGTTCACTTAATAATCTCTCAATCTTTTCTTCATACGAAACAGGTAACGAATTTATCACTTTAGGGACGATGTCTTGAGTATTCAACTTTATAAGTGGTAATTCTGGATCTGGCATATATCTATAGTCTACGTAACTCTCCTTGCTTCTTAATCTAACAGTTTTTTTTCCATCCCAACCTCGTGTTTCAACCGTGTCAATCTTTCCACCATTGTCAAGTATATCACATTGTCTCTTGTACTCATAACGTATTGCATGAGTAATTGCTGATGTGGTTGATAAGTTTTTTAATTCTATTCTTGAATTACCCCCAACGGAGATATTCACATCTACCCTCATTGCCCCAGTTTCTAACTCACCTGTACAAACTCCAAGATTCACCAAAATGTTTTGAAACCTTTTGATAAAGGCTTTGATTTCATCCAAGTTGCTGAAATCAGGTTTTGTAACCATTTCTATTAAGGGAACATTACCTCTATTAAAATCTAACTGTGCTTCTTTGTTCGATAATTTGTACATACTCTTTCCTGTATCTTGTTCAATTTGTATTTGTTCAATATTGATAAGCTTCTCCTCTTTAATTCCATCATCATATCTTGGACTCAGCTTCACAAATCCATTTGTGGCTATTGGTTGATAATGCTGCGTTATTTGGTATCCCAACGGCTGATCTCCATAGAAGTAATGCTTTCTGTCAAATGATGACACTTGACTGATCTTACAGTTGAGGGTTATGGCAGTCTTTAGAGCATATAGTAGCGCTTGTTTATTCAGTGATGGCTGCGTCCCTGGGACACCAATATCAAAATACGATATTTTAGTGTTTGGCGGCGTTGTAAGTGACTTAGCAGCAGGTGTCAAAGAAAATAATTTGTTCACAGTATTCAGCTGTGAGTGGATTTCCAGTCCACACTTCAATTGTCTCGACATTAGATTTACGGTTCGCTTGTTTGTGGTTGCCCTGCCAAATTCTTATGGCATTCCTGGTAATTTGTTAGTTAGTCAGTCAGTCATGATATGTGCTTGTGGTCTTAACTTCCTTAGGATGCATCTAAATCACCGTTTATGAAAAGCTTTGAGAGCATTTTGTGATCACGTGACTTTTTTCTTTATGATTATCTTCCTCATTATTTTGACATGTAGAATCAGGTCTGATTAATAGCATTTTAGAGTAATTGTCATTCTTCAACAAGCAAACTTAAGTCAGAATATAAATGGCTCTTTTATAAATGGGGTTGACACCGTCAGACTCTGCGACTATACTGTTTGCCGGCGAACTGCCGAGCGGCACATCTATCGGATTAGACTTTCTCTTTTTCAGCCGATCTGACAATCCAGCTAAACTACAAGGGATTAAACTGATCCCAAAAGGTTTGCATTTCATTCATGTCGCTGATATCATTTCAAATACGAGAAATGGGAGATTTATAGATTTAGCTGACGGTGATCTGGTAGTAGTCTCCATAGATGAAGAAAACTCATATGAGATCAATGTAGATTTTCTTATCAATAAAGATGGAACGGCCATTGCAGCAACTCATGGTCAAACAGAAATTGAGAGCATGGATCACTCGAAGTTTTTGAGCACTTTACCAGAAAGGTATTCATATATGATTAATTTTGACCAATTCAAAGATAAAGGAGAGCTGAAATACAATCAATGGCTTAAGGCAACTAATCTTTTGAGCATGAAAGTAATAAATGGAATTGTTGGAGAAAGTGAATCGTCTCAAGGCAAATTCTCAGATACCATTTCAACAGAAGACTCAACAATACGTGAGCTAGAAGAACTCCAAAAGGTTTTGGATAATAAAAGCTTTGCCTCAAGTAAATTCAAAAATATAGAAATTGATAAACAGCGACAGTTGCAATTTACGAATATAGATTTCAAGAAGACTATACGACCTAACCCTACCATTGAACAAGTTACGAAAGATTACTTGGATAAAAGTTGGAAGGTAACAACATGCTTTGGTACTAACAATAATGACTTAATCAAGTCAGTTCTTTCTGAGCTACAGCTAAGCTTCCTTCTTGGTTTACTATTGAATAACTACAGTTGCTTTCAATGTTGGGGTGTCTTACTAAAGACTGTATTTAACTGTTACGATATTTTTATCGATAAAGAATATAATGAATTTCTTTGTATGTTTTTAAATGTGTTCAAACTGCAATTGATTTGTGTGCAGCCACAATTGGTTAAAGATCAAGACAGTGATGAGGTAATTTTTAAGTTAAATACCTTGAGTACCGATCTCAAAACCTTTTTTAGAACTATTCATGACAATGGAGATGTAGGGATTGGTTTGTTGGCTGTCTCTGTTATGAATTTACTTAATGATAAATTTGATATCAAAATTACCGTCTCACTGAACGATGATGATGAGTCTGAGAAGGGGGATAGTGATGGCTTTTTCTCCACAGATGGCACACCCGTTGGTGTAAACGACGACGATTTTGAAGAGGCATAAAAGTTATGTAGCGCTATTTAATACAAATTTGTTTGAATGTAGAACTTCAAGTATTTTGATACTATTGAAGATTAACGTGGTATTTGAGATTAATGGCATTTTTAAGAAAATTTGATATACCACTCATTACGTTGAAAATATCCGAATAGTTGTAAACTTTCACTACATGAGTTTGTACAACCCTCATTGAATTGGGTACAGAAACTTCTTGAAGCTCAATAATAAAGGATTCAAGTTCCAACGAAGGTGAACTTTGAGACCTTGCAAGGATCTTATCAGTTAGTTGTTCTTTGGTCAAAGGTACAAATGAAAACTCCAAATCAATGTAATTTAAAAAATCTGCTCTTTTCAAGATAAAAAACTCCTGTAACTCCAACAGTATACTTAAGTGACTCATACAGAACGATACCAAAATTTTATAACGTAAATTTTTGTCTTGGTTAGCATGATTGTTTGATAATTCCATATCAAGTTTTTGCTTTTTGGGAACAGGTTGACTTACGCCAGAGTATCTTTCATCTATAGTTAACGGCGTGTGAGGCATGTCTAAGCTTCTATTGCGGCGCAAGTCAGTATAACTACTAATTGGGTGATAGAGAGATCGAGGATGATAATGTAGTGAAGATCCTGATTGTTTTGACAATTCCAGGGTTTTGGGAGATGTTCCCATAGGAGAAATAAACTGCTTATCAGCTATTCCCGCTCCTCCTTTAATAGTATCAGATAGCAATGAGTTATGTGACGCTGATAACAGAGGTGACTTTGTTGATTGGGACAATGACGATTTTTTCAATGTTTCCGCAGAATTCAAAACTTTTATAGTATCTTCACTGAGCTCCGACAAAATGTCTTCAGCCTGTATACCAAAAAGTTCAGGTAGGTAATGAAAATTTTCGTCAAAAGCGCACAACGAATGATTAGATGAGCTGCAAAAACTTTCAATCATGAGTTTAGTACTCTTTTTAGGCTGACCAAAATAGTTTGTTGAAAAGACGTGCGGCAGTGGCATCATACCTCTATGATTATGCTCTGCGGTGATAGGCTTTAATAACCAAATATTCTTTCTTTTTTTATACTGTATTTCGCAACGAAATTTGCAGGAGAAATTATCACTGCTACTATTGTCATCGTCTTCCTCCCCTTTTCTTCCAATTATTACTTTTCCCATGACGTACTCTTCTGGCGCCAGACGAGAATCATTGCTGCCATGATGTTTGTTGCACTTCAAAACACATCGCCTACTATCATTCTTCACAGTTACCAATAGATATCCATGCAGGACAGCATATAATTTAGAAAACTCTATAAGTTGTCTTTTGTCAAAGCCGTAAACATAAGGAGGAGGGGCCATTTGGGACGTATACGCGGGATCTGTCATTTTAATGGCTTGCCTTCCAATCCAGTGTTGTGAAGAGGAAATCACAGGGAACGAAGAGAAGCTAACAAGATGTGGACTGTCAGGTTTGGTTTCGCCTTCTTCTTTTGGAATTTTGCTATCTTTACCCACTGTTGAACTCTGGCTGTCTTCTTTGATGTTAGCATTCTCATTTTTGAAGTCTCTATAGTCCATTATATGCGGCTTTGTTGAGGTTATCACAGGTTCTTTTTCATTCATAGGGTGGAAACTTGAAAACGACATATCTTTGGAATAACAATGTATGTTTTTATTAGGGGCTATCGTATTATTCGCTTTTCCTCTTAGGGGCTGCAAGACTGATAACAGAGATTGATTGTGGAAAAGCTGTAAAACGCACCAGACCTGTTTCAATTAACTCAAACCTCGCTTGGCGGTATTGTATATACGGAATATCTAAGTTTATAGTGAAACCCGTTAGATATCAACCAAGGGAGTTCTCTACTGTCCAGATATATAACCGTCAACACCGGGTTAGCTGGCCATGCCATCAAGAAAAGCCCGAAATCCCAAAGCAGGTAGCTAACGCCGTAAAGTCTGAACCGACGCGTCGGCTGTTTTGTGTTTGTGTTTGCTAGTTTACGTGTCTGGGGTGGTGTGGATCTGGATCTGGCCAGTGTTACAGGTTGGTGTCGGTTTTCCTTAACAGCACTTTTATTATCTTTGTCTACGTTCTTATTTGTTTTTGAAATCAAGAAGAACGGATAGCGACCATAGGGGACTTGTTCTAGAGCGATGAGTGATCAGCGCCGGTACGATAGGCGTAACGGTAGAGAGCCCAACTACTCAAATACCAACACTAACTATTACAATAATGCTGGCGGTAACGGCTATGATGGTATGGCTGGTTACTCCTACAATGGTCAACAACGTCATCAGGGGCGCAGAGCTGATGAACCTGGTTGGGAGAATGATGACTACAGAAATGCAGGATATGAAAATCAGTCATACGAAATGGGACCAGTTTCCAGATTGTACTCAACAGATGTCCCTGTGGGCTTCCCAGCTGCATCTCAGTATAATGAACCACGGTATCAACAGTCGCAGCGTCCCCAACAACTTCAAGTGCCCTCCCAAATGCGCCAGGCATCCCCATATTTGACACCAGAAAGAAATAATTCAGATTTGAGATATCCAGAAGCTGCTGCTGCTGCATCAAATTCTTCGATTAATAGATTAAGCTATTCATCAAAAGATTTACTGAACCCAAACCACTCACCATCTCCTACAAGATCTTACAGGGATGGACTGAATGTCAACAATAGCAATAATAACAATAATAATAATATTTTTGATGGCAGCGTCGAGTCTCTTGAAGAAAATCCGTTCAAAGATTTAGGGCGTGAAATGTTTCCTGTTCAACAAAGACCTTTTGTGAAAAATAATAGAAAAGAAGATTTTTCCTCCTCTGTGTTTGGCGAATACCAGTTTGATACCGATGAAGATAATCAAAGTCAATTTGTTCCATTTCCGATCATAGACAACTCATACTATCCTGTTAACACATATAATGAAGTGTATAATCCATTTTTAGCTGGAGATTATGATGATGTGGAAAGCCGAGAAGGAAATGAATATAAGGAAGAAGCAGTCCCTGAACAACTACCACAACAGCAAGTTATTCAACAAAGGCCTTATTTGCCCCATGAGGATGAATCATTGCATGGCGATGAGGATGATGAAGAAGAAAAAATTGCAGCTAGACAAGTGAGAATGGTTAATGGTAATTTGATACTTGATTGTCCTGTTTCAGATGTCCTTCTGAGTAAATATAAGACTCCACTAACAGAAAAAGATCGTGAATTTTTATTTATGAGATTTCAAGCTTGTACCTGTGAACCTTCAGAGTTTGAAAGAAGAAATTTCTCATTAAGGCAAAGATTTTATTCTCAACCAAGAGAAACCGAATTGATGATTGTTGTTACAATGTATAATGAGTCTGATGTTCATTTGGCAAGAACTTTGAAAGGTATTTTCAAAAATATTCGTTATCTATATTCGCTACAGCATTCTTCTACCTGGGGAAGGGATGCATGGCAAAAAGTGGTGGTTGTCATTGTTAGTGATGGTAGACGTAAGATACATCCAAAAGCAAGGGCATTACTGGGTGCTTTGGGTGTGTATCAAGAAGGTTTTGCTAAAAACAAGGTTAATGAGGAAAAAGTAGTCAGTCATATATATGAATATACTACAATGGTTGGTATCTCTTCCATTGAAGGAGATCATGTCAAATTGACAACAGATAATCAAATTCCTATTCAAATGGTGTTTTGCCTGAAAGAAAACAATCAGCAAAAAATTAACTCGCATAGTTGGGCCTTTGAAGCCTTTTGCCCTGTTTTAAATCCGAATGTTGTTATTTTAGTCGATGTGGGTACTGAGCCAACAAATAAATCCATTTATAAGTTGTGGAGAGCTTTTAAAGATCCTAGGATTGCTGGTGCTTGTGGTGAAATTAAGGCTAGTCTAGGTAAAGGTGGAAGACTACTGTTGAATCCTTTAATTGCAGCTCAAAATTTTGAATATAAGATTTCGAATATACTAGACAAACCTATGGAGTCTGTGTTTGGGTTTGTCACTGTCTTACCAGGTGCCTTTAGTGCTTATAGGTACCAGGCGTTGTTGGGGGCACCTTTAGATAAATATTTGAAAGGACAAGATTTAAAAAAAACAAATGATGGTGGTATTTTCAATGCTAACATGTACCTTGCCGAAGACCGTATTTTGTGTTTTGAGCTTGTTGCCAAGAAGAATTGTGAATGGCTGTTGAAGTACGTCAACACAGCCAGTGCATCTACAGACGTCCCTGAAGAATTGCATGATTTCATATCTCAAAGAAGAAGATGGTTGAATGGCTCCTTCTTCGCTGCTATTTATTCTGTTTTCCATTTCTACAAAGTATGGGGTACTTCCCATTCCATTTTCAGAAAGTTATTATTACATGTTCAATTTCTGTACCAATTTTTAAATCTTTTGGTATCTTGGTTCTCTTTGGGCTCTTATTTTCTTGTTTTTAGAATTTTGACTGTTTATCTTGCTGAGTCAGATGCTGACTTTTCTCCTGGTAATATTTTATCAGTATGCTTTCTTTGGCTATATATGGCATCATTGGTCACTACGTTTGTTTTGTCTTTTGGTAACAAACCAAAGGGTACAAAAAAGTTTTATCTGGTCATTGTTACCTTTTTTGCCATTCTTATGTGTTATATGATTTTTGCAGCGGTTTATATGAGTGTCAAATCCATTGAAGAAATTTATGAAGAGCACAAAGACGATTTCTCATTCAAGATTGTTTTCACAGAAACTCGGTTCAGGGATTTAATCATAGCGACTATGTCAACTTATGCTTTATACTTCTTGGGGTCATTTTTGTTTTTAGAACCTTACCACATGTTTACATCATTCATTCAATATTTGCTGTTGAGTCCTGCTTATATCAATGTTCTAAACATCTATGCTTTCTGTAATATTCATGATATTTCATGGGGTACAAAGGGAGATGACGCAAAGAGTGATTTAGGAGTTGCTAAAGCCGCTTCAAACGATGGTGAGTTGGAGATTGTTATTCCAACCACAAGACAACAAATTGATAATGCCTACAAGAAAATGATGAATGAACTAATGGCAAGAGATATAGAAGCAAGTAATATCAGAAACTATGCAGAGGAGGATGCGTTCTATTTTGCATTTATTCGGTCCATGACTGTTTTACTTTGGATGATATCAAATTTCATTATTGTTGCCTTAGTCACTGAAACAGGTGGACTATATCAGTTTACGCCTGATGATACATCTGGAACAACCTACTTGCCCGACACACGAGTTTCTATTTATTTGACAGTAATCTTGTGGATGGTTGCGTTTATGGCTCTGTTTAGATTCTTGGGATGTGTTGCTTATTTATTCATTAAATTGGTGGATACAATACGTCTCAGAACATTCAGAAAGGATTACGCTGTCAAAGGTGCTTCATATGGAGTATGAAGAACAGGAGAAAAAAAATATATTCAAAATTTCAGTTTTATGTTTATTAGGTGATTATATGTTTCATATATACAAGTTAATGTAATATATAGATATATATTAAAAGTCAAGGTATCATTATTATGTGTCATAACTAAGTCAGTAATTATTTATTCATCGTAATCATTTGGAGGAGGTTTACCATTATCCATTCTCATATACAAATCAATAGCAGTTGAAAAAGCTGCAAACCCAGCACAACCAATAAGGGCGGCCTGAGGCCCACTTTTCAAAGCAAGACCACCACCAGTTATACAACCTGCTGCCACACCATTGTAAATATCATTTTTAGCTCTGAAGCTTTCTACTGAGCATTCAACTCCTGAAAAGATCATACCTATATAACCAAAATTCTTCGCACTTGACCAGGTTCTTCTTCCCATGTCCGAAAACTGTAATTTCATTTGTTGCTTCAAGGGTAAGTCCGATATATGGCTTACGGCATTTGTACCAGTGGGTACATCATATGACATAGAAGCCATAAACAACCCAAAAAAACCACCCAGGAAAAATCCTGAAACACCACTCATAGCGGTTTTACCGACACATGATTGCATAAATTCCATTATTTGGTTGGCCCCCATCTCTGCGGCCTCTTCCTGAGTCATCTCAGAAGGATGCTTCTTAGGAGGAGGAAGGAACGGATTGCTCATGTTATGTAACTTCTTTTATCTTTAAATAAGTCAACTTTACAACTTTATTTGGCCCTGAGAAATATTCTTTCACGCTTTATCAAAAAAAAAAAAAAAACTGAGCTTTTTAAATCCTTCTATTTTCTTTCAGCTATGTTTCATATATACAAGATGTAGGTGTATTCTTTCAATGAAAAAATCTCTGGAAAGTTTTGGGTTTTGAAGTCTATCTATTCCTTAAGCATCTCAAACCAAAATTTCTTTGATGATTTTCAAAGTCAGAAGTGATGTAGGGATGTAATATTTGGCTAAAAGCGTAGAAGTCTTGTTGATTAAACTTACATTACTGTACATATATATATGAATTGCTAGGGTATATTATATATTCAAGTAGAAATGGTAGTTCTGTGTCTTCCTTCTCTATCAAGAGGTGGTAAATCGCTATTCACCACCTCCGAAAGAGGAACCGTGCCCATAAGACCCTTGGACTCAGCAAATCCTGGATCTCTAAAGACCGATGTATTCTCTTGGTAGAATTCATCGATGATTGGATGCAAAAGTACCGTTTGTTTCTTTATAGTTAATGTTGAGTTTGTGGGCACAGATATCCAGTCACCCCTCTCAAATGTTAAGGGCTCAGATGCAACCATTATGATATTTTGTGAACGATCTAATCTCTCCATTCTAAATTGACCAGGAGCGTATTCCAGAAATTTTGATCCGCTACTAAAGTACAGAGAAGCCGCTTCGTCCGTTTTGGAGGTGATATAACGAGAAACAATAACTGTTTCGCCATCTGTGACAGCAAAATTAAGTAAAGAAGGCTCTGGTTCTTCTATATGTAAATCATTGATCCAATCTTTGATTAATTGAATAGTTTGCACTAATGCTTTTCTCAATATGTTATGTCCAAAATTACCCTTAGGATCCCTGGGATCTGCCCCTAGCTTTTTCAAAGTGTCTAAAAATAGTGCAAATGAACATTCTGAGTCAGTCGAACCCTGAATCTGTAAAAAAAACTCGTCATCTATGTGTTGGATTAACCTTCGCTTTATTCTAGAAAAATACGTTATACCCCCATTATGCATAAACATGAGATTATGGAAAGTGAAAGGATGACAATTCGTCTCACTTAAAACACCGTATGTCGATGCCCTAACATGAGCAAATACCATTTTCGATTTTGTCTTTTCTGCTAACCTTTGCAAATTCAAATTATTCCAAGCCGGAGTTATGGCTTTGTATAAACAGGGACCTTCTTCTGTCACATCTGTAGGACAAGAACACGTTTCAAACTGGCACTGAACACACGCATTTTTTTCAGGCTCTTCATCCAAAGTATAGTAACCCAGACCAAATCCGTCACCGTTGATAGGTCTCCTCATATCTATTCTCAGTCTTGAGTCAAATGACTGATTGATAATAGAGTGAGCGGGCCTCGTAAGTAAATTTGAAAGCAGTATAGGTTCTGTGCCTTTAAAAATAAGGAAACGACACATTTTATCTAACTATACTCCTCGAATAAGTCTGTCTCTAAAGGCAAGGACTGGTAATCATATCATGGGTCAAGTACAACCAGTGCTATCTTCTTTATCAACATAAAACGCACGCTCACAATTTTTAAGATGACAGAATCCTGAAGTATTTCCTTGTATCACGTGACACAATCTTCTAGTTTGGTAAATGACGATAACGATTACTCGCTTGTTATCGTGCTGGAGATTAAGAAATGGGTGAGCTTGCAAACCAACAAGTGTTGTTTGACAAGGTCTGGTTTACTATTAACAGACTATTCGCAGCAACTTGGTGCCAACACCTCATTATAACAAACTTCACAGTGTCAAATGTCTCGAAATAGCACCATTAGGGATGTTTCACCCAGTGTTACAGCTCCAAAAGCACCTGCAAGCGGCGAAACTGCATTACCTAGACCTTCATCCCCGAGGAACTTTCTGCCACGGCCATCTATGCTTCCCAGTTTGTCGGAGCATCTAGAATCATCTGAGGATAATATAGAGTTGGAACTCGAAAATCTGAATCTGGAAATCGAACAGAACAAGGGAAAGGGTAAGAACACCACCTCAAATACGGGAGAGAGAAACGATAAAATTGATCAAGAAGAAAATGATGACTTTGCATTGAAAGAAGCTTCCAGCATTGAGGGTATAAAAGGCCCAGTGAAAACCACACGAAATCAAAATGATGACATTTCTCCGGAAGCTAAGAGAAACACAATACTCAATTCTATGTTATATGAGCTAGGGGACGATGATTCGTTTGTAGGAAATGAAAGACTGATGATGTCTCCAGCTCTGACGCCGATGGAGAGTCCCATGTTATCTTCACCAATGTCGACGCCGACTGACTCCATTAATTCAGATTTTGTTCTATCCCCGCCTTCTTTGAAAACAGGAGAAACCAACGGAAATATAAGTAGCGGTACCTCTACCCCTAAGTCTTCGACAAACTCGGGACCATTCACAAAACGGGTTGCATTTGATACATTTACCAATGATAATGGTGGTGTTTATGAAAGTTTAGCATTTACACTGCAATATAAACATGTTAATTATAGGTATCAAAGAACTTCAAGAACATTTCTAGTGGCTTATGATGAAAATGAGAGCTCACTAAATGCTTTGAAGTGGGCCGTGGACGAGATGGTTAGTGATAGTGATACTCTAGTATGTTTAAGAGTTGTGCCTGTAGAAAACTATAATGCAAGCTACAAAAAGGATTACAAATCACATGGGAACAAAATAATAAGCGATATTACTTCATTCAATAAAAGTGATAAAGCTATAGCTGTAGTGATGGAATTTTCAGTGGGGAAAGTGCCTGAGATGATTATTAAAGCCACAAAAGATTATGATCCTGTTACTTTGATTGTTGGGACTAGAGGTATCCAAAAAACAGGATTCAAAAACTTGATAGCATCAAAATCTATGTCTAAGCATTGTCTACAGTATGCCAATATACCTGTCATTGTGGTAAACCCACTATACGAAGGTGTGAACTTACAACCTTCGTCCAATATATTAAAAAACCCACTAACACCTATTTCAAGTTTGAAAGAATCGAGCGAACAAAGTGACGTTGATTCTCTGAGGTCAGGTACTTCAGAATCAGAATATTTCAAAGAAAAGATCACTAATTACTACACTTTTGCAGACTTACCTCATGAAACAGAAGGTAGGAACTCAAGGTTCAAACGAAATAGCCCATCCCTAAACGGAGAACGCACTTCTGAGAGGAGTAGCAGTGGGAGTAGGAATAGAGGCTTAAACTTTTCACCTGCCAGAACATTATCGCCCTTCAGGTTTTTACGCAGAAAAGAGTAAATCAAAGCTGTCTATTTTTTGTTGTCATATATCTAAATCAATATACATTTCTACTTATTTTATTTTATTTTTTTATTTTTATGTCTGTATTCTATGCAATTTATGAATAAAAATTGTATGACTATTTATCCTTGGTATCCCATACGATTGTAACAGGGCCATCATTTACCAATGCCACGTCCATCATGGCACCAAATTGACCGTCTTTGACATTCTCTTCGCCGATGCCACCTCTCAACAAAAGCAAAAACTCTTCGTATAACTCAACAGCTAAATGGCCCTTCTGTGCCTTATGGAAGTCTGGTTTAGCACCTTTTTTGATATTGGCGTACAATGTAAATTGAGAGACAGATAGTATTTGACCATGAGGTAAATCCGTGATTGATTTTTGCCATGGTTTGCCATTCCATTCTGTTTTCGTTCCAGCATTTTCTGTCGTATCTTCAAATATCTTCAACTTCAAAATCTTGTTGGCCATCTTAGCAACGTCATCTTTTGTATCTTCAGTTGAAAGGCCAATCAGTAACATGAGACCTTTGTTAATCGATGAAATTACGTTGCTGTCGACAGTGACAGATGCTGACTTGACTTTCTGTATCACTACTCGCATCTCTTGGCTTTATCGGAATTTTACCCAACTAGTTGATTAACAAGCTAGTCTGGTCAATATCACGTATCTCGTTACTTCTTATCTTATCTTTCATCCAGAAAAAAGACTCACACTATGCAGTTTAAGCGATCTCAGAAAATTTAGAAACCCTGAGATTGATGGTCGCACACAATTTTTACAGCTACTAAAATGCCAAATTCTTCAGAAATATCTTTTTCATTCAATTACGTAGGTAGATTTGCATTGCTTCACTGTGCTATAAATGAAATCCAATTGTGTTAAAAGAATCAATTGTGTTAGTTAAAAGAGAAACAAAAAAAAGTTAATTATTTTATACAAGTTCTACGTACAGAGCACAGATCAAGTAACTCTTCTTCAATTTAGCAATAGGAGCAGAAACACAGAAAACTAAAACATAGTCGCTGTTGGTATCAAAATACCAAATGTTGATAAAGGTTACCTTTCTTTTCCAGGTTTCTTTGACACACACATTCATACAGCAAACATTTTTTGAATAAAAAGCATTCATTAGTATTTGAAAAAGTTCCTGCCATTATCAACGCCACTATTTTTCTCCGCTATTGACCATATTCGAGTCATGTTCATGCCACCAACATTGTCCTTGACATAATAATATTTTACTGTTCCTAATTTGGGATCTTCACTAACTAGATTAACCCATCCACGTCTTTTTTCCTCGGGCCTAGGAAGTCTTAATGTACTGACTTTGATCAACTCGTTGAAAGCATTTCCACCTCTCCAATCAATTCTTTCAAATATCAGTGTTTCATCTTCAACCAAGTTGCTCAAAGTTTGGGCTTTGGAAGTATCATATAATCTCCATATACGAGTTACTACAGGTCTTGTGAGAAATTGAGTTATGGGGTAAGGTATCAATGAACAAATCGCTGTTAGATGGTAAAACTCTGGTAATACATAGCCTGTTTTCATCATCGCATTGGCAAATACCAGACCTGCCATTGCAAAGATAAGGGTTGCTCTTTTAGTTAGCGCATATCCTTGGCCATCTGGCTGAAAATACATTTGAACATTACCCAATCGAAATTTCGGATCTAGTTTCCGACTGAATATTAACGATCCATGGACCCTTACTTTCAAACGTTCATTTGGGTGAATTGTGAACTCCTGCTCTGGTCGTCCCACTTTTATTTCTTCGGCATTGGTTGTTGTCGTTATGTGAAATAATCTTTTCGGAATATTTGAATTGATGTGGGGTAGAAGGAGGGGCCCAGAAGGTATATGTGCCTTCAACACCCTGTATCGTATACCCAAACTGTAAATTGGCATACGATGTGATATAGTTGTGCAATTCTATCAAGACCCACTACTTTTCAAAGCAGCAACACTATTATGAGTCCTAGTTCAACACATCAAACCTATCCAAACACCGTACCCTCTCATCCTTCTTGTACACTTTCTTCCCTATGCAATCTGCAACATGTCAATTTACCAGCCTCATTTTGATTTTCCTTGCCCTCGCCACTAGTTTTTTTGCTCGCTCGCTCTCTTTCATCAGTGGCGCAGACTGAGACTACACCAAAGAAGAAAAAAATGGAAGCAAGAAAGAAAGAAAGAGAGATTAAAACATATTCACATCACATCTGACCATCTTCTGACATCTATATGGCAACAAACTTTGGTAAATACCATCTGGCTGTCATTGTTTAGATCTCATAAGTAGTTCCCCTGTCTTTATAGACTGTTTTAGGTGTTATAAACTTGAAAGGTTTTTTTTCATCATATCGAACTCTTGTTCTCACGCTGAAGATTTCATATTTTTACAAAGGCACTCCTAGTATTAGTATTTGAGATTATCTGATCACTTCACCAAATAGGTTTCATATCACAGCTCATCTCATCTCAAGGAGTCCACATTAGATACATATATATATATAACTAACCAACTTAATTTTTTCCCTTTGACAGCAAGACCCTCTTTGACTTGAAACAACAAATAACATCATCACCAATGGATTCTGATTCAAGCTCTAAATATATTCCTGAATATAGAAAGGCTACTTTCAAAAATAAGAATCGTTTTCAACAAGATGAAATGAGAAGAAGGCGTGAAAATCAACAAGTTGAGTTAAGAAAGTTGAAAAGAGAAGAACTATTGACGAAGAGAAGAAACTTTAATTCTACTCCGGCAGATTCTTTTGCTGACGATGATTCTGACGATGAAAGCAAGTCTGGTCTGGAAAATGAACAAGAAAGAGCATTCTTCAAAGAATTACAACAGGAGTTACCAAGAATGATTGAAGGCATAAATTCTGGTGATCTAAATACGCAGTTAGAGGCAACCATAAAATTCAGACAAATTTTGTCTAAGGAAAGAAATCCTCCAATTGATTTAGTAATTCAAAGTGGTGTTGTTCCAAGGTTTGTTGAATTCATGAAAAATGGACCAGAGATTTTACAGCTTGAAGCAGCTTGGGCTTTAACGAATATTGCATCGGGTAACTCAAGTCAAACTAAAGTTGTTGTTGATCATGGGGCCGTTCCTTTATTTGTCAATTTATTATATTCAAACTCAGTTGATGTTAAAGAACAAGCTATTTGGGCTTTAGGTAATGTTGCAGGTGACTCATCAAGTAACAGAGATTATGTTTTGAGTTGTAATGCAATGGACCCAGTTTTGACATTATTCATGTCTTCAAAAATGACTTTGATAAGAACTGCAACTTGGACTCTTTCAAATCTTTGTAGAGGTAAGAATCCTCCACCAGATTGGTTAATTGTAAAGAATGCACTACCTACTTTAGCTAAGTTGATTTATTCTGTTGATGTTGAAACCTTGATTGACGCTTGTTGGGCTATTTCATATTTATCAGATGGTCCAACTGAAGCCATTCAAGCTGTTGTTGATGCAAGAATTCCAAAAAGATTAGTTGAATTATTAGGTCATGAATCAACATTAGTCCAAACCCCTGCTTTAAGGGCTATTGGTAACATTGTAACAGGTAATGATTTACAAACCCAGATTGTTATAAATGCAGGTGTTTTGCCAGCTTTAGGTCCATTATTAAGATCTCAAAAGGAATCCATTAGAAAAGAAGCTTGTTGGACAGTTTCCAATATTACAGCAGGTAATCCAGATCAAATCCAAGCAGTCATTGATGCTAATTTAATACCACAAGTCATTCATTTATTAGAAAAAGGTGATTATAAGACTAAGAAAGAAGCTTGTTGGGCTATTTCAAATGCATCATCTGGTGGTTTAACTACTCCTGAGCAAGTGAAGTATTTAGTTAATCAAGGATGTATTAGACCATTGTGTGATTTGTTAACAATTGCAGATAATAAAGTCATTGAGGTTACATTAGATGCATTAGATAATATCTTGAAGGTTGGTGAATTAGAGAAAGAAAGCACAGGCTCTCCAATTAATCAGAATGCTATTTTTATTGAAGATGCAGGTGGTTCTGAAAAGATTTTTGAATGTCAAAATAATGAAAATGATAAAATTTATGCCAAGGCTTATCATATTGTTGATACATATTTAACAGGTCAAGACGATGAAGATTTTACTGGTACCAATTTACAACCTGATCAAAGTGGTGACGCTTTTAATTTTGGTTTAGGAGAACAAAACATTCAACCTGGTGGATTCAACTTTAATTAACTTTTCAAATGACATAGAGACGAATTAACAGAAAAACAAAAAGATAAACAAAATATATCGATTAATCAATCATTCAATCAACAATAATTTTCAAAGTTTTTACTTTTTTTTTGTTCATTTGTTTTGCAAAGAAGCTCTGCAGTCTGATTGATCCTATGATCTCTGCTAGGTTCTATTTTATTTTGTTTTGTTTTGTGTGTGTTTTTTTTTGTTTTTCTTCAAACCTTTTCTCTTTATCTACCTTTTTCCCCTTTTTAATTACTATAGTTTTACTATTTTTTTTTATTTACCTCTTTACAAATGAGATGGATATATTTAATCTCAAACTTTTCTTGTCTATTTTTACCCCCCGTTTAACGTCTCTTTTAAACTTTGTATATTTTTTTTGCTTCTGGGATAGAACCCAGTAGCACCTTTTAACTCAGTCCTCCTTTTTTGCCACTTTTTCATCCTTTACTTTAAATTTAAATCGCCGCATCAGCCTGTTTAATGTGCCAAGCATGGACAGATACGAAACATCCAATACAATAAGATACAATAACAGATCCAATAAAATAGAATAAAATCAAATAAAGTAACGAAAAAATGCAAGAAGCTCGCCTAGACCAATAAGGGAATCGGAAACGAGATGATGTAATCGGCTCTTTTCCTACTTTTCCATCCGTGCACCAGCAAAAAATTCTCTCATCGGAATTCTGAGTGAAGTGAGAGAATTAAACCAAAACAGAAATAAAGAGAAGACGGTTGGTGAGGGTGGTGAGGGAATATGGATGGGTATTTTCGCATAGTTAAGCTTAATAAAGAAAGGTCTTTCTCTTTGCTTTCTTTGCACGCTTTTATCTGGTTCTTCTTCGTTTTGGCTAATTAATTAATTGAACGTTTTGGTTGATTCATATAGGCTAGGCCCTTTCTACGAATAGAATAATTCTGTATTTCCACAACTGGTTTATTCCCTTTTAACACATCCGGGTTTTTGTGGTTTATATCTTAATTTTTTGTTATTGTCAATTAATAATTAATTGGTTCGTTTCTAATCTATTCAATTCTATCAATATGAAATTCACTTCAATCTTGACCTCAGCCATTGCATTGAATGCAGTTTCAGTCATGGCTGCTGATGATACCGCTAATGTCGTTACAGTCACTGTTACTGGTGCTACCACACACAAGTACGGAAGATTTGATAAGACTAAAGCTTCCTCTGAATCTTCTTCTACCGGTACTCATAAGTACGGAAGATTTGATAAAACTAAGAAATCTTCTGAAAGTTCTTCAACCGGTACTCACAAGTATGGTAGATTTGATAAGACCAAAGCTTCCTCTGAATCTTCTTCTACCGGTACCCATAAGTACGGAAGATTTGATAAAACTAAGAAATCTTCTGAAAGTTCTTCAACCGGTACTCACAAGTATGGTAGATTTGATAAAACTAAAGCTTCCTCTGAATCTTCTTCTACAGGTACTCACAAATATGGTAGATTCGACAAGACTAAAGCTGCATCAACTACTACCGTTGTTAAAGATGCCGTTGTTGGTGGTGCCGCCGTGAATGATGCTCAAATTGGTGGTATTGTCGGTGGTGCTGCTGCTGTTATTGGTTTATTATTATTATAAGTTAGCCCAGCTTGCCTAATACATTGACAATCCTTTCAAAAATAACTCAAAAATATTCATCTTAAAAGAAATTTCTTTTAACTACCTCAATCTAAACATTACAATTTGTTTTAAAAATACCTTTTGTCCAAATTCAATTGAACTCATTATGGATAATCCATAATTCATTTAAATTGGACCACTAATTCACTATTACAAGCGTTAATACCAGATATTTAACTTATCTTATAGACCGAAAAATGTTATACAAACTAAAAGTTTTTACTAATATTTTTTCGACCCTCTTTTTTTTATCTATTTACTTATTAATTATTCATTAATACGACAGTTACTTTCCATTTATAAACCATTCAAAATGGTATTTAATCTAGAAGTTCATTGGTTTGATCAAATATCTATGGACTCATTTGTAAACCCACATAGTAATTTATTCCGGCAGTCTTCGTATTGTATTATCTTATTTTATTGCATGTTCACGGGTAGTGAAATAAAAAAAAAATGCCTTGTGTAATGTTTACCTTCCTTCTGCTCAGCAGCTATCAGAAAACGGCTCGGCAAAAACGGTACGCAGAAAAAGGCAGCCAGGCGAGGCAGGCAGCCAATTGTGAGGGCTGCATTGGGTAACGAGATTGCCTAATCGGGATAACAGTCAATAGCAGGGAACTATCGACCTGTCAATTTCTCTCGTTTAACTATTTGCGTGGCACTGACTTTTTGGTCTAATTATACATATATCTATAAGTATGTATGTATATATATATATATATGATATTAGTATTACTCTAGTACAACTACTTCCCTTTCTCCATCCTGTCCTTTAGTTGCACTTGTGGTACTCACATCGATTGAAGCTTTCTTGGCTTTCTTAGGAGGCTTCTCAGCTCTATTATCTTGACTAATGTTATCGCTATCACTGTCACTATCGCTAATCAGTTCAATAATCTGTCTCTTTTTATATCCATCTTTCATCCCATCGTCATTTTCTGCTTTTTCTCCTTTCTTTTCATCTGCATCTAGATCTTCCACACTCACTATCTTCAAATCGTTTTCGTTAATTACATCATTATCATGAACATCTCCAGCGCACCATTTATTGTCTTTTATTCGTCTCTCTGTTGCTTCTAAAATCAAATCTCTCAATGACTTCTTTTTGTTATTCTTGACCCTTTCATTATCAAGTGACGTTCCTAGTTTTTGAACAGTGGCAACATACTTTACTTCACTCAACTTCTTTATTCTTTTATCTCGTATGGTTCCACTAGATTGTGTTTGGCTCGTTCCTAGGATATTATTAACAGATACAAACCCTGTACTTGCCAATGATCCCCGGATTTGAATATCGTTATACTTATCCTTCAGTTCATCGAGTAACCCATAAAACTTGTTGTCATGGGGACCATGTACGTTGTGAGTCAACTCATGAAGCATGGTTCCTATTAGTTCATTCATTGGTAAAAACCAATTTTCATTATTTGCGGGTCTCAATCGTATGCAAATTTTGATACCTGCATTGACGTTTAATCCTAATAAATTCGGATCTTTTGGAAAAAATTCGCATAGTAATCCAACTTTGAAATTATATGCTCTCATAATAGGCGCCGTTGCATGAGCAATCTCGTGTAATAGCTCTAAAGCCTTGTCGCATTGAGGTTTCTTCGTTAACGAAGCTATCTTATCAACTTGGGACGTAGGCGATTTCAAATTTGGTTGACTAACCTTGGGAGGTTTCCTTGAAAATCTGCCTTTCACCACCATTCTTGCCGACTATAAATATATTTCATTTGAATTGTAAAACCAGTCTCTTGTCTGAATTTACATATGGATATGTCTATAATAATCAGACAGTAAGGTTATTTGCCACTTCGGTACTGCCTTTTGTTGCACCAGATCAAAATACCTAAACACGCTCCAACAGCGATAACCTATTTTAAGTCTTTGCTGGTGCACGGAGTTAAGTACAATTTTTTGCTTTTATTTTAATTTGTTACTAGTGCAACTCATTAAAATGTTGTTGTAAATCTACTTTGGTAAATTGCTACCTCCTACAAAATTGATTACTCAAATATGCAGCTCCTATATTGACTAATATAGCTTTGAGACCGTACTGGTATATTGAATTAGCAAATAAGGTGTTGGATTAAAAAGTGATGCTGTTTTACAATATGTTAACGTTTTTGCTTAAAGTATTTATATATCCAATACAAAAAAATTTAAATTTGTCATTTTTGAAGTGTTTTTTTTTTTTTTCTTTTTTCATTATTCGTTTAACGAATGCAATGTTCAATTCAACAGCATATAATCTTATATGTGTATATTGACATTATATGCTTATCTGTCATGAAGCATAGCTTAGAGACACGTTAACTTCTGTGCATTTGCTATCAATTCCCAAAAGGGAAATTACATTTAGCCGTGTGAGGCACCGGATTGAATTTTTTTTTTTGTATTTTTTTTTTTCTAAGCCAAAAAAAGAAATTTTGTATTGTGACAGGGAAAATAAATAAAGATTGCAATCCATGTATATATCTGTATCTTTCATTTATCAGTCGTTGTTTGATCTCCTTCTCTCTAGAAATAAGGCAATATTGGCAATTGTAACCTGTCACTCAATAATAAAAAACTTTCATCTACCCAAAATGGCCAAATATGAATGCTCAGAACACATGCATGGTTTTTTAAAAGAATTACCAAAATGTGAACATCATGTACATCTCGAAGGTACTTTAGGTCCCGATTTACTCTTTCCATTAGCTAAAAGAAATAACATTACTTTACCAGAACAATTTCCTAAAACAGCAGAAGAATTACAAACTAGATATGACCAATTTAAAGATTTGCAAGATTTCTTAGACTTTTATTACATTGGTATGGGTGTTTTAATAAAAGAAGAAGATTTTTTTGAATTGGCTTGGGCTTATTTCCAGACCGCTAAAAAAGATGGTTTACATCACGCTGAAACATTTTTCGACCCACAAGGACACGTAGAAAGAGGAATTCCAATTGAAGTTGTTGTCACTGGTTTCAAAAGAGCTGCTGAGAAAGCAGAAAGTGAATTAGGAATCACTACTAAGTTAATCATGTGTCTTTTGAGACATTTACCAGCAAAAGATGGGTTGTCAACAATTGATTCAGCTCACGAATTTTATGAAAAAGGTTGGATTCATGGACTTGGATTAGATTCAGCTGAAAAACCATTTCCTCCAGAATTATTTGAAGAATGTTATTCCACAATCAAAGAAAGATTTCCAGACGTTGGATTAACAGCTCATGCTGGTGAAGAAGGTGGCCCTGATTATATTATTACCTCTTTAGACTTGTTGAACGTCACCAGAATTGATCACGGTGTTAATTCCATTAAGGATCCTGAATTAATCAAAAGATTAGCAGAAAATCAAACATTATTGTCTTTATGTCCTTTGTCCAATGTTAAATTACAAGTTGTTAAAGATGTCGCCGAATTACCAATTCAGCAATGGTTAGACGCTGACGTGCCATTCTCTATCAACTCTGATGATCCAGCATACTTTGGTGGGTATATCTTAGACAACTATATTACTGTGCATACTAGATTTGGATTTGATTTGAAAACATGGTGTAAAATAGCTGCATATGGTGTCAACGGTTCTTGGATTGATGATACAAGAAAAGCAGAAATTCTCAAAGCGATTGACGATGTTTATGTCAAATATCAACCTTTGATTGAACCTTAATATAATTCAACCGTACATATATATATTCATTAATAATGATATAACCATAGATTTGTAGACTTACTTATAAATGAACTTTTAATAACGTCAATTCATGCATTTTATTCAAGTATACTATACATCGTAGCCAATAACGAAGGCAGTGTCACTTTTGTGAGATTACCCTCTCGGATTTGGAAAACAAAAAAAAGTATAGCGAGAGAGTAAACAAATCAAGCAGAATCTTTATTAGGACTTGTCGCATATTTTAAGACTAACACTGTCAATGAATAGTTCAAGATTCAACATTGACACGCAATACAGCCGCTTTATATCAATTAGCACTTTGATATTTTCCCAATTTGGTTTTTTGTGGTGCAATGTCTACGGGATTTGGCCAAGTTCTGGGACTTGGATCTGAGCAAGATTCAAAGTCAAGTCTTGATCAGATTTCAAAACTTGAAAGAACTGAATTACAAAAACAAAAGGCATTGCGTAAATTGAATACAACCATTTCACCTGCTTTGCAAACCAATAGCTCCATGTTTGGAAATGGTATTGGAATGGGTCAAGTCTCCAATAATATGTTTGGTGTCTCTCAGTCGAAGGGAAATGGATTGTTAAAACCTCAAGTGTTCATGGACAAATATCATGAGAAGTCAAATAATATAGTCATTCCACCTTTATCTACTACTCCTCCAGTTCAACTAGGATCTCAATGCGTATCCAATGCTGTAACAAAAGATAATCTTATGCCTTCATTGTATGACGTTTTTTCTTCCTACTTAGTAGATAATTACAATTACAAACCAGAAGAAGATCTTGATGTATTTTCAAGGTTTGAAAAAACAAATATCTACAATATACCCGATAATATTCTTCAAAGTTATAGCGACGTTGATTCTATTACTTCAATGGGGTTGTTTCCAGAGATCAAAAAAGCCTGGTTAACAATTGACAATAAATTGTTCATATGGAATTTTCAAGCTGTGGGTTTAGAACAGGAATACTTTGCAATTGATGAATTTCAACATTCTATTTTAACAGTAGCATTGGTCAAACCAAAAGCTAATGTATTTGTTGACTCTGTGAATTATTTACTTCTTGTATCCACCTCCTCTCACATCCATATACTAGCAGTCGAATATACGCCAAGAAATTTGGAAATAGCTAACCTCAACATGTCTGTATCAACTCAAGGCTTATACGCTAACAAATTCGTTACGTTTGACAAAACCAATGACATTTTTTTTACATGTGTTGGTGATTCCGAAAATATATGGAAACTTTCATATTCTAGCTCAGGTGAATGGTTTCAAAGAACTTGCTCGAAAGAATGTTTAACACGAACAAGTTTATCATCTGTACTTCCAGGTTCAGGTTTATTGAGCAAAATTCCAGGTTTGAGTTTACTCTCATCAGCCCAAGCCGGTACAGATGGAAGTAATCCATCGTCAAGTTCAACTTCTGCTTCTGGTTTAGCCGCTGCTACTGCTCAGCTAGCATCCAAGAGCGAAATTATAATTCAACTTGAAATTGACTCATCAAGAAATATACTCTATACTTTATCATCAAAGTCTACTATTAGGGCGTACAGGTTAAACCTAGTAGATAAGAAAATCGAATTGGGCACATGTATCACCAAAACACCTTTAATAATTTTGAAAGAATTATCTGTGACTTCGATAAATTACCAATCACCTTTACTCAATAGAAACAAACTAAAAATTGTTAGCATTCATCCTGTTACACGCATGGAAAATAATAAAGTGTTTATAATAGCCGTCACGGATATGGGGTGCCGTATTTACATTAATGGTAACTTTTTTGTTGACTTTAATCCCTTACAAACTTCAAATCGCTTGTCTTCAAACAACAGATTATCTTTGACAGCATCGTTTGTCAAATTTCCACCTCCAACAAAGGATCATTTTGATGAAATAGAAAAGCTAAAACAAGACCAAAGAGAAAAAGAACAAGCTTACATGAACACAAATGAGATCTTAACATCCTCGAATACAACGAAATCCATAAGTAAGACAAATTCGAAAAATCTTATTGGTTCCAACTATTTAAGTAATATCAATTTGCCTCAAAAGTTGAAGCAAGCTCAAGAATCTTCTACTTTGTTACAAAATTTGAAAAAATCGTTAATAGTATCCCCAGGAATTTTTTTTGGAGTAACGTCAACTAGTTTTTTCGTCTCAACGCCTGATTATGGAATGGTCAAAGAAACATTTCAGTATTCTGAAGACTTTGAATTTTTAGATTTGAATGCTAGTAGTATTAAAGATATTGTTCAATATACACCAAGTTTGAATGCAACCGATAAACCAGAAGGATATTGTAACGTATTTGCTTCTCAATATACTAAATCTCCTTTGGAAATAGCCGTTTTAACAAACTCTGGTATTCATATTTATACCTACAGAACCCCCGATGCAATCTTGGAAGATTCCCTAGAGGAAAAAACTTTTAAAGAAATTATTAGTAAGTACGGTTCAGAAGAAGCTTGTTCCACTGCATTATATCTTGCTTGCAAATATAGAAAGTCGGACATATCAAAGAATTTAGCTACCAACCTCTTCATATCAGGGGGTCAAGAGTCAAAACTAAACAAAAATCTAATTCCAATTGTGGACAATGTAGAGCTAAGTGATAGATTTACGTCTTCATTGTTGTTAATATCAAGACTGGTTAGAGACTTTTGGAATAAAGATTTATTCACAATAGATGCGAAGGTTGCTTTTGGCAAAGATGGTTTTATTTCTCCGGCATCTTTGAAAAACCTGAAGAATCCAAAGGCACTATTAACTGGTCTTAGTATGAAGAAAACCGATATTGAGTATGTGTTGTGCTCATTGTTGCCAATTATTAACTTTTTTGAGACAAATAAAAAGAATATTCCTGGGTTGTCAACCCCTAACTTCAATTTCAACTATAGTTCCTCTGTTAACAATAATTCCAAAGAAAATGAGGTTCGCCTACAAGCCGAGCATATTGGCTTCAACGCAATTTTAAAACTACTAAAAAATATGAAAGAAGGACTATCTTTTTTGGCGATCTTGCTAGACGATGCTGACAGCTCTGCAAATACATCAAAAAATTTTACTGATATTATGTCTTTCATTCCATTACCAGCTCAAGTTGATTTAAGCTGTTTGACTTTCAGTGATTTTTTTACCTCTAATGATCCAAATGTGCAATCAGTCATCAAAGAGATTTTGTCTGCAATTATCAATAAAAGTATATCATCTGGTAATTCTGTTGAGTTCATTGCAAGTACGCTCCAAGAGAAATGTGGTTCTTTTTGTTCTGCTGGAGATGTGTTGGTATTCAAGGCAATGGAAAGTTTAAAGAAGGCGAAGGATATTTCAGATAAAGATTCAGATCTCAAATTAAGATTTCTACAAGCTGCTGTTTCCGTGCTAGAGAAAGCTTGTGATATATTAAGCATTGAAACTATCAATGATGCTGTAAATTTAATGATTCAACTTGAATACTATCCTGGTTCTATTGAGTTTCTACTGAATGTTGCTAATAGTGGTGACTCAGCAAAGTTGTCTTTGCAATTCAGCGAGATTGTGAATGACATTGCGAATAGCTCTATAGTCTTACCAAATGATGCGAAGAAACTAGCATATGAAAGAAGAATTCAGCTATACTCTTTGATCTTCAATATATTAGTAGATGTTGACAGAAAGGCACAAGAGAGTATTGACTTTGTTGCAAGCTCAGAATACCAAGAACAATTTGGAAACAACGTAGTTTACGGCCCAAAGGGTGAAGGTGTTACAAAATATACCCAATTGAGCGACTTAAGTTATGGTATATGTTACAACTATCATGATAAGTTGTTCCATTATGAGTTTTACAAGTGGTTTATTAGTCAGGGAATAAGCGAGCGTTTATTAGATATTGATACGCCTTATGTTTTAGAATTCTTGGAAGATAATGCATCTAATGATATTAACATGACAAACCTATTATGTGTTTACTATTCCAGGCACCAAAACTATTTGGCCGCCGCTAAGATACTATTTGAATTAGCATTAAGTTCGTTTGATATTGATTTGGCAAATAGAATTCAGTTTTTGTCTCGTGCTAACGGCTTTTGCAACTGTAGTTGCCCTCCCAATCTTAGACAAGAAATGATTGCACTTGGAAATGAAATCGTGGATCTTATGGAAGCTGCTAATATTCAAGATGAATTGTTGTCCACTATTGATAATGATGAAAGAATCTGTCAAGAGACAAAAGTCAAACTGATTTTGCAATTGAATAGCCAGATTTTGACAATAAGCGATCTTTTCAATGACTATGTTGATCCGTTAGGCTATTATGAACTATCCTTGTTTATTTTCAAAGTATCAGACCATAGAAATTCAGAAGATATTTTGTCCGAATGGGAGTCATTGTTCAATAAGTGGAGAGTTCAGTATGAAACCTCAAATCAAAAAGAAAAAGAGCCTTTTTATACATTCATTACAAACAAATTTTTACTCATTGGTTCTAGATTAAGCGATACTGAGATTTTATTCCCAATCGCTGAACTCTTCCAGTTTTTAGCAAAGTATCTTTACAGTGGGGATTTTTCAGAAGTAGCGCCTTCATGTGGTACAATCATTGATACTTTTATCAAGTGTGGTGTTCCCCACAGTAAGTTATACTATACTTTGAAAGATATGGTAGAGAGCTCCACGTTCGAGATTTTCCCCAATTCAGTTGAAGTTTTAAGAGAGGAAATGGTTTATCTTATCAAAAATTGGTACAAAAAAGACAAGAAGCTTAGAAATGCCATTCCACATGATGAAATAAAAAATTTGCAAAGATATTCAGTCGAGACTGACCCTATTTACAGTTATATAAAAGCTTCGTTTTCTTCTTTCTAGAAAGCCTCTGTAGATCAAAATAGACATATATAGCTAAAAGTTAATCATTTTTATTTATATTGGAAAAGCAAAAAGGTATCATTTTTCTTTCCCTCATAGTTGTGCGCATTTTCTACACGTGACACCTCATTTTGTGTCTTACTTGGTTTACATAAACTAAGCACTAGTTAAACTAAATTAGTTGTTAACATGTCAAGAAACAAAAATCGGTGGTTATCCAGCAACCATTGAGATGCCTGACGTTTATGAGAGTCCTGAGAGGTTTAGAGATAAGGCTAGATTCAATAGAATTCCAATTATATCGACACCGTCTTCCGCTCATGATGAGAGTGAAACATATGATCAAGAAGCATTTAGCAGTTCAAATCAAAATGCAACAATAGCAGACAGAACAATTAGAAAACAATACGCAAATTTTACAGATATAGACTGGATTTATGAATATAGCCTTTATAGAAAGTACAATAGAGAGAGAATAAGCCATTCTTCCATATTAGAAAGATTTATCTATACAAATACTAGATGGCTAATTTTAGTCCTTTCAAGCTCTATTATAGGTGTGCTGGCCATCACTATAGATTACCTATCTACGATATTTCATGACTGGAAATATGGCTCATGCAGCAGTGGACTGTTTCGCTTGAAAGAAGATTGCCAGGATTGGAAAACCTGGTCACAAATTGTTTTACCTTTCATAAAGCCAGATTCATACTTTGATTTGGTAAATACATTAATATTAGTGATGTTATTTTCCTTAGTACTGGCGTATGCTGGAAGCGTTATAGTATCCAAAAATTTGTACATTAAAAGCAACGGTATTCCCGAGGCTAAATTAATATTATCAGGTTTGGTCATTGATGGCCTTTATGATTACAAAGTTATCATCAGCAAGATCATAAGTTTGATCACACTTACTGCCAGTGGCCTTTGGATTGGAATTGATGACCCACTAACTCATATATCAGGAGGCGTTACAGACTTCCTGTTGAACAGGATTTCATATATTCATCAGAATGAAGCAATACGGAGAGAACTACTTTATTCTAGTGTAGCATCAGGCATAGCTGTTGCATTCAATGCCCCAATTGGCGGAGTGATGTTCTGCCTGGAACAGGTAACCAGTTATTTTACCACTGAAAGACTTATGTGGAATGGCTTTGTCTGTGCAACTATCAGTGTGACTATTCTGCAATCCTTCAGGCAACTAGCAATCAATGAATCTTTTGAGGTTAGTAAGGAGAATAATTGGCTACTTATTGAATTATTTCCATTTTTACTTTTAGGGGTTATGGGTGGAATATTTGGTATACTTTTCAATAGACTGAACATGTATTTTGCAACTTTGAGAAAACAGCGCCAACTGTCAATTTCGGATGCAAAATCATTGGTGAAATCGCAAACTATGGAAATTTTAGTTATAACTTTGCTTTCAGTTTTCTTGTCTTACTTTAATGCTGGAACTTCTATGCCAATATTCGATTTGTTAGAAGTTCTTTTTATGGATTGTAATCAAAAAGGGTCAAGTGACGAACTATGCCAGTATAGAGCAACAGAAGGATTCCCATTTAGTTCAATATTTGTTTTATGTACTATCACACTTCAGGCGTTTGTTCTATCTGCATATTCTTTTGGATGCAATATACCAGGTGGTATTTTAACTCCTAGTTTGGTTATTGGTGCTTCCATGGGTAGATTAATGGGTTTACTCTTCCAATACTTTCAATCGTCATTTCCCAAGCTTGGAGTATTTCTCAATTGTAATGATAATTCCCAATGTATTTCTCCTGCTTCCTATGCGGTTGTAGGAGCAGGGGCATTTTTCACAGGAGTAACTAAAATGAGCGTTACCTCCGTTATTATTCAGTTTGAGCTGACCGGTGCACTAACTTATGTTTTACCGATAATGATTGGAGTTTTATTTGCGAGATTTGTTAATGATATTTTCTCAGATAGATCGATTTATGAGCAATGGTTAATTTTTACGTCACGTCAAAATTCATTCTTGTTAAGCAATTTAGATGAACAAGCTAAACCAGAACTGTCTATGATTAAATGTAAGGAAGTGGTCAGGCCTTTGTCTGACTTATTGGTATTTTACGAGAGTGAAGCCAATAGCTTACAAAGTATTGAAAACGTTATTTCTGGCAATCAATCGTCGAATAACATCCAATTAGTTTATCCAATATTGAACAACAGAAACAAGGAAAAGTTGATAGGATATGTGAGCCATTTTGAGCTCAATGAGGAGATAAGCAAGATCAAAGAACAACAAATAGTGTCTATGGATACGTTGGTAAGCTTTACCTCTCTCAGTTTTACTACAACAAAGTTATCACTTAATCATTTGCTATCCATCAATGATCTGAGTGTCAATGGAGACGTCTCTCTACTTACAGTATATACATTATTTGACAGATTGAAAATTCCCACAATATTTGTGTATTCTATTGGCCAGGGAGATCGTTTTCAAGGAATTGTTACTAAAGAAACGGTGGCGCAGACTGTTAATAATACTTCGCACTATGTATAGTAATACATAACGATAACTATGTAACATATAGAAATATCACGATAAATGAAATTTTTCGAAACATGTGTTCATATATCTTTGATGAATAAGAACTGGTTTAGGCGTTAAATTATGCTTTTTAGACGCGTCGAAAATAATTTTGTAAATAGGTGGTGACCTTTTGTGTTGCTCTTCTTAGCTTGGAGAGATGATTGTTGTAACACCAATTACTAACCTCCAAACATAAGTTATTTTGCATTTACTTAAGCTACTGCTCATAGATCTATATGGCCAAATTTTAGCTTATCATTGCTAGTGCAAAGGCAAAATCTCCAACCAAAAATACAGCTTCAGCTCAGGTATCAAAAGAAATGGGAGTATCTACAGAACCTAGCAAAGAAGAGAACTGACTGATTATCGACTTCAAAATCGCAAAGTGTTACATTTTCTCAGTAATAGAAGCATCTGGTGGAATGAAAGCTTAGCTTGGGGTCAATAAAGACGGTTTATGTTTCTATTTTTCTCTTTAATTTATTTTGCTGTATCTTTTGTCACTTGGCTGGCGCAAAGATAGTTTAGATTATTTACCCCAAACGAATCTCTTTGTTTTTTTTTGTTTCATGTCCAATAAGACTATCGTTGATTTGCTATTTATCGATTTCTTATTCGTGCATTTTGATTGATTTTATTTCGTTTCCAGCTCAGAATTCGTTATATATGTGGTAACTTGTATACATTTACTTTATGCTTATCAGTAGAAGAATACTTAACTGGTTAAATGTGAATAATCCTGGATACTGCTCAAAGAGAGCATTAAGCATATAAAAAGTTTCTATATTTCTGTGAATTCTTTGGTTGATTTTTCAGATTTGATCAGTACGTATTCTGTGATAACTAGAGTTTAAAATGGTACCTTTAAAAATATAGGAAAAAATGCTCGCTATCACCATACTCGCGCACTGCCTTTTTTTGCTGCACCTTTTCTTATTGCGAGGATAAAATAATTCCGAGACAAGGCAATACGAACATACTGTCAAACCTTATCGCAATTTCATTTCAGCTAACAGATCGCCCAAACGCATAAATTCAGCTGATAACGAATCCACACAGGGCTAAAACACATATTTTCTAATGTACAATCAACAAGGCTTAGAATGACATGTATTCAATTTACACTGTTTAAGCTGCGAATGCAGATACAAATCCAGATCTTAGATTTAAAAATGCCGCTTCTAGGTGACATATATATATATATTCAACCTTTAAACCTTTGGTTTCGTAATAAGTCTAAGTCAATCTTAGTGAATGTTTAGAGATTTTTTTCACCAATCTTAAACCTTAGCAAATCCACATAAAGTACGATAGTGAAGAAAGTGGTCAAAATGGTTAAACTGTAATCTATAAAGATAACGCAACAGGTGCTTGCTTATCTTTGCGCTAATTATTTGCTATCAGCATGCCATCTTACTGAAGGAATCTTGTGTTCATCTCACTGTTTGCTTGGGTATTATCTCGTTAGAAATTATTGGAAACCAATGGAATATCTAAAAATATCTAACCTGCAGTGATAAAACAAAATGTACACGGATGTAATATTTCATCGGTTGCTCTTTCCTGTACAGCGGAAGTGATGTTAAGCGACAAGAAGGTCTGAGAGAACTGTCAAATATGTTTACAGGCTATCTATTCATTGAATACGAAGTATATAGATATAAAAGAGCAAAAAAAATGAAAGGTGGAGAAGTAAGCTAGCTGTTGCCTCTTTTTTTTTTATTTTGCTTGACCTACATATCTTAAGTGCCGCTTAAAAGGAGGTACAGTAATTTATTACAATAAGATAGCTTGTAATCCAAATTTTTCACTTATCGGACAATCACTAGACTAAAAAACACAGATCGATAAGAGAGTTATTGATGCACGTTGTTTTCTTATCATGGATTACTGAATACCCCAGATAACTAATAAAGAAAATAAAAAGATAAGAGATAACAAGATGAAAATCAGCTAATAGATGTCTACTTTTGATAAATAACACACTGCACCTGGAAGATAAGAGAGGGAGGGATATTAGAGCGAGGAAGGTAAGTGTTAGCATGATGGTAAATTGTAACATTGAGAGGCTCACCAGAAAATTGGCTTGTGTTACCGGCCGGGGAAATTAGTGCTCAGTAAAAGAGAGAAAAAGGAAAAGAGCCGCGTTGCAAGTTGCAGGATCTTGCAAAAGAAATTTTTTATTTGAGCTTTTCGGCCTAAGTAACCACTACACACTGGGCTCATAAATGATTTTGTAGGCTCCATAGGTGTAAAGCCGGACGCATGCTTGGAATAGTAGTACAATAGCATCCACATTCTTACAAGATTTGATCCACTAAGATTAAAGAAAAATACAATATAAAGCTTAAATTTTTTTTTTGGCTAGCTACCATATTCCTGTATATATGCAAGAAGCAGAATAAACTTTTGCTTCAAGTTTATAGGGAAGTAAGCAGCTTCCACAGTAGTTTCGTGAGAAAAAGGCTGCTTATGGGATACATAACAACAGTCTTTATTCCTTAGAGTTAACTAATAGGGGAAATCTTGATTCCACGGTGCAAAATTAAAGAGCTCCATGTATACCTTGTGTAGACCTTATGTATACGGTTCAACGGTTTTTGCGAATTAAGTTAGCTGTCAAAGGCAGCAAAACAAAAGTGCCTAGCTTGGCACAGTAAAGTCCGACGCAGGTGGCTCGTCTGTGTGGACATCCACAGTGTCTTTTTACATGTGGTGTTGCGTTTTCTTTTTAAGTTGTTGGCGTGCTGCAGCTCTGTAGTTCTGCAGTGCCGTCTGTCTCCTCGGATTTCCTCCAGCCTATGGAACCTGGGAGAGCATCCCACGTATTATAGCCTGTGCCTTCGGAAGTCTTTACATTACAAAATTTATCTTCTTTCAAATGAGTTAGTCCTTTCTCTACATATGTCTATAGGTTTGGTATTTGCGTACTTGCGAGTCTCTGCTCATGCTTCTCTACTGACTTATAATAATAGCATCACAAAATTTTCATCGGCAAACACCAGACAAATTAACTTCAACAATCGGCCTAAACCTTACCATATCAAGCGGCGCAAAACAAAAGTCGTGCGCCAAACGTGGGATGAGCATAGACCTGCAGAAGGTACATGTTACTCGAATGTAACGTTTTTTACCAAACCTATTGTTCAATAAACTTACTTCGGTATGGATTGACTGTTTGACTTAGTGAACACTTCTGTTTCCATTTCAATTCTATTCGGCATTCTTCAAACCATATCATATGACACAGTTTCTGATTGTTACTTTTCTGCTTTTCTCATCCCATGCAGCTCACTATTCTTATGCAGGCGTTTCTTTTTACCACTTATCTAAAGTGTGATTGATTATCTATCTAGCTAGTTTTCCTAATCTTTTGATCTTTTGACGAATTGATCACTGGGTGATTGATTGAGGTAGACTGGAGTTGTACTTTCCATTTCGTATATATAGCTTTATAATCTTGACTTCCCCTCCTCTTTTTCTTTCTTTGACAACACACTTTCTGGTCTTCCTTTCTTCTTCTCCTTCTCTTTCTCCTTCTTTCATTTTCTTCATCTATAAGTAATCATTTGTGATTGAAGCTATTATAAAGAAATTTTAAAAAGATACTCCCCGTTTGCTTTCTTTTTTTTTGCTTTCTTTATTTTTGAATTTCATTTGAATTATTGAAGAACAGTTATAAAGATGCCACAACCCATCTCCCCTATTGCATCTCAAGAGATTGCTATACAAAAGGTTGACTTGAACGATTTAGACGTTCAAGTCGTGGCCGATAAAGAAAAAGCCAGTGATTCAACTAGTTTTGAATCTCCAGTTGAACTTGAAGAAGATGAACTGAAAAAAGAAGTTTTCAATACCAACAAAGATATTGTTGAAAAGATTATTGAAAGCTCAGATGATCCAGATTTAAATCCATGGACTTTCAGATCAGTTTTCTTAGGTGTTGGTTTAGCTACTTTCGGTGGTGTTTTGCAATGTATTTTCTATTTCAAGCCTCAAACCATTTTAGTTAATGGTATTTTCCTTATGCTTATCGCTTATACTTTAGGTAATGCTATGTCTAAATTTATTCCAAGAAAAGGTGTCGTAGGTAGATTTTTAAATCCTTTCCCATTTAACAAAAAGGAACATGTTTTAATTACCATCATGGCAACTTCCGCTGCTGTTTGTGCTTTAGCCATTGAAGTTTTAGCTGTCCAGAAATTATGGTATAACTCTGACTTAAACGGTGGTATCTCCATTTTTATTGTTTTCTCTTCCCAATTGATGGGTTATGGTTTATGTGGTTTATTAAGAAAAGCTTTATTATACCCAACTGATATGTTTTACCCAAACATTATTGCGCAAGTCTCTACCATTCACTCTTTACATGATGTCAAAAACACTCAACAAACTAAAGACCAAATTAAATGGTTCTACATTACTTTTACCATTTTTTTCCTTTTTGAAATTATTCCAGAATGGATCTATGTTATGCTTGTTGGTGTTTCCGTTCCATGTCTTGCTGCTCCAAACTCTGCTTTCGTTTCTAGATTGTTTGGTGGTACCGATGGTAATGAAGGTTTAGGTTTATTCTCTTTCTGTTTCGACTGGAACTATATTGCTTCCACTGCTAACCCAATGACTACCCCAATTGTTGCTACCATGAACAATATTGCAGGTTACTTTTTATGTATTGCTGTTTTCATTGGTGTCTACTATGGTAACGTTTGGAAAGCAAAGAACTTTCCATTTTTGTCACAAGATTTATTCTATGAAGACTCTGAGCCAGGTAACTATTTAGTTTACAACCAAACTCTTATTTTAGACTCCAATAACAAATTAGATGAAGCTGCCTTGAAAGAACAAGGTATTCCATGGATGACCCCAACTTACGTTGTTTATTTGATTGGTACCAATTTATCTGTCGGTGCTACTTTTACTCACATGTATTTATTCCACTCTAAAGAATTAGCTCCAGCTTTCAGATGGGCCACTCATTTCAAAGAAACTATTTTCTCAATTAAGTCTAAGCTTAAGTTCTGGAAGCCAGCTGAATACGATAGCAGATTGAATATCGACGGAAGTATCCCAGAAATCTACGATGACTCTCATTTCAGAGCCATGCTTAAATATAAAGAAGTTCCACAATGGTGGTATGGTGCTTGTTTAATTATTTCCATTGTTATTGCTTTAATCTGTACTTATCAAGGTAATACTGGTTTACCATGGTGGATGTTGTTTATTGCTGTTATCTTTGCTTATATCTTAACTCTTATGTTAGGTGGTTTAGTTGCTATTTTCGGTTTCGGTGGTACACAAATGCAAACTGTTGTTCAATTGATTGGTTCCTACATGCATCCAGGTGATCCATTATGTAACATGTACTTCACATTATATGGTTACAATTCTGTCAGTCAAGCTTTCTTAATGTTACAAGATTTGAAACAAGGTCAATACATGAAGCTTTCTCCAAGATCTACATTTGGTGCCCAAATTATTGGTACTCTTGTTGGTTCGATTTTCAACTATATTATGATGCAATCTATTGTTGATTCTAAGAGAGATATTTTACTTTCTATCGAAGGTACTGCTATTTGGTCAGGTCAAAACGTTCAACAATATAACACACAAGGTATTGCTTGGGGTGCCTTAGCTAAATATATGTTCTCTGTTGGCCGTACTTATCAAATCGTTCCATTAGCTTTAGTCATTGGTTTAGGTTGTCCAATTCCATTCTACTTGTTACATAGATTGAGACCAAAGTGGGGTATTGACAAAATCAACATTCCAATTTTCATTTGGTACATGGGTTGGTTATGTGTTGGTGTTAACTCATCAATTACCACTTATTTCATTGTCGCTATCTTCTCTCAATTCTACTTAAGAAAATACAAACCTCATTTCTTCAAGAAATATAACTATATTATTTCTGCTGCTATGACTGGTGGTGCCCAAGTTATGGTCTTCATTTTATCTTTTACTGTCGCAGGTGCCGGTGGACCAAACACTGAAAACGATTTCCCTAACTGGTGGGGTAACTACTATGAAGACGCTGATGGAAACTCAGCCAACTACGATCATTGTATGTACACCAATGATTAGTTCATTTAGTTGACAGCAAATGATTCTGCTTACCTTAATTCATGACTATATTGTCATTTATTTATTGGCCATAAAAAAGACGCTTTCTAAATTATTAATAGTCTTATCGTTTAGTGTTTTTTCAACTTTTTAATATTAATTTCAATTCTTCTTTTATTTACTATCATTGTAAAACGTAATGCAGCTGAAAATCTACAGCTAAGAAGACATAAAACTAGTAAAATTATTTTGCGTCCATCGACGTTTTGAGATGGGATCACAAAAAGGAAATAGATTAAAAGCAAGGGGCCTCTCAATACTTACTCTGCACTAGTTACTAAAATGACTGAAGTTGATAGTCACTGATAGAGATAGACAATAATCCATGATTAAAATAAATATATAGCGTATGATTGAAGGAAGAATCAGAGGTGACTTACGAAATACTTTGCTGAAAAAAGTGCAGGAATCACAAATGGATGTGGACTTTTTATCAACCAAAGAATCTAAAGATGTTGACGATGATTTGTATCTGAACAGCAGCAAGCCTATAGACGAACAGCAGACAGGAACCAAAGATTTATTGAAGGAATTTGGATCACCCTTACCTTTGAACTATATTTTACCGAAAGAAAAGGCTATCAAAAGTATCACAGAAAAAACTACAAACAAGAAACACGATATAGATGACCGTTACATATATGAATCTTTTTCAAAGACATCGCTTAAAAGTAAGGAAATATCACCTTCAACGACTTATCCAGTTTATTCTTATAACCGTAGATCTAAATTATACAGTAACATAGCCAAAATGCTGGAAGCTCACGAAAATCAACTTCATTTGACACCTCACAATGTACCCAAACAAGAAAAATTAAGCTCAGTTTTAACCGAAGAAGAAAGACCAGAAAGATTACAAAACGAACGCATACGGCCAACCCACATGGATTTGACTAGAGGCAAACAAGATTTAGACGACTTCCATACTGAGACATTAATAGAGGAGATCAGAAAGAGAAAAGAGCGATTTAAAAACCTGAAGCCAATCAAGCGTGATAGAACACAACTTTTGGAAAACAGCATCAGAGAAAATAGAAAGCAAATAACAAGTCCGATGAAAGAGCAAAAAATATCAGAAACATCTACATCTGAAAAGGCGGAAGAACAATCGCCCTTAAAGAGTTTTGCTGAAGTTAGCACAATGACTAGTTTGACGACACAGGGACTTCTTCAAAACAATCATGTAACATCAATAGTAACGCGAAGTCATGATTATATTTATTTAACTTACCTTACTAAAATATTATGTATACTATGTTTACTTTGTATAATAGGGTTCCTTATATCCGACTAAGGCAACCATGCAATTCAAATAAAGAGAAACATCGCTTTCTGATGAATAAAAGATTTTTACCTATCGTATCGCTTAAAAATATGGACTATATGACTTGTGGTATCGTCTGGTGTTGATGCTATGACCTATGCGATATATTATGGCACCCAAAAATCTTATTAATGCTAATCCTGCAACCATCCATAGAACAACAACCATAAAAACATCTGCAGACTCTTCGTCCACATCTCTTTTGAAAAATAACCTAGATGAAGAGCTATCGGAACTTGACCCCGATTCTTGCAAATCTTCATAATCATCAAGTCCCCCTGTTTGAAGTACAGAGACAAGGATAGCAAAATTGCTCATTAACCAAAGCATTACCGTGTAAGTTCTGCCTTTGGCAAAATTTGCGGCGGATTTTTCACTTGTTGATGGATCAGATTTTGTAACCACGTTCTCTTCCATGAGCAGTTCACAAGCCTCTTCAAATGCAATTGATGGATTAGGTAAGTTGTTTGAGAGTGTCATTTTATTTGAATCTTTATCAATGGTAATTGAATTCACCTTAGGGGCTTTGATATCGCCTTTTGTACCCCAAGAAATATCATGTATATTACAAAATGCGTATATGCTTAAAAAATTCACATAGGCAGGACTTAACAAATAGTACTGTAAAAAACAGAAAATCAAATGAAAGAATTGACCAAATAGTAAAGAACCAAATACGTATAAACAATATGTTGACAAAATTGCAACTATGATATTTGTTAAGGATCCAATATTGTCAATCAGATCATCGCCATTTGTTTGGAAAAAGTAAACAGTGATTGTGATGACACAGTAAGCCATATACACCATAAGTCCACTGAATAAAAAAAATACTGATGAATACATGAACTTAGCATGGTCTGGTCTGTTACCGAATGACAAAATGAAACTCATAGCCAACAAAAATATGTAGTACCACAAAAAGATAATAGCCAATAAATTTCCTGCTTTGACGCCTGCATTGTAAAGACCAATTGACAAAACTCTGAAAACAATAAAATAAAAACTGACAGATAACCAAGATAGCGCAACATTAAAAAGTTGGTATATCATTTCTATGATAAGAAAAAACTTCCTTTTCACAGAATGACTGGATTGGAAAATTCTAAATCCATGTTTTATGGAATACACCGAAGCAAAAAAAGAACCGTTTAGCCATCTTCTACGCTGCTTAATAAATTCTGATAGTTCGGAGGGCACATCTGTATAAGCGTAAGAGTCATAAACGTATTTCAAAATGAAGTTACAATTTTTCTTCGCAACTAATTCATAACATAGAATTCTATCTTCAGCAAGATACATATTGGACTCAAAAACACCCGCAGGATCACTGTTAGACGGATCTTTCATATCTTCTCCGTGAAAATACTTCTCTAGCGGTTCACCTTCCAACGCTGAGTATCTATAAGCACTGAAAGCACCGGGTAAAACTGAGATAAACCCGAATGCCGATTCAGTCGGCTTATCAAGAATATTGGACATCTTATATTCGAAATTTTGGGCTGCAACCAAGGGATTTTTGAGTGCATGGAACGCATCTGACTTTTTTTGGTTGAAAAATTTCCAGCTCTTGGAAATAATGTTATCATCAGCATGAGGGTGATGATCCGATCCCAATATGGCTCTTATTTCCCCACAAGCGCCACCAACTTGAGGATTCTTGAATGCACTCCACAGTTTGTAAATAGAGTCATATCCAGGTTCGGTTCCCACATCCAACAAACAGACTACTCTTGGTTTGAGAATTGGACATAAAAAATTAAATGCCCATCTGTGAGAATTGATTTTTTGTTTATTCTCTTCTTTCAAGAGAAACATCATTTGTACAGGAACTGAATTATCAGTTGTCAATGGAACTGAGTCCTTCTTGCCAGCTCTATCATATTTACCAATGCCAAAACTTATAGTATACTCAAACAAATGAGCCTGTACATCTTGTTTATTGACAGTTTCCTGCATTATATTCTCTTGGAAACATCCTAATGCTGTAAGTAATGCCTTTGATCTTTTGTTGATCTTTGTTTTACCATCACTAATCACTGTTACGACAATCTTTTGCCATGCATCTTCACCAAACGGATGAACCAAAGGGTCGTCATTTAACTTCATCATTGTTCTAATGTTTTTAAAAACACCTTTTAATGTCCTCGCTAATTCTGCATCATCTTCGTTATACATTGTCACAACAATAAGTAACTCCGTCTCCCTTGGCTGAGAGTAAAGCACTGGTCGTAATGGGTAATTTTCAATATAATTTCTCTTTTGAAGAAGTTCACTGTTATCTTTGCAAGTTTCTAGAGATCTATAATCCTTTGGCTCGACTGTGATAGCATGATATCTCAAGGACTTGAATTCGTTCAATTCTTTGACTTCTTGGAATGGGACCTTTTCCAAAAGCTCTTGAGAAACTGGATAATCAAAACTGCAATAATCACCATTCAACTGCTGGACTTCTTGAGATCCGACGTTGGGAATATCAGTATCCAAAACTTGCTTTGCGGAAATGTTAAAGCCGGCGAATTTACCATCTTCGCCTTCATCGTCATCATCATGGTTGAAAGTGTATTTCTGAAAGTGATGCATCATATTATTAGTATAAACAGCATCAGTCTGTTTATGAAAACTGTACTCCGTTGAATTATTTGGAGGAGGAAGATAAATGACATCAGCTTTTTCTGAATAAATATTGGTGTTATATACTCGGGGCTCAAAAGAGCTTCCATAATAATTGTAGCTCAAATTTTCTTTATACGAGGATGTCGAGTCATCATCTATCTGGTGTCGATGTTGTGTTACAATAGCAGCTGAAGGTTTGGTAATTTTTTCATCCGATTGATTAAATTCCCCATCATCATTGACGTTGAAGTTGTAGCCGTCATGATCGACAGACTCTTCGAAAAAAGGATTTTCCTCATTTGTAGTCTTTCTTCTATTTTCCTGTCTTTGCTGATACTCAAGATCATCTTCAATGGAAAACGGGTTTGAATTAGACATAGTATTAATGACCAGAAATGATAAATCCGCTAGTTATCCGTAAAAGAAATAATTCAATTAAGCGAATGTGAACTTCATTTTAAAAAACAAAACATGCTTGACATATAAGAAGCTTGTCAAGCAAAACTATACTACTTTTGAAAAGAAGCAAAATGTCTCTAGTCACTCTAAGATCACACCTACAGAGCATTCACAAGCCTTCATCATCTCTTGTTGCATTATCTTCTTGATCTGTGAACTGCCCCAAGCGATGTTTGTGCAGAACCGCGCCTTTGGTCACAAGGCTAAAAATAGAAAACGATGGCAGTGTAAGTTACACCTCACGTTTCCCAAAGCGTTTGGTTTTTCTTTGGTGATTTTGTGTTCACAATTTACAAAATATGGTTTATGGGAATATAGTAGCATTGTTAGAATATTATGGACAATAAATATATGAAAGGCGTCAGCGTAAATTTTGAACGAAAAAGTGAGAGTAGATTGAAGCGTAATTATGGGTTTAAACCGCAGGCGTTTTTTTCGACACGAGTAAAACCCTTTTTCAGAACCGGCCATAGGCCCAGTAACTAGCTCTCATTCTCACCGGAAGTATTCAACAGCAAATTAACAGAAATCTTACTCGAATTTGCTCTCTCAGAATTGTTATTATCTTCTACTAATATATCATGACTCGTATGTTCCTGCTTTAAAAATTCCGGATGATTTTTTTCTGTTTTGATTGATATTGCAGGTAACGGTGACATCGACCTATCAGCTGGTTTCATAAATGTAGATGTAAAGTCCACGGCAGGTGGAGTAAAACTTGACTTAGACGCCAGTGACCCAACATTGGGAACGGTGTCTGGCTTCTGTGATGGCGATCGTGATGCATCCATGTATCTCAATGGTGGAAGAGTAGGTATGGTGTAGCCAGCTTTGTTAATACTATTATTATGATACGAAGAAGTCTCTGGCCTGGGTAATTGAAATGCCGGAGGCGGTAGAGGTGATGCCATACGCATAGATGAGGTGGATGTTATGCACGAAGAAGTAGCTGCCTTAGTACTCACATGAGAAGGAAGTGGAAATAACTGAGGTGGAATGGGAGATTTCAATGAATGAAGAACAGAAGGTGCTGATATATTTACAGCAGATAACGGAGACTTCTGGGAGCTAATCAATATTTCAGACTTGATTTGAGATGGTGAAGAGACAGATTGTAAAGTAGGACTGCAAATACTGTTACTAGAAGCGGTCAAGTTGCCATCACTAGTGACAGGATTCATGGTAATTGTTACCGGAGAACTCAATCTGTTTATCTTATTTGGTTTCTTTCTTGAAGTTGAATTTATCAGTTGATTATCGTTTTGAGTTTCACCAATTTGTCGTTTTCTTCTTTTTATAATAGCTTTTTTCATTACTACTGGACGATGACTTCCATGCATCTTGTAGTATAATCCGCAGGCATTACATATGGTATTACCAGCTTCATCTCTTCGCCATAATGGGGTAACAGTGGTGCTACAATTAGAGCATGCAACTGCCAAAGATTTTGCTTGATCATGCTCGTTAGCATTTTGATCAGCTGATAAACCCCGACTCGATACCTCTTCATTTGAAAGTACCTCCCTAGATATGTTGCTTGCGGTTGAACTTGTTGTCACTAGAACTCTGTTATTGAACGCTGGGCAACCTTTACAACTTGATGTACCTCCAGTACCGTTACACCTTCTATCACCTTCACAAGACCCTTCTTGTGAATCTTTTCCGGATAAAGGTACTACCATTGGCGGCCTTTTCAAATTGACTGGTCTATGTGAGTTATTTGCTTTGTAATATAAGCCACATGCATTGCATGTTAACAATCCGTCCGCAGTTCGCCTCCAAAGTGGAGTCTTCGAAGTACCACAATTGCCACAAACATTTGAAGCTGGTGATGATGGATGCGAAGACAATATATTGTCGGCGTTAAGGGTATTGGTGCTCTCATTATTCATTCCTATCACTGGCATTGGTGTCTGTTGAGGAAGTATACTCAGAATCATTTGGGTGTGTCAATCGATGAGTAAATCCCGTGATATAAATAAAAGTAGAACAAAATCGATCTTGATAGTGATCAAGTAAATCCTTCGAGAAACGATAAAACCTGTTAGTTGACAAACTCTGAGCAAAGAAAGATGTACACTACCCAGCGAAGAAAGGACGTTGAGCACCAGACTTATTAAGAGAAAGGAGTCTACTTAGAAAATGATCCTTTCAATCTCCCCAAAAAAAGGTAGTTTAAATTAAATTGAAAAAAAAGAAACAAAAAACATTAAAATGGAGATGAGACTTTAATTAATTGTTCGTTCGTTGATTAACTGTTTTTTCGTTTTTTTTTTTTTTACTTCGAAAACCACAATTGCTGGGCTTTATTTACTAGAATACTATGTATTCAGAGTTTACATACGTAATCTTTACAATGCTCCTTCTTTTACTCGGGCAAATGTTGTACCACTATATTATTAATGTATATATGTAGAGTTTTTTATTTTGAGAAGGATTTGGGAACAAGCGATTTCAAAATCTTCAGAAAACGAAACGCAATAACAAAACCTTATTTCGTTCGAAAATAGCCAGACTTTGTCACTGAAAGCAGTAATAGGCTTGATTTTTGGTAGGAATCAGAGAATAGATGTAATTGTGTGCGGAGCTCTTATGCGTGGCTGCAGTTACTAGTAGTTAAAACAATAGAAGAATAGGCATGGTAGCTCTTTCCACCCACAGGCCAGAGTAATCGCCAGCCAATGATCTTGCTTCAATTACTAATAGATCTTTTATAAGCTTTGAGTCGATAGTCGCAGAAAGTTGTTTAGTCAAACATTCAAAAATTAATCGACGCGTCGTCGTGCGTCGTACTAATCTTGCTTAACTTTTTGGTTTTCATAATTACTATAGAGGTATACAAAGATACAAAGGTATATGTGGATTATTTATATATATATGTATGTATATGGATACAGAGATGAGCTGATAGATGAATAGAGAAAAACAGGTGGACACTCGTTTAGGAAAATTATTGAGCAGGAGGAGCTTGTTTCAATGAGGACTTTCCGGCTTTCAAAAGCTCATCACACAAAAGTAAGTTGGACGAGATTCCTGTAGCAGAAGCAATGGCATTCCTAATAACTCTGAATGAATCCCACACACCTTCAACACAAGGATCCATTGGCTCTCCAGAATTCAAATTAATTCCAACCACTTTACCGTCATCAATTTCATCTTGACAATTGCCAACCGTCTCCAATGCATCTAAACCAGCGTTTGTAGCTAACGTTTTTGGTACAACTAATAATGCTTCAGCAAATGATTTAACACCTGGCTTATTACGTCCTTTTGACGCTTTGTTTTGTAAAAGATAGTTGGAGGCACTTAGGAAAAAAGCACCACCACCTGGTACTAACGACCTATCTTTCACTACATTGGCAACTGCCCTTAAACCATCTCTGACAGCGTCTTTGGTCTGTTGAACAACATGGTTTGTTGCACCTTTTATCAAAATTGTTGAAGATTTCGGATTTGTATTTTCGGTAACAAATGTGAATTTTTCTTCTCCAATTGTTTGTTCATATACTAAACCTGAATAACCTAAGATTGACTCCGATAAATCATCTACTGAATTTTGGGCTTCACCACCACAAACCAGCTGTAATCTTTCCATATTACGTCTCTTTGCTCTTCTTAATGCCAAAATATTATTTTTGGCTAAAATATCCAATGACATAGGATCAATACCTTTTTGATTTATGATGACAAAACCTTTGCTTGGACTACTACCACAAACTTTGTTTTTAAGGTCAATGATCTTTTGGATTTTATCATCAACAAATTTTCTTTCTGAGGCAACCAATTTTTCTCGTTGTTCAGCCGATGAATAATAAAATCCTGAGTTCACTTCAGTTTTTTCATATTCTAAAGAAACATTCAAAATCAAAACATGTGCATTTTCAACTCTCCTTGGCATATCTGGATGCCTAGCACCATGATCTAATACTAAACCTTTGATAAATTCTGTGTCTTTAGCAGTTTCGTGCATCATTGACATGATTTCAACCATGTATAAATCTAGTTTACTTGGATCCTCTTTATCCTGTACACTTAAAACAGCATCTGTGACTATTGGTGTCAAAACATCAGTAAGATCTGGGCTAACTTTTGTTGATAACGAAGATCTTGCAACTTGTAATAGTAATTCACGATCTATTTCTGGTTTTGTGACAAATTGGTTAAGATATTCTAGAGTCAATTCTCTGGCAGTTTCAAAACCATCGGTTATAACTCTTGGATGGACACCTTCTGAGGTATATCTCTCTGCTTGTTTTAATAGTTCACCAACCAAGAGCACAACGGTTGTCGTACCATCCCCAGTGATTTCGTCTTGTGCTGATGCAGCTCTAGCAATCATGACAGCAGTAGGACTTTGAATTTGCATCTCTTTTAGAAGAACAGAACCGTCCTTAGTAATTTTAATGCTGCCAGCTCCATCTACAAGCATCTTCAAAGTTCCTTTAGGCCCCAAGTTAGTACTCAAAACACTTTGCAAACCTTGAGCAGCTGAAATGTTAACCTGTAAGGCTTGAGCTCGTCTAATAGACTCCGCTTTAGGATTCAACAATTGGATAGCTGAAGACATTATATCTGTATGCTTTTATCGCTGTATATGCAATTCCAATAAGACTGTTTGAAAGAACCCAAAATCTGATATATCTACCCCAGCCTTTGGATTTTGATTTGCCCACTGTCAATCAAAAACGCTTACATCCCTTTTCAGCTACACCAACCATCTCGAGTGTGTTCTCCAAAGCTTTTTTTTCGTGTCTTTCCCGGCTTATTAGCCCTAAAACAATTGGCAGAGAAAAGTAAGAAGCCAGACAGACGCGCTGCACGTGATTGGTAAGGCACGTGACCGTCTTGCCTTTTAGCCTAATAATAGATAAGATAGCAGATAAGAGAGAAAGGCTGGGGTGGGTACTGATGCAGCAGTTACCATAATAATAATAATAACAACAACAACAACAACAACAACACGTCTGGGAAACTTTAGGACACCACCAGTCAGATATATATATATATATATAAATCTACTGCAATTGCATAAACAAATACTATTTTCAATAACTTAGTTGTTTGTTTGTAGAGTCTGTGCTTCCTTGCCTACCCGTTTCTTTATCTCTGAGAGTGACTTAGATTGCAGTTGCCACCAAATCAAAATAGTTAACCCAGTTTAAACCACATTTGTCTATTCAATGCAGCAAGACTGCCATGAGATCCCATCAATTGAGGGCACGTATGTGTGAGATTTTTTATTTGTGTTATAAACAAGATACTCAGACAATTACTAACGCGGTAGCCTTCTCTTTGTAGATTATTGAACCCTACAAGATCTTTGAACAATCAATCGTCTATATGGAATAAAGTTAAGGCAAGGGTGTTTGAACCTAAAGATCCCAGAAACTTAGACTCATCTCCAGAGAGGGAATTGAAAAATCCACTTAGCCCGAGTGATGATCTCTTGAAATATAGGTTAACAAAGAATGGCGAACTAATGACTTTTATTGATGGCAAACATATCCAAATTTGGGATTGGCAAAACACCGAGAGCAATGATGTTAATTTACAATTGAAAGCGGATTTAAAATTTAAAAACGAAGCTATATTTGTCGAACCTCTTGTTTTCATTAAAAAGTCTTCCATTTATAAATTTTTGGTTGCTTTCAAGTTTCAATCTACAAGTTCCAGTCATTACATCAAGTGGGAAGTATGTGCTTTAAATACCAAGACACAAGATGCATCATATCAGATAATCGAATCACCAAAAACGTATTTTTCTTATCAATCAAACACTTTGGAGAATGACGTCGAAAACTTTGATAAAATGAAATATGTGGTGAAAGCAACATTAAGTTATTTTGTAATTAGCGATTGTTTTGGTTCTTTGAATGCCTATTGTTTAAATACGTTACAAAGAATACCACTGAACTTGAGTTGTCAAACGTATACAGATGAACCTGTATTTAGCCTTCAAGGGAATTACCTTGCTTATAACTCATCCAAGTCGGACCCCTTAAATCAAAAATTGAAATTAATAGCGCAAAACCATGCAAGGAAACAGAACAAGCCCGAAAAAATGAGTAAGAATATATCTTACAAACAAACTGAAAGTAGTCCAAAGCTTTACAACAAAGGTATGAAGACAGACTTCAATCGAAAATTCTCCAATGTTGAGGGGTTAAGCTTGACACCGTTGGCATTATCTAGACCAAATACTCTAGCTAAGAAAATTTGGAAAAATCTTTCAAGGGCTGCAATAGATAGTGCTTTTAGAATAAGTGAAGCATCTCATTCAAGATTTTTGAGCCTATTTTATCCTGATAGTGATGAAGAGGATCTATCCAAACAAAGAGAAAAGTTTATGACGTCACAGAACTTCAAGGATACAATTATAAAAGTTTTAAATACGATAAGCAGTAGTTCTACTTATATTCTAATAGTTGATTTGAGTGACAGGTCTTGCTTATGTGCTTTTTCCCCTCCTGATGGTTGTTCTCATATCTCACTTTCTCCATATGATTGTCTAATTTCGACAACAACCATCAGAGGTGATGATATATTTATTTGGGATTATACCAAATTTGATAGAGAAATTAAGCTGTTGGAAAAGTTTAAAAGAGGTAGATCTTCATCTGTTATTAAAGACATTTTGTGGACAGCTGCCAACTCATCTGTTATAGTTTTGAACAAGTTGAGTGGTTCAATACATGGTTTTGTGAATGAGTTTGAAGAACTTTCTATTGCAAAGTCAAAAGCTCGAAACCAACAAATTCTTTCAAAAGGTTACAAAGCATCGTCAGCTTTTGACAATAGTACTTTATCAGAAGGATCGTGGGTAATATCTTCTATGGGGGCTAAAGCTATAGCATTGCTACCTATTTCGTTTCATCCTTTATTTGATCAGCAGTGTATTATTGCTCTTGATTTATGGAATATTTATATTATATCAAATGATGGGTATATTATTTCAAAGTATGAGCTTCCCAAGATATTAGTTTCTGTTGAAAAAGTCAATTTTGAAAATGTAAGCAATGGAAACCTCAATACCCATTATAATGAATCTGTCGATTCTTTATCCCAAGCCATTATTGAACCATCTGCTCCGTATGTACCCTGGTATAATGATAGAAGAACTGAGATTGCAACTTATGAAAAAAGTGAAGTGTCTAGCAATAGTGATGATGAAATCACAGTTTTTTGTCAAAAATTAGGAAATCTTGAGAGTGAAATAAATATCAACATTATTCCATTTAGTAGAAGGGGTTCTGGGAAAGTGAATTTTTATCCAGAAGAAGAGGTTTCGATCATTGATTTGAAGAACGCTGTCGGTGAATTAAACATAATCCAGTCTATTATTTGATTTTCACCTAGATATTCTCGTTGGCAAGGACTCTTTACTGCTTGACTAGCATAATTTGTTTTTCACTCAACTATGTTTTTTTTTGTGCTTTTGCTTCTTGATTTATTAACAGTTTGTTGTTTTGATAACTTTCGAACTTTTGCTCCTCGTATTTATTATATACTTTATATACTCGCTCTATTTGTTTATAAACACCCTTTTCAAACAATACGAATCCTATACCCTTTTATTAATGCTCCATCCAACTATGTAATATCTTGAAAGTAGCCAAGATATATCAGCCAAAACAGCCAATATTCCCACATAAGCAATATAAGCGTTGTAACTTTGGGTTGATTGATCCCCTATAATTGCACCAGCAATGGGAATACCCACTAAAAATACAAAACCCGCAATTAAGTACATCGTAGCATAACGCTTGCCAAAATCTCGTGTTTGGGATATCGCACCACAACAAACTGGAGTCAAACTTAAAACTGAACTGGAAAATAAGCCAAATATTATGGCATATGAATATAAAGTTGCCTTTGATTTAAAGTTGGATGCAAAACCGAGCCATAGCACCAGAACTGACAATGCTACACCAAAGATCATAATGATCATCACATTATAAGGACCAATTTTGTCAGCAAGAATGCCAGGTATGTATCTTCCAATGACGCCTACTGCATTTATGATCGTTAGCATTATATAGGAAGTGTTCTCAGAATAACCAAGAAACATGACGTAAGAAGCAAAATAAGTTAGCGAACATACTAAAGATAGTTCACTCAAAGATGCAGCAATAGTACACCAAAAGAACTTAGGATCTCTTAGTGCCTTAAAATCAATTGACAGTTTTAGCAGCTGAAAAAAATGAATGAAATATTTTTTAACCTTTTTGGATCTTGCCAAAGAACTATCATTTGCTGGCTCAAAAGTAATACTTGAAGAGGATAATCTTTCTTTTATTAAAATAAAAGAAAGTGTTAACAAACACAAGCATGTAAGAGATAATACTCTCATAGCCCATTTGAAACCTATTTGAGAATACAATGCATCTAACATCAACGGAAAAATGATTCCACCCAAACTGCCACCTAAAGTACTCAATCCAAACGCTCTTGCCCTTTTCTTTTTAAACCAATGAGATATGACTCCGCTTAAAGGATTCATACACAATGCACAACCTATTCCTGTTGTGATCCCAAAAGAAAGCACAAATTGATCTACTTTTGTACAGTTTCCTGTTACGAAAAGCCCCAAAACCAATAAACCAGAGCCTAACGTGAATGGGATCTTGACGCCATATTCATCAAACAAAACTCCCGATATGGTCCCACCGGCGTATGAAAAAAACATGAATATGGAGAATATCCAAGCAGTTACAGAGCTTGAATTATTGACAAGTTGATGTTTACCGACGTAAGACTGAACTGCACCGATTGAGTTCACTAATCCAAAATCTGCTGTAAATCCTAGAAAAGCGCCAAACAATACAGTGTAAGCTCTAATTCCTCCATCGGGGTACTGATCGTCATCTTCCCCATCCTCATCCTGGCTAATAGCCACACCATCACTGTATGACTCATCAACAGTATATGTCCCAGTGTTATTTGTACGATACTCTGTTATGGTTTCGAACTCAAAATCTCTTTGAGAATTTCGTATCCTGTCGGCAGTTCTCAAAGGAGTTGGAGAGAGAGGTTCTGCAACATACATACGGCCCTGTTTTGTAACATTACGGGGACCGTGCAATTCTAGTTCATTAGATGACATAAGCAAAACAAAGAGATTTCCTAAACTTGTAAGTAAGACTGGCAAATCAAGTAAGCAGAACAATATCTTTCAGACATGAGTCACCCAGCAGCATATTCAGCTTATCTTAAACGAAAGTGACATTCTGCAAAAAAAAACAAAATCTCGGTTATCGAAATTCAGCCGAAAAAAGCTTATCGGCGATGGGTTGACGATACGGGTAAATAAATAACTTTGCTTTGATAGGCCCTTTCGACACGTCACCTTGCAGTATACTACTTTGTTTGTCTACATATAGGCATATATATATATACCTCTCGACATCGCGTTGAGCTCACCATTTTTCTTGTTATCTGATTGTGTTTTATACTTGATACACTGGTCACATACCAAAGTTTTTTTCTCAAATCAAAAGGTAACATTTTTGCATCATGCTGGCTCAATTCAAAAGGTATCCGCTCACATTTGGTCCCTCTCCAATCTCTCAATTCAAGAACTTAACAAAAGCTCTTGGTGGCAATGCTAATATATATGCTAAAAGAGAAGATTGTAATTCAGGTTTAGCTTTCGGTGGAAATAAGTTACGTAAGCTTGAATATATCGTTCCAGAAATTTTAGATGGAAACTATGATACATTAGTTTCAATCGGTGGTATTCAATCGAACCAAACCAGAATGGTGGCTGCTACCGCTGCCCATTTAGGTTTAAAATGTGTGTTAGTTCAAGAGAATTGGGTTCCAATTCCAGAAGCCGAAGTTGCTAATTATGATAAAGTAGGTAACATTGAATTATCGAGAATCATGGGTGCAAATGTTAAGTTGGTTCCTGATGGATTTGATATTGGAATTAGACAATCTTATAAAGATACTTTAGCAGAGCTAGAATCAAATGGTCAGAAACCTTACGCTATCCCAGCTGGCTGCTCTGAGCATAAGTATGGTGGTTTAGGTTTTGTTGGATTTGCTGATGAAGTTATTCAGCAGGAAAAAGCTTTGGGTATTAAGTTTGACAAAATTGTTGTTTGTGCGGTTACAGGATCTTCTTATGCTGGTTTGATTGCAGGTATGGCACAATACGGTAGACATAGGGATGTCATCGGTATTGATGCTTCATTCACTCCAGAAAAAACCAAGGCGCAAGTCTTAAGAATTGCTCAAAACACAGGAGAGTTAATAGGTTTAAAAGAAAAATTAACTGCTGATGACATTCACTTAGATACTCGTTTTGCCTATCCATGTTATGGTATTCCCAATGAAGGTACCATTGAAGCTATCAAGCTTTGTGGTCAAACTGAAGGAGTGCTAACCGATCCTGTTTATGAGGGTAAATCTATGCAAGGATTGATCAGCCTCGTCAGAGAAGGTTTCTTTGAAAAAGGTGCAAATATTTTATACGTCCATCTAGGAGGTGCTCCAGCATTGTCTGCATACTCGTCTTACTTTCCATGAAAAGTGTACTAAAATAGAATAATAAATTAATAGATGAATATATATAAGTTGTAATAATGCTTGAAAATTTAAAGGTATTACTACATTGAAAAAAAAAGTTAGAATGCTAATTAAAATAGTTGAATGGTGAAAACAAAGCACAGCAAGAGAGACAGCTGTATGTAACTCAATACTTCTAATTGATACAATGACTCATTTTCTCTGTAAACTTGGATTCTAAGAAAACTAGGGGACAATATTATCAGTTTTTCAGCCAATCATGATTCCATACAGAAGCTGCTTGAAAAAAAATAACAATGTAACAATGTAACAATGTAACAATAAATCTATTTTGCGAAGGAAATTATATGCGCGCGCGCGAGTTTAAGCTTCTAATCAGTAGTGTATTTGTGAAAAATGATGGGGTGCTCTGATCAGATGATCAATATAGAGTTGAAGTAAAATAGTTCCCCAGATTTCAAATAGTGATCATTTTATATTTGCAATATATCAAACTCAAGCGTAACTCTTCAAAAAAAATCAATCAATTTATTTGTTGAAATGTCAGATAAATCATATAGTGCCAATGGCACTATGAAGGCTCTTGTATTTTACGGCGTGCATGATATAAGGATTGAAGACAAGGCACTTCCTCAGATTTTGAAATCAACAGATGCTATAGTTAAGATCAAAGCTGCTTGCCTATGTGGATCTGACCTTCATCCTTATCGTGGATCAACCACACCTAAACCAGGATACATTATGGGACATGAGTCAGTATCCACTGTTGTGGCTGTAGGTGATGATGTAAAATCTGTCAAAGTAGGTGACGAAGTCTTGTCATTATTTACTACACAGTGTGGTGATTGTTTCTATTGTAATAATGGAGTATCATCCAAGTGTGACAAATCCTTTGTTTTTGGCACATCTGGATTTGATGGATTTCAAGCTGAATATTGTAGGGTACCTTTAGCTGACAGTACTTTGAAGCAAAAGCCTGAAGGAATTAATGATTCCGAAATTGTCTTGTTGGCAGATATATTCCCGACTGCATATTTTGGCATAAAAAATTTATTAAAAAATTTCAGCTCAGAAGAGATATCCAAAATGACGGTTTTACAGCTGGGTTGTGGACCAGTTGGTCTTTGTTCTATTGCAATCGCAAAAGCGAAAGGAATTAAAAATATCTATGCTGTAGATACAGTACAAGAAAGGCTTGAATGGGCTGAGAAATTAGGAGGTAAACCACTAAATTTCAAAACGGATGATGTTGTAGCAAAGGTGAAAAGCGTAACAGAAGGTAGAGGTGCTGATGGTGTTTTAGAGATTGTTGGATCGAGCGATGCTTTAGATCTTGGCTTTAAAGCTGTAAGGTTTGGTGGTGTAATTTCCTCAATAGGTTATCAGCACGAGCCATTTCCATTCACTGGTCTTGATTGTTACATGAAGAATATTACTCTTCAATTTGGCAGGTGTCCATCCTTTTCACTTTTTGATGAAGCTGTTGAGGTTTTCAAAACTGTTGCCCATCAATTAGAAGGATTTGTTGATTTAGAATTACCATTGACAGATGCTCCAAAAGGTTATAAATTATTTGATGAACATAAGGCAAGAAAGATTATATTTAGACCAGACATTAGTTCACCTATTTATCATGACGCAATTACGCCCAAAAAATAAAATTTCATTTTTTGTATATATTACTCAGACAAAATCGCAATTAGTCATTTTTATATGTATCTATATATGTCATATTTAATCCAATAATTTAGATGCTTCTTCATTATCTTCTACCGCATCTTTAAATACTGGTCTAGGTATTTCAAAGCCTTCAGTAGATCTACAATAACTGATACCACCTAATCTAGAAACTGGTTTCAATTTCGCAAAATCAATCATATTTAGATCTTTGTTAATAATGTCTTCTCTAACATGAAACTGAATAACTTCAAGAAGACACAAAGTACCCGTACTCTTGTCAGGATTGCTTTTAGAGTTCCACTCGTGAACTGATATCAGCTTACATTCAGCCGAAAATGCACTTTCTGCTACCCGTGGAGCTTTAACAATGGAAGATAAAACAGGAGTTAAACCACTTAACTTCCATTCATCCACTTCTCTTGGTGCATTAGTACAAGTGAAATTAGCAGCCTCGACAAACCATTCACTTATAATATTGATAACACATTCTTTTGTTTCTAAAATGTTTTTGCAAGTGTCCTTTGGATTTTCTTTGGAGCCACTGAAGTTGACTGAAAAAATTGGTGGATCATGATGAACCAAACTGAAGTATGAAAATGGAGATAGGTTTCTGACTCCATCACTACTGACGGTAGATACGAATGCAATAGGACGCGGAGTAATTGCCCCAATCAACATTTTATAATTGTCTCCAGCATTTCTGCCTTCAGCATAAGGATCAATGGAGATGTGGTTGTAGTTCTTCCAGTGATCATCATTTGCACCAGTGCCTGGCTTCCAGTCGGGATTCACTGTTTTAGTATAGGTGAAGGTTTTAGTTTTGTCGAAATCTGGTCTTGAAGCTTCAACGCTTTTGAAATCGCCGTGGCTGCTCATTCTTTTGGAAAAAAATCTGAAAACTATGGGCCTGTTTATCGGCAATCGATTGAGCATAAATGCAGTAAAGTTATCAAATAATCATGAAGAGATTTATCAGCTTCAATAAAAATTTGAGTAACAAACATAGAGGCTCTCTTGTTTTCTGATAACCTTATTTTTTCGAAGAATAAAAGCCGAGCATAGCGATTCTGAAATGGATAAATCCCTGATTTCGGTGCTAGATATAGATATCTATGCATAAACGTACATACATACATATGTTACCGCAACAGATGAAAAGATCTATTTCACTACATACTACCACATGCTCTGGTTGCCCTTTCCATTGGTCATAGTGAATTTCAGATCCAATAGGTTAACCGTCACGAAATAATCTCCATACAGTGATAAGAGTTCAGGAAAACTGTTTCCGTGCTCACTGATACCCAATATCCTTTGAGATCGACGCGCACATACAGAAAAAATCACAATCATAAGAAAATATATAGAGTATGCCATTAAGAAACACTCATTTCTTCTGAGGCTAGCTAGTTATACGACTGCGACTGTATCATGGACCAATTGAGTGTACTCAAATATCCTAAAGAAGTCATTGACAAAGCAGTGGAGTTTACTGTTGTAGATGCTGGAGTACTGAATTTTGAGACAGATCTACGAAGATGGTGGTACAAGATTAATAAAGGTCTAGCACAGCTTCTACCATCATACTTCGAAAAGGGTAAATTAAAAGAAGAATTTGACTCTGACATTATTTTAAGTCAACTCACAATTGACATCATAATGCAATGTGTAGAAAAATCCACCTCCGAATCTTTCAGTGGTGAGATCAGAAAAGGTCTAATCAGACGTAGAACGTCATTCAAATGGATGCAAAAGTACATTTCTATAATATATGCAAACTGCACAAAAGAATTAGATCAAATGATGGAGGCACTAATGAATACGCAGTTCGATAATAAAGAATCCTTGCCGAGGTTAATGAATATCATAGATGGAATTTTTGATCACTATGGAGGGATAAATGGGATGGACCCGACAAAAAGGCAAGAAATATTTTCTAGCGTTTATAAGCAACTATCAATCAATGAAAAAAGTAGATGGATTGCTGACATATCTTACGAATGCTATATTGGTAGGAAGCATATCTCTGAGTTTTACAGAATAGTTCAAAGCAAGTGATAAGAAATTTGATGCACGATGCTTAGTGTAGTTTTTGAACGATCGTTTTTGCATGTTAGTTACAAGAAGGGAAATAAGCGGAGATATAAAGTTAGTTGTAGAAGTCCTTTATCTTTTCACGGATCAATACAGAAATCACTCACTTCATCGATTACGTATGTTTTTATCTTCTTATCTATCTACAGTATGCATATCCATGCAAACTTTAATATTTCTCAGTCTGTCCAGCTGTCAATTTGAGTAAAAATATACAAAGAGTGTCACGAAGACCATTCTGGAATGAAGATTTACAAATCGATCATAATATCCTGTAAACACTTAATATGTATAGATTCACAGAACGGTTAATTTACCAATGCGGCGGTTTACATGAAGAGTGGCAGTAGAACATGAAGACAAAAAATCCTTTTAGAATGTATATATATATCCCTCTCGTCTAAAAGCATGGTCTTTTGTTGCTGCAGCTCGGCGCGAGAACGGCTGTGTCCTATTGCGGAAAGCATACGAAAGCCCGAATAGCAGAGAGTATACATCATTTGTGCAGGGTCCTGTAAAAAGCATATTTTGATATCAATACTAGACACTTTCTTTTGCCATTGCTATCAAAGAAAGCTCCTTGAAAAAATTGTTTTCAACATGTTGCCTGTAGTTGGCTTGTATTGCACTTCTGCTGGTATAAAGCAGTATTAGGCGATAAGGCTATGGAGACTGCGAAACTCGCACGATTTGATTACATCCTATTGTTCGTTAATTCTTATCAAAGAGGCTTGATTTTAAGAAGATAAGATAAGCTTCGCTATTATCCAAATTCGGAACAATGCGAAAGAGTATTTTTACATAAACTCTCGGTAGCATTGTTATATTTATCGATGTTTCTTCACCGTTTGATCTGTGATTTTTTTGCATGGTTACAAAACTATTCTTTCCTTTGACTGTGTTTTTATTTCCTTGGTATTTTAAGATCAGCTAAACAAAACAACAATATTTCAATACCAAAAGTAGTTTCTTTGTGAAGCGTATATTTCTAAAGGTAGCCCAAGACAAATTTCTCTGTGATAGAGTACTGTTCGTTTTAGTCAGATCATATCATGTCTTCATCTTCCATAACTCATACTGCCTCAGGGAAAGCGGTTGGGAAGTTCGCTTCATTCTATAGATCAACATTTTTTCAAGCTAATGTTTTAGGTGCTTTAGCTTTCACGCAGCCAGGTATTTATACCGCATTATTGTCCCTTGGTGCTGGTGGTCAAGCTACCACTCATACGACATATGTCGCAACTTCTCTTACAAATGGTATTATGACAATTTTGGCTGCTCCTTTTGCTTTCTTTGCCAACCGTTTTGGATTAAAGATTACCATGATTATTGGTACCATTGGTTATACAATCTATTGTACTTCTTTGTATTACAATAGTAAAACTGGTAATCAAGTTTATATTATTGTTGCCTCTGTTATTTTAGGTATCTCAGGTGCTGCTTTCTGGATGGCTGAAGGTGCAATCGCTATGTCATATCCCGAAAACAATTATAGAGGTATGTTCCTTGGAATCTGGCAATTTTGGTATAAATTTGGAAGTATCGTTGCTGGTTCTATTGTCTTTTCTTTGAATAAAGATGGTGTAACCAAAGGTTCTGTTGGTTTGAATACATACATTGCTTTGTTCTCTATCCAGTGTTTAGGACCATTCCTTGCTTTGTTACTATCTTCTCCAGAGAAGGTCATCAGAAAAGATGGCTCGGTTGTTCAAACTAATAGGGAAGTCAGACCGGTTAAAGAGGTTTTGAAAGAATGGTGGGCAGTCTTCAAGAAACCCCAACTTCTTTGCTTATTACCCATTTGTCTTGGTAATCATTGGGCACAAACTTGGCAATCCAACTTCATGACTCATAACTTTTCAGTCAGAACTAGAGCTTTGAACGTGCTTGTCACTGCTCTTATTGGTGCCGTTACTGATATTTTAAGTGGATTATATTTAGATAACCAAAAGATTCCTGTTAAAACTAGAGCAAGAGTGTCTGCTGTCGCTCTTGCTTTGACATTGACGGCTATGTTTGTTTGGGGTTTTGTTGCTCAATCATATATTGATAACCATGATCTTGATACTTTGGATTATAGCACGGGTGGTTACTATTATAATGCTTATGTTCCATTTCAGATTTTCAAAGTTCCTTACGAGATGATCTTTATTTGGATTTTCTGGATAATTCGTTTATTTCCTTTTACAAATAAAGAAATCGCTTATATTTCTGGTATCATTAGATCCTTTGAATCCTTAGGAGGTACTTTGGCGTATGTCGTTGGTGTTGTCAGTCCCCACGATATGGTAAATCTAGGTGTTGCTGCTGCTGTCTTTTGGTTTTCTATTCCCTTTTTTACATGGGTTGCTTGGACTATTGATGACAAAACTGTTGCAGAAGCAGAAGCTATGGCTTCTTCCTCTTCTGAACATGAACAAGACCAAAGTTATGTAGTTCAAGACGGTAAAACTGATGTCACTGTTGAGATATCTGAAATTTCCAGCGACAAAGTGTGAGTTTAAAACCATTATGTACGCATTTTTACTCGTAGTTCAATTTTTTCTTTTAATATATTATATGCGCTTGTGGGTCAGTTAATATTCATCTGTAATACATGTATTTGTTTTGGCAAATTTAGTTCCATCAATCAAAAACTACATATTTATATAGGCGTATCTGTGTACACAATGTGTTGGTGCATTGACAACTCGTATTAACTAGCTTACTAAAAATATGAAGGGCTAACAACATGTGTAAATGAAGTATATAGGCTTTAGTTTTGAATCATTGACATACAAAGCAACCCCGCTATCAAAGAGAGATCCAACTAAACTGAACAGGTGATCCAGAACAACGCTGCTGTCAAAGAGGGGCATAATCAAACTGAACAGGTGATGTAGCTAACTATAAACGTGTAAGTAATTTACTGAAAATCCATTTACTCGAGCTTGCCAATCGAAAAGACTCAGACAGCAGTTACTCTAAATTGACTGGGAGATTATTTGAACCCATCCATTACCGATCTTTTCAAAAAGAACAAAAAGAATCAGGATTGTTAACTGTAGCATTTCAATCGTCAATCTACATTGAACTGCTTATTATAAATTATGTCTACTGGTTCTTGTGTATGTGGAGGTATCCAATTTGAAATCAAGAGTGCTCCAGAGTCTGTGGGTTCCTGCTTTTGTTCCGATTGCAGGAAAAATGCCGGTCATTTGGGCCAATTGATGTCAGCACACCCAATTGATCAAGTGAAGATTATTGATAAGGAAAATCTTTTGAAGGAATTTGTTATCACCAAGACTCAAAGCGGGTTACCTAAATCAAAATTTTTTTGTGGTAGATGTGGGTGCACCATTTTTACTAATCCTGCATCGTTTGGAGGAAAAACAGTTCTTGTTAGGTATACTCTTCTTGATAACGATTTTGCTGATTTCAAACCAACCGAGGTCTTTTATCCAAAAGATAGGGATCATTACAAGCTTGCGTGGGGTAGCGATTGTTTATAATAAGTTCATACTCTATTTATTAGGTACATTGTATATGAGAGATACGTGCCATTGAAATAACGACTCAAATAAAAATTCAAAAAAAATTGTTATTTAAGTTTCCATCCTTCAAATAAGCGTCAAAATGTTTTGTGTAATGCTCCATATCCATATCATTAAATATCCAATCAAACATGCGTTCGCTCTCTAAAGGGGTAACCATCTCATTGATGTATACTGGAAGGGAAAAGTAATCAGATTCGTCACTATTCTTTCTCCCTTTCTCAAACTTTTTCTGACCTTCATCAATATGTTTAGGTGCAAAGTGTTCCATATCCTTTTCACTAACCTTTCCGTTTATTTTAACATTTTTTTCAAGAGAGCGACTTACTTTTTGCATAATAGTTCCATAATCCTTATAAGCATTGAAATGACTTTTATTCTCTTTCCGTAACACTTTAGTAAAGGCACAAAGTAACAGCAAAATTCTTTGTACAATAAAAAAATTATAATCATCTCTTACAATCGGAGAGTTTCGAAAGCATATAACGATAAACTCACACAAGTATGCAATTAAGCTCTCTATATTTCCTCTGTATGTTTGAATAATTTCAATTTGGCTTGAAACAGAACTTGTCAAAACCTGGTTGCTATCATATAATGAAGTTTCTAAATCATAGCCAAAACAATTTATACTCAAGCCTAATATGCTCGGGTCTTTCCCCTTGTAGTCTTTAAAGTGGTTTGTAGGCGAGTAAAAGTCCTTTGAAGTGAAGCAGTATGAAATCATTGCAAAGAAAGCATTGACTAGAAGCTTTCTTATTTTTGGTATAAGTAAAAATAGATGGTAAATCGAGTCACCAAATAAAGAATCACTTGAGACAATTTTGTTGATCAAAAAAAACGAAAATATTAATTGCTTGAGAAGTTCAACTTCGTAATGACTTGATTTTTCCTTGAAATATCTAATTTCTTCATCTGTTAACAGCTTATTATTTTTGGAGCCACCAAAAGACGATGGTTCACTCATAAAATGTTTTATTGAGATCATAAGTGTTTGAGATATAACTAAGAGATCAAGTTTCATATCAAGTTTCGTGCAAATTTCATCTTTTTTCAATCTATTCTCTGGTGTATTTGCAAGCAAGTCCTCAAATGTTTCTATATCACTCGACAAAACCTGAAAAACAGAATTCAACAAATATCTAATTTGATTGACACTTACAGGCTCAACACTTGAGCTCAATTCAAACGCAAGTAATCGAATCAACGACTTATATTTGGTTTTCAATATGGCACTAGAAGGGTCCACATTGCTTTGACAGTCGGCAAATAAATCATTAATCAACAACGGAGTACCAATGGTAATTGAGTATTGTGAATCCAAAATATACAAATACTGCCATGTTTCACGCCAAGTGTGTTTGGAAGTTTCAAACGGCAATTTGTCACCTTTATAAGTGAAGCAATTGATACTATTGGGATCTCTATGAAGGCCCATAGAAATTGCCATAGTGAAAGCCTGTTGATAATATAAATATGAATTGGTTTCATCACCGCCATCTGACCTTCTTGTGTCATATCGCTGCATATCTCGTAATAAAAGAAGAGTTTGTAGAGCTGCCATCGATTGCTTCCTCATGTATTTCGAAATATTCAAAGAAGAAAAGCACAATGCATACAGAGAATCGTCATTATCATTAAACTCGTAGACAAAGCTCTTCTTGTCTAATTGGGATAGTAATATTGTTATTTTCACGATGCCGAGGATAACAGCAATATGAGAAAAGTCATTACGATTGCTGGGAATACAAAACAATAAATTCCCTTCATGATCTTCCTTGAAGATACATTTGAAATGTTCAAAAACAACATCAAAGTCAATGTACGGAAAAAAAGTTAGCAATTTCTTTTGGAAAAAAGAAATTCTTTCCATTAGTATTTGATATTGAGGTATAATTTGAAGTAATTTGTCACTAAAAGATTGTAAATCAGATGCCATGGATTCCAGAGGCAATAATGTTTGATTAAAAAAATGTGAGCTGGAGAACCTTGCCTTCCAACTTCTACGTTCGGAATGAATACTTTTGAGAAAACTATTGACAAAAATGTTTGGTTCACCTTGCATAGCCATCAAAGTCCTAAATGTGAACGGACCAAAGAACAAAGTTCTTGAATGCTTATGGTGAATTGAATTAGACTTTAAGGACTTGATTGGCTCATTCAATAAATCAGGATGGTTTCCACTTTCGGCTAGTGATACTGTCTCATTTTGTTCTTTTACTTCTTGATCATAACTTTTTTTTATTTTCAATTTTTCCTCCAAGTTGGCTAGATTTTGCTTTATTTTGATAATTTCTGTCTTAAGTTGAATCAGATTGTCGGACTGTGAGAGATTTGATAGGGCTGATTTATTCTTTCTCAAGTCTAATAGCACAAAAGGACCATCTGTAGAACGGGCATCATACTGGCAATCCACTTGATTTCCTATACATCGAGTGCATTTCGGTCTTTTCCTGTCACATTTAATCTTCTTTTCTCTGCATGATGAGCAGGAGAAGCAAATTCTCGGTTTTTTGGCAGTGTTCTTCCTTTTCGCTTTTTCAATTCTCATGGTAATAGAAGAGTATCTGGTTTATTTAACCCTCATAAATACGATTGGAATAGCTGAGGCTGTCTTGGGTCTTGCAATAATAAAAGTTTTGTATAATAAGAGAATTCATGTAAACTGCTATTAATCACTTTGCTTTTGACATCATTTTTCGGCCCAACTTCCCAATTAGGAATATTGCCGGCGCCCCACGGCTGTTTATTTACTTTTAAAACCGGCTGTGTTGAATGATGTAGGATGTAGTAACAAGTAATTCCAGTTATCCAAATATAAATGTCTAATTGCATAATATAGGAGAGTTTTATCAGTAGAATTTTTTTCTTCAAAACAAAATTCCAGGCATTTTTGCTGGCTCTAGAGTAATCAAACAGCAGAAATACTAGAAGATTTGACTTTGGAACATGCAAATAAATACCGCTATTAAAATTTTGTATAAAAAAAATTGAAACATGTTTTATTACAATTGATCTTTATCTATAAACTATTCTAGTCTATATAAAAAAAAAAGGAAAACAGAAAAGAAAAAACAGAAAATTTATAAAGTGGAAAAGGAAAATGGATCAATCATGAAAGATTAGATTTTTCATACTTGCAGAGTAATAGTTAAATTGTAAAATAAAATCATAAGATTGCTAATTTGAGTTGTTTTTGAACTTTTAAACATCTTCGGATATCCAGACTCTAAAATATTCACCGGGATTGCTATTTCCTGTAACAAAATAAGGAACAAAGGTAACTTTTTCTCCTTCTATATTGGTTTCCAGAGCAATAAATGTACATCCATTAACTGTTTTTTCAACTTCGGTAAACTTTGTTGATTTGGTTATCTTTATTTCATCTGCAGTTTTGGAAGAGCCTGAGTCTTCCACTGCATAAACAAATGGTCCCCTTTCAATTGCTAAACAGCCTTTGTTTGCCTCTACATTTGGATTTGGTTCAATTACTTTGGTAGGTAACTCAAAGTTCAAAGTAATTGTCTCATTATCATACTTCTTTTTAGGAATATGAATGTACCCATCTTTTTCTAAACTATGAGAGCCCGAAGAAATAGAAAACTCAGATAAAGGTTTTCTTATAGCCAGTTCAACTTCTTCGGTTGAGGTTATTTTAATAGTTAAACCACCCTTTATTGGATAATCAGTTTGAACAACTAAGCTGTACTTCTCGGTTTTTAATTCAACTCCTATAAACATATTAATTGCAATCAGCTGGGGCTTAATGGTTAAAACATAATCTTCCAACGAATTAAATAATCTGGATACATTGGGAGGACAACAAGAACATTCAAACCACTCACTACGTTTCTTTCCACGACCAACAATTGGTTGATCATAATAAAAAGCCTTTCCGTCAATTGAAATACCACACAATATATCATTGTGTAAAGCTCTTTCCATTGTTTCAGCAACTTCAAAGGAAAGCTCATCTTCTAACATTCTTTTTCCTAAAAACAATATTGCAATTGATGCACAAGTTTCATTATAACAATCCCATCTTAGATCGTATCTCTCACCAAACCCTTCTAATCTAGCAATTGAACCAATTCCACCAATAATATGCATTTTTGTATCTACCATATCTCTCCATAATCTTTGAACAGCTTCCTTTAGCGGCTTTTCCTTAGTAATATTGTATAAACCTTGAACTCCGGCTAATAAGTATACAGCTCTAACTGCGTGACCCAAAATTTCTGTTTGATTAATTATTAAGTCATGGGCCTGCATATACCAGAATGATCTCAATTCTGGAAAAGGAACATCTAAAGGTTCATATTTATCCACAGGATACTTTTCTAAAGATTCTGTTTCACCTCTTTTGATAGCTTCTTGGATGAAATATTCACCTTTGTTTTTTCCCCTTTCATGGATAAAATACGATAACAAATTCAAGTATTTTTCATCATACTTTACATCGAGTAATCTAACTAAGGCTAGCTCAATCTCAGGATGCCCACTATAACCATGAGTTTGTAAGCCACCGGGTCCGAAAGTATGTGCAATATAATCTAAATATCTACACATACAATCCAGCAACTTAGTTGAGCCAGTAACTTGATAGTAACTAACTGCAAATTCTAAAAGATGCCCAGCACAATAAAGTTCATGCTCAACAAGTAAATTTTTCCATCTACCTTCTGGTTTGACAGCTGTAAAGTATGAATTAATATATCCGTCAGGTTGCTGGGCATTTACTACCATATCAATAGCATCTTCAATCCAAAGAACAGATTGCTTAAATTCTTCTGATTCCTTGTCTTCAATATATTTCAAGGAATAACAAACACCTTCAGTAAATTTTGCCAAATCAGAGTCCCAATAGAGATGTGGTTTGATATCAGTATCTTTTTCTTTGTTATATTTCAATCTCAAAAAGTCCCAACGTCCTGTAACTTTCATTTGGTGATACATTGAAGGTAAGGTTGACGACCTCGTCACTTTGAGTCGTTCATTCCAAAATCCATCGTTAATTTTACAGACATCAGCTGAAGCATTAACTGTGTAATCTGCCATCATAAGTTTTTGTATTTCAATATAGTAAACAAATAGATCTAGGTTTCAAGGAATATGGGCGAACAGTTGTGAAGATACACTTATCATATATACCGTTTTTTGGGTCGTTAATCAACTTTCAAGAAGTTTATTTGAAATGCATGAATAATTTTTTAGTGGGGTAGAATAGGGCATGAAACTTAAAGGAGTGCCTGGGAACCGTTCCAAATGAGGCAGTCCCGAGTAGAACTGAATGTACACTTTCATGTACTAAAATTATTATGATGCATACTTTTTATGCCGGGGTAATTTATGCATAAAGATGTTGTACGAACAATCGCCAGTTTATGTATCCTTTTTTCACTTTATACTTTGCCAAGATATTTTTTACACGATATATTTGTTGAACTTTCTTGTGAAGTGGCTTTGTTGCCATTTTAGTACTTGTTGTATAATTACAGAGGATACGACTATTCGCTGTTGAAGTGATTGTCACCCAGGTGGTCAGTGAAACACTGGTCTCCAAAAAGCGGAACTACTACTGCAAGCATAGTTATCTATATATAATGCCCTTAAGCCAGTTGTTTTCGTTTTTTTGGGCTTAAAAACATCGTGGCCACTTACTTTTACTCTAATACTTTACTGCCCTAACTTAATATTTCTTTAATTTCCCCGTGAATTGCTTTTGCGACCCCTCTTCCCCGCATCTTTTTTAACGCCGCGATGTTTAATTTTTTTTATGTTTGATTAGGCCGATATATATGCCATAGAATGTTATTCAGTGTATTATAAGGAAGGATTGTGGAGGAACGAGATAGTCTTGTCAAAAAAGCCAAGTAAACTAATTTTGCCCAGCCTTCATTTTTAATTGAACTGAAATATTTGTAGCGCTATTGAGTGTCTTGGTTTTGATGCCCTGGAATTGCTTCGAAATTGATAAAAACGTTCATGATTGAGCTGGAACTTGATTAATCCGTAACGGTTTTTGATTCATAATATCAATTAATGACTGTTATAAATTAAGGAACGCTTACCTAATTGAGCCAAAAAAATCCTTCCGCCAACAAAGCGCATGAAGGATTGTTACAGTATTCCAGCAAATAAAGAAATAAAAGGCGGGGATCTTCTGAATATCAGCTCATTTAAACTGTCTTGGTAACGCATTGATAACGTGGAGTTGTTAGTTGCTATCCCTATCCACATATGCTTCATGTAATCTAGTTATGTTGTTTCAATATGCTTTGAAGTTCATCTTAAATTAATAAAGTAGAAAAGTTTTGTAATTTTTTGTGACGCTTATGTCCAATAGCTGAGTTAGGTAAAAAGCGGGATTGCTACCACTATGGACATGTCTGGGGCAAGTCAAGTCCGTTCAGCTATGATAAATTAATAATTTTTTTGTTCTTTTTTTATATTATCGATAGATAGATCAGATTTTTTTCTTGATTATTGATGCAAAATCAAAAAAAAAAATCAATTTGCAATTGTAAACGCTCTGGATGCTTCTGACTATTTTGATTGTATTTTTCTCAGAATTATTAGTACTTTTAAAATAGATCACGCTGCATCAGCTTGCATTTGCATAAATCTGCATTAATTTGTTATTTAGCTTTGAAAAGAGTTTGCATTTTGAGAACAGATTTTTTTTTTCACCAAGGATCCTCACTAAATCTTTGCCGAATAATATCGTTGCAATCTTCGTGTAACTAAAAATTCCTTCCTCACAAATAGCTTTAATGAATCAAGACAAAAATCAGTGCCCCAAAAAAGTATGTACTGAATATCAACCAAGGTTTCGCATGATTGATGCATGAAACTGATCACCCTTTCACCCACTAAATTCAACAATGCAAAATAGAGGCGCGTAACCAAGAAACGTTCTTCACAGCTACCGGGTACTCGCTGACGTCAGGTTCGCTAATCTTTGTTGAAAAAAATGTGGGGTACAAGAAAATGGATATGCTTCAACACGCACATCATATGATACATAATTTGGTATCGGCGGTATTGTTTCCGAATGTGGTATATGCTTAGATTGTTATCTATATAGGACTAAAACTCATACAAGGAACGTTTGTAGATATATATATTAGAATATATCGTTTTGATCTTGAAATGGAAATCTGCCTTAATTTTTTTTCAAAAATTTTATCTATAACTAAAACAATTTTCAATTGAAAAATAAGCTGTGATGAAAATAGACATTTCAGAAAAAACTAATCCAGGTAATGTGGATATTAAAGAATTTAAACCTCAGGTGTCTCATGATGAAGATGTTGAAAGAATGGTAGAAAAAGACGACCTGGCGGATGAAAAAATTCTACTTCAAAAGGCAAAGGAAGCTAATACACTTCAACATACCTTGTCGATTAAACAAGATTTCAAGTTATACTGGAAAGGCTGCTTGTTCTCAATTCTTGTTTCATTTTGTATTGTCATGGAAGGTTATGATATTGTGTTAGTCAATTCAATGTATGCATTACCTGCATTTACAGAAAGATATGGTACTTATACTGAAGGTGATGGTTACTCTATTCCTGTCAAATGGCAAAATGCTATTGGAAATGGTACAACGGTCGCTTGTTTTATTGGTACAGTGTTAAATGGTTATCTGCTTGATAGGTTTGGATACAGAAAAACTATATTAGGATGTCTGGTAAGTTGTGCTGGTTTTATTTTTGTGGTTTTTTTTGCTAATAATATTGGTATGCTATTAGCCGGTGAAATGTTACTTGGTATCCCTTGGGGTGTTATTGCGGCAATGGCACCAGGCTATGCTTGTGAAGTTTTACCCTCTCACCTTAGAGGTATGTTAGCCGTGTTTGTTGATTTAGCTTGGATTATTGGACAGTTGATTGCCGCTGGTGTTATGCAATCTATGAGTACTCAATCGGGAAGCCGCACTTATCATCTTCCATTTGCTCTTCAGTGGATGTGGGTAGTACCTCTTTTTATTGGAATCTGGTTTACTCCAGAATCTCCATGGTGGCTATGTAAGAAAGGAAGGTACGAAGAAGCTGAAGAATCCTTGAAAAAACTGACAGTCAAGGATAACCATGACATTTGTTCGAAAACAGTAGCCGAGATCATTCACACTCTAGAGGTTGAAGAACAACTTGAAACAGGATCAACATATTGGGAATGCTTCAAGGGTACGGATTTAAGAAGAACTGAAGTTGTCACTATGACATATGCAAGTCAATTTCTTTGTGGTTTAGTCATTGGCGGAACTCCTACCTATTTCCTATATCAAGCTGGAGTTTCTGTATCAAACTCTTACAAATTTACAGTGGGAATTCTTGCACTTGGCTTTATTTGTGTTTTAGTCTCAAGTTATTTATTGTCATTTATTGGAAGAAGAACTTTGTATGTCTGGGGTTTATTTTGGTGTGATATTATTTTGATAGTCATTGGTATAATGTCAGCTTCATCGTCATCGGATAGTGTCATGATGGCACAAGGTGGTATTTTATTCTTTTGGGGGTTGGCATTCTATTTAACTTTGGGTCCCATTTGTTTTCCTATTGTTGCAGAAACTTCTTCAATGAGATTAAGAGCCAAATCTATCTCACTGGCTAGAAATTCTTACTATATAGCTAACATTGTTATTGGAGTTATTAATCCATATATGATTAATAAAACGGCATGGAATTGGGGTGGCAAAAGTGCATTTTTTCATGCAGGAACTTGTACTTTGTGTTTAATATGGGCTTATTTCAGATTACCTGAAACTAAGGATAGAACTCCTGAAGAGCTTGATCTTTTATTTTATAGTGGAATTCCACATAGAAGGTTTGCGGATTATGATGTCGATCCATTTGCTCCTGCAGAAGAAAATTTAACGGAAAGACCACAGAAAAAGAAAACTTTCGGAATTATTTGAGTCATATAATCATACAATATTTTGTTTTTATGATATATTTTGCGATGAATATGTTTTTATAGCTCAGCTACATAAATATAAGCTTTTTGAATTTGTTAACATTAAATATTCTTGCGAAGTAACTCAAACGACAGCGGTAATTCAAGAGACAGTACAAATGTCGCGCTATATAGTCTTAGTGTATTGAAGTGATGTACAGATGGTACTATCAACGTTTATTTTGTTTGTTATGTAGTTTTGATACCTGTATATTATTTGGTATCTAAGTGTATATCATTACAATTCTGGTACACTCAAGCTAAAATAACTCTCTTATGAAATTGGAATATACAGCAGCCATTACCAAGTTCTGAAAATTGCTGCATAAAGGTATGCTGCACGACGGTTTTTGATGTTGTGAGTTTTTAGGGGTTATTTCAAAATATAAATTTTTAGACAGTAAAGAAAGCAAAAGTAAGAACAATTCACATGGCAAATAATTATTGTAGAGCTGTTGTTGTTGTTGTTCTATTGATCAAGTTAAAAACGTGGTGGATGTTGTTGTTGTTGTTGTTGTTGTTGTGGTGGTGGTGGTGGTGGTGGTGGTGGTGGTGGTTGTATTTCGGTTTATGTAAATATTTTGAAATTTTAGTTAGTTATGAAGAATCGATT